>OX336388.2:1958893800-1959271746 GCA_946902985.2 Meconema thalassinum
TTAAAATGGAGGCATCCTCTTTATCAATATATTTAATTAAATATTTAAAATACAGATATTTAACAAAGCTGGAGTCTCCATTTGAACTTGTCATAAGCAAACGGAACAGATAAAAAACTACACTTTAAGCCAAATCAAATTCACTCCTCAGCTCGACATAAACCATAATACCAATTAAAACCTATACAAAACATACTCTCCTTACTGCTGTACAACTTTCAAACCAACAATTCGCACTCAAGACTGAAAAACCCTGAAATGGGAACTAATTAAAGTTAGAATAGCCTAGGCCGATCAGGTCTCCTGCTACATTACCGCATATGTATACTTAACACCACTATAACTTCTAAATTACGGCTAAGTGACCTATCTGCCTGAATAGTATAGGTGTTGCCGACCTGCCTGGGATGATGGGTCACCAAACCGGTACTTAAAACTAAGATTTTACATTTTAATTGACTAAATTCAACAGTAGGGAGATCATAGCCAAAAACACAATTTAAGCCAAATCATACTTCAATGACCTACATACTTGCTGTTCAAAGGCAAGAATATAAATTCTCTGGTAAATTAAGGCTAGGAACAGCATTTTTCTTAAGTTTTCTAACCATTCGGCTATTGTCAATCGGAAGAACCCCTAAAATAAGTTTACGAAGAGTGGATTACATTCTATGTACGGCACAGAAGTAATAGGCTACAAGTTTATCAGTATTTTTGATGTAGCTAAATCCATGTGAATACAAATTAGAGACAATAACTATCAATAATCAACAGTACCGGTGGAAAGAAGTCGTCTTCACAAAAATGCACACTGCACACTGTCATGTAACATGTAACACGTTTTCCAATTGACAGCGCCGAAGCCCATCTTTCTCTCTGAACTTTTTGTACAGGAAAATAGTGAAGATATTTCGTACCCGTTTTATACGATTTGCAACCGTATACAGAGCAGTACCTCCTCGAATTTGACTAATTTCTTTCTGTTTCCATCACGACGTCAATGCTTCACCATCTAAATAAACCACACCAGTCACAATGTTACAGCTTCAACATTCTACCGCGTGGCTGCGCCATCCAACTTTTCTGACGTCAATAGGACAGAATGCGGCCAAATTCCCAACACTCGCTAAACTTGCAAACGACTTTCGTACTAGTGATTTACAAGAGAAATCGCTTGCAAAATGCACTCTATGCTTCATATTATAACGACTGAGTAATGAGAAAGAAAGAAATGTAATTTAAAAAATCAAGTTTTAAAAAAACCTCCTCGCAGGGAATCGAACCCCAGCACGCTGCGTGAAAGTTAGCACCGTTAACCACTCAACCAGAGATATCGATAAGATTACTGGCGTTATCAACAGCGATATATACTACTGCTTAGCAAATTATCACGTTGAAGGAAATTTCTCTTTACTGTATTGCGTTCTTTCTTTCTGTCACCAGTCCACTTCTTGCAGGTTTCCAATTTTGAATATTCTATTGTATCACTGTGCATTGATGGGAAACTAATACAATACTTGGCCAAGGCGTACCGACATTACTATATATCGTGTAGTTTCCATATATGGCTCACGGATAACGCTGACAGCGTCCTCGGCCTCGATTCCGGACTCGGGTATCTCGAGTTTTACGGTTCCAGACTTGATTCTTCGCGAGTCCACTCGCAGCCCATCACTACTGAGGAGGGTTGAGAGAGTAGAGAATAGGAGTGTCACATCTTCATATATATTATTTCAGTAGTATGCATCCCTCTTGCGGCGCTCACAAGCGACCGATCGTGACAAATGAGCATTCAAATGAAAGAGAATAGACATTAGCAGTGACTTATTGCACTATAATTTCATAAATATATATAATTTCTTTAAAAAAGGACTTAAAAAAATTGTACGAAATGTGCGATTTGCAATCACCGTTGATGTAGGATAATACGCTCCATACTTGCTGTCCACGGGCCACTGAGACGCCTGTTTCATGTCATATTAACATTCTGAGGTCTTTCCTTTATCCTGAAATGTTAATAGTGTTCTATAATCATTTGGTTGAAATAAAAACATAACCTTTCCCCTTAAGTGTCTCATTATAAACCTATTGGAGAAAGTGTGGTTTATGAACATGCGAGATTTCTCGCACGGGTCCGCTAGTAATAAATATTTACTGGAAGTGATTGAATTGTATGGTACCGTAACCTTATAGAGCTTCCACGAGTTAAAATGGCATCGAAGCTTATTCATAACGAACTTCCGGTCCGCGAATCTCCATTTGATTTTCATTGGCAGTGAAACGTTCGTTCGTGATTATCTTCGTTATTATTTCGGATTGTGGTTTTGTTTTTAGGCGTTCAACTTATGAAATAATAACTAAAGGGTTGGTCTTTCATGAATATTCCAAAGACAAGTGTCTCCAAGAAGAGAAATTAGTAGAACTTCGCGTCAGAGACGACCATAACAAACAGCTTGCCTACAAAGTGTGCGATTTGCACATTTCAAACGGCATTGGTCTAACATATCTTAGACTACAATAATTAAGTTGTTGCAAATTATATATGTTATATGTGAGAATATTATTATAATTTGCTATCCAGTTGTTATATTGGCATATTATGCATTAACGTGACCCGTTTATATGCTAAATTGTGACGTAAGCTACGAGTTGTAGGCTATTCGCCGTACCGGTAGGCCTAATATTTACTAACAACGCATCGTTTCTTCTTTAATATTTATTTAATCATTATAATTATAATAGCCTATCTATTAACACTTATTTAACCAATACTCATTTTATAATTCTATACATATTCCAGGTATTGCAAGAAAGCGATTTGATAGCACATGCGGCTCTACCTTAAAATCCAACCATGCCCAGTTTTCATTACCTATGGATGATATTACCGCAAGTTAATAAACCAAACAACTGGCAACATATATTTTTTTAATGCTCATTTACATCTTCACCCTAGTCTACGTAAAGTACCTTACGGTAATCACTGAAAGGGTAGGGGGGTTATGACCCCAATTTCACAAACGAACGGACCTCATTTTGCATGAATTATGGAACTCGAATCCTAATGGAGGTATCGATTGTCTGCATTTAGAAATATGTTAGTCAATAATTTAAAACAAGATGCCAGAAAACTGAATACAAAAAGCTGCGTGCCTACTACGGTGTTAAGTTGCTCCGTGAAAAAAATACACTTCGCCAAGATTATATGACGTGCATACAGTTAAATACAATCATCCAATTGGAGGAACACTTTCTTTGTCACGATCTTATAAGCAATTAAAACATAAACTGCTGCAATTTACGGGAAAATGTGCAACATTTAGAGACTATGAGTGTTGTATTTGGCACAACGTTAGCTGACATTTCGCATCATTAATACATAAGGAATGAACACATGCAGGGCCTTCTCACTGCACACAGCTGAAGATCATATCATTCTTGGTGCATTTTACGTTCTCTTAACAATAAGTTGCTTAGTTACATGCAAGGAAAATTGTAGTACACACTTCCCATTGCTTCCATTACCTGACTACTAAACCAGAAGCTGGTAATGCATAACCATACGCCGGTGGCGCGTCCTATGGCAAATGAAAGATCGAAAGAAAATGTAAGCCTTATAGGAGCCCGGAACAAGGCGATACAATCTTCTACACTACTGAAAATAGTCAAAATACCCTTTGTAATAATGAATAATAATTTTGGGGGTCATGTAGCAATAAATGTTACCCACCCTTTTTAGATCACGACTTTTATAGTGAAATTGGAGGTGTGTCCGCTATTACACGCGTAAATTATGGGACAAATACAGTATTGCTAACCCCACGCATTCGGAACTGACATCCTTCCTGTCACTTTGCCCCGCTTTTACTCTCCGTAACCTACGGTCACCCCATAACAAGACCCTACGTCCAACCGCCACACGGCAAGAATTCTGAGCATGCTTCTCACCCACACCCTGTATTTCGAAGGAAACAACGCGAAGGATATGCCGGGAGCTTGGAACAGCTGAGCTGTGTTGCTAAGTTTTTAGAGTTGTTGTAAATCAACTGATTTGAATAATACACAGTGGTATATACTTCAGACATTATTTCTGTACAATTATACGTAATATATTTAAAAAAAAACAGTCCTGAGTCAACGCCGAGGACATTCAAACAGAGAAATACGATACTTTTAGATGAATAAATGAATTACACACCGAAGCTATGATACCTTTATCATCAGTATTCAATTCAATAAATACGACAAAGTGGCAAATACTCTATAGCTAATGAATATAAAAACAGTCACCATGCAATGATTATCCTTTAACATGAAACAAGAGTCTGAGTGGAGGTCGTTCACAGCTTACTGCAGTAGTTGACAGATAACACCATGCACACTCACTTAATCGCGACTCTCTACGTTTAATATTAGCTTTCGTGATAATACAAAAGTAAAGTTAAGGTAAAGATATATTTAGCACTGAGCACTCAAACAAGCCCCTCTGTGGCGATATTATTGCCGTGGTTTTATATTTTCGAGTTGTAGGCTATTGAATGACGGACGGTATTTTGAACACTATGAAGGGAAACAATAGCCTGTGGTCTATTATCGATTGACGCAAGCGAACTGACACCAATAAATAAAATATCCTCAGTCACTTGGCAAGTGTTTCTTTGACACCCTCCATTCCTTCACTGTCCCTATCATCATCACCACCATCATTGTCTTTGTCAGAGCTTGATGAATTTCCAAGGTTAATAATCATTTCATCCACCGCGATATCCGGACCACCTTCAGTATTTCTTTCTTTACATGCTGTACGGGATGTGTCCAGTCCTCGGGTCGAACTTCGGCGAAGTAAAAGTAACGAAACAATGACAATGAAAGGAAATCAGACACAGACAGTGGTTAACAAGCGACTGAAACAATGCCTGCCCATACGAGAAGAATTCTGTCACTCGTGTGGTGTGTTTGTAGCCACATGTTGGTAACGGGTGTTTGATAGTAAAATGTCGAGAGCTGTGAGATATTGTTTGTAGTTTTAGAAATGTATGCATGTGTAACGCATTTGCATTGAGTGTTTACGCGGACTTAAATAAGTCACTTTGACAAATACAAGATTGTTACTAGGAACTTCAGTTAAACAAAACACAAAATTAAATACTTTTGACAGTACTTTTTTTTTCTTCCTGGAGACTTTCCGTGGATTTTCTTTCGACTGCCACCTTAGCCGTCGCTTCGCACCTGTTTTGTTTCCTTGAAGACGGCGTAGAGTTTCATGCAGCATGGACTCTTGCTCACGGTTATCTTTTCTACTGCACCAGCTGCCATTCCAGCGTCCTGAACAGTAGGCTATGCATGCCAATCAGACTTGCTTCTTTGAGATTGACGATCATGCACTCCTTGTTCAGGGAGAAACCTCTGTCTAGAGCTGCATTGTTGTGATACAAAATCAGTATCATTTTAACGAAGCTTGTGAGATCGTTTTTGGCAGGAACTGAGGAAGGTGCTGAAGCCACTAATTCAGACCACAGCACGTCGAGCCGTGGCTCTTTTCCGTCGAACTGCTTCAAACGCGCAGTAACGGAGAGCAGTCTCAGAAGTGCGGAGTAGCTGCTCTTGATGCGGTCAGCCATTGCGCCAGAAAGCAAATTCTTCTGATTACAAAGAATTTCCAGGGCAATGACGATCGTAACTTCTTCCAACTTAGGAGTCTCAGCGACCCCTATAGTGTCTAGGCAGGAAATAGCACGGGTCTCTTGGTGAGCAAGAGTTGACCACTCTTTGATTTTTTCAGCCATAGGATACGAATGTACAATTTTCGGCAGTTGGTGCGAAATTGCAGCACATCCGCGTCTGGAATTTTCGGATATCTTGATCTGTTAGCTTCATTAAGGGCTGCTCTTGTCGAGAAACCCAGGTCTCCTCTGTGAATAACAAGGCGGACTGATACCTGTATGTCATTGTCAGCAACGAGCGCGGCGCGCGTAGCCACACGCGTAGAGGGTACGGCCGGCGGTCGGCCAGGCAAAGTATGCATTCGACGTTGGCTGGGTTCTCATCCCGCTTAGCGCTCTATCGGTTGCGCAAATTACGGGTGGCAGCGCGGCGTGCAGGCGAAATAGAATATTGAGCGGGAGGACTCTACCGAGCGTTCGGGGGCTAAGAAGTCGTGCATTATGAGACTTTTCAAGATTTCCCGTATCAAGTGCGAATTTCCCGTATAATTCCCGTATTTTTCCCGGGTCACTAAAATTCCCGTATAATTCCCGTATTTCCCGAATCGCTCGACACCCTGCAATTAGCTTTTGGTTGGTCACACAAAAATCATTCAAATTACTGGAATATGTGAAAAATATCCGGAAGGTACTGTAGAGTACACGTGATTAAGATTTATATATACACTAGCAGGTACCCGTGACTTCGCTCGCGATGAAGACAATGGGAACGAAGCATTATTGCTGATAATTGGTCTATTCTATCACAGCAATCTCGGCTACAAGTTGGTCCATTTTAATTCTGAAAATTCTGATACATACAGTATATTAATTTGAGCAGCAAAGTGGGAATTTCATAGAGTTGAGAAAGCTGCAGGATACGATGTTACCTTATGTGAACACATTTGAAAATTACGTTTTTGGTTTTGCCATCTTCTGCTGAGACATAACGATTTTGTTTGTCCGGATAGTCGTGAGCACCCCACATACATTTGCCCATGGGAAAAACTGGTTTTGTCTAAATGTATACCTGCTGCTGTAAGTGCGTGTCATTGCGCCTTGTTAATAATAATTGTGAATACTATTTGAAGAGGGACCTGCACTAATGCACACTGGAATGGCAAATTGGAATATGGGGAATTAAAAGTATTTTTCCTTAAGGTATTCAGGGTGTACTTTTCCCACAATTATTGATGACTTGAACGTCAACATGTCACTATTAATAGACCAATAACTAAAATATCTCTCACCTTGGCCTCTGATGTACATTGTGCAGCTTCTTCCAGTGTTACATGCCAGAGATTGTAATTCTCCAACAACCCTTTTGCCGCACATACCTCTCTAAATAATTAAAATTCCCGATTATTGTGTTTTTAGAGATCTTTGAAATATGTTGCCCTCGCACATGGTGTAGATGCATTGCCAAAGGAAAACATTCCATGTTATGAACATGGGCCGTATAACCTGTACCGAAAGCATCTGCTGATTTAACACCAGGCCTATTCTAAACAGCAGTTCCTTGAACTCAGCTTTGCCAACATTTTATTGTATATTTCCATGTGTAATATCTCGGTAGTGAGTGTGGATTTTGGCGGAGTGGATACTCGCTCATAGAAATTATTTTGATTAAAATAGACTGGTTCACAATTCTGTAAGTACACATTGAGGTATGTGACGGCAGGATGCCTTAAGTTTTACGGAAACGGCAATAGCCGCCACAGCGCTTCGTTGCTACTGACATAACGATCACACTGATATGTTTGTACTTAACTATACGGGATTTGCGAGCCCTGTGTTTATGAAATTGAACATAGCTTGATCGCTACCTTTATTTAGTAATCGCTACTGTAGTGTTACAAAATTAAAGGTGGTATTAGAAGGTGCTATCTCCCAGTAATTTTCGTTATTGTAGTTCTAAAACATCGAAAGTTATTTATTCTTAAATTATGACATAGGTAAATCTTG
Source organism: Meconema thalassinum (assembly GCA_946902985.2). Classification (NCBI taxonomy): domain Eukaryota; kingdom Metazoa; phylum Arthropoda; class Insecta; order Orthoptera; family Tettigoniidae; genus Meconema; species Meconema thalassinum. Next base: position 1,958,901,468 of record OX336388.2, read on the forward strand.
ATAAAGGGATGATCGTCTAGATGTCTAATGTTCTTATCGTGTTTTAATATTAATGTTATTGGATTTGCGTTCCTTTTAACTACTCTGGCTTTTAAAAACGCCGGGGTGTTAGAATTTTTCCCCGAAGGGGATCTTTAACGTGCCACAATTGAAACACTTTATACAAGACAAATGTAAGAATTTAATTGTCGTATCTGCATTGACGATCAAGGTGGCTTACAACTATTGGGTTGAATAAGCTGAGTACCTACAAGTTGTATATCATAGATGTAAGGTAGAGGATTAAAATATTGTGATGCATGCAGTTTTATTTCCTACATGCATCATTTTAATTCCCTACATTACATCTATAAAATTTGTTCCTAATGTACACAACATGACCTAATTCCTGAAATCCTCCTTAGTCAAGACATGAGACTGAGAATTTTAAATGACTTAGATAGGTCAACTTCTTATTAGGAAACCATTTAACCCTTTGGGATACAATTGATTTCCCGCCTGCATCCTGCACAGGTCCAATTTAACATTAGGCAAGTATGGGAAGGAAATACTCACATAAGTAAAAAGCTGAATTTTTACATCAAAAATATGAACAGCAAACTTATTTATTATCAGTCAAGTTAACTACATTATCAGCGATATTTTTTCAAAGTATGGTACTTCCGGAAGCATTTGTTTGGGTGTAGTCCTGGGTTCCCTGGACAGGTCTCACAATAAAATGATGTCTCCTTTCTGCCTCCTTTCACCTTCCTGTCGGAACACATGGCACAGTCCTTGGTTTTCTTGTCCTCATGAGCATCTATGATGTGTAGCTTTCCGTTCAGTCGAAATTCTTCGTCACAGCTGCTCCGTCGGCCGCGTTGACGGGCATTTTTGTTCCTAACGTCCCTAACAAGCCCCATGATAACTTGGTCCCTGAAAGTCTTATGATTCACTTTGGGCTTATTTTCTGCCTTTCGTTGCAAATTATATAGGTGAAAACTGTTCACCAAAGCTACCTCCAACACCCAGAAATACAATTTCCTCCACCACTTTTCACTACAAAACCGTAAGATCAGCACGATCGACCCCTCCCATATTGGCTGTGTAATCTACAATGGCAACAGGCTTCAAAATTCTTTCTTCTCCTTGTCCGTTCCGGTTATGTCTGACTACCTCTACCATTGCTGGGTTGTGCCATGTACTGAGAACTGACACAGTGCGCTTGTCTTTCCACGAAAATACCATGAACTTTTCTTCCTTCCACAGAGCACGGATTTCATGCTTCTTCAGATTTAGTCTCTTATCTTTCAGCTGAGGTGGTAGGCCCTTCCGATTCAATAGCACAGTCCCAGTCAGGTGAATTTTCCTTTTCACAAGTTCTCTTGCCAGTTTCATACTAGTATAAAATCGGTCAGTAAACAAATGATAACCTACAGCTTGAGTAACTTGAAGTACTTCTGTCACCTGCTGTAAAACTACCGTATTCTACTGCCACATGTCAAACCAGGGAAAGGTAAATTTAGCATAGTAAAGGAGCCAAAGTAAGGAATCATGGACAAAACGTACCCATTCAATGCATCAGCAATAACATATATCCTAATCCCCCACTTTGTTGTTTTTTGTGGATTGTACGTTTTGAAAAGGACACGCCCCTTGAAGCTTACAGTCGATTCGTCAGCTGAGAGATACTGACTTGGCCTATAAAATTCCAAGAATGACTTTCCTACACATTCTAACACATTTCTAACTTTACTCGTTCTTGTAACCATTGTTGATGCACTTGATTGTGGAGGCGGAGAGACATGAAAGCCCCAAAATATCTGAAGAAATCGTTTCCGAGAAAAAATGTCCTTACAGAAGGTCGATGAATACAGCCAGCCACAAGTCTGAAAAATGTTCTTTTAGAGTTTTCCTTTTTTTATGTGCCATATTCAGAAGAACACCGTGAAATGCCATCATTTCAGCGACGGTAACATCGACCCAGTCCCACCAATATGGAATGTTTCTGCAACGGCGTACGTTTGGTAATGCATTCTCTTACATACCTGTTAGTGTCCTTACATATTTCAGAGAACAGTGAAACCGGGAACAGCAACAAAAATAAATCGAAAGGAGTCACCGGCTTCTTTTCTGTAGTAGGAGGCATGAATTCCATAGCACTGTTGTAAGAATACTTGGAAAAAACACGGTCACCTTCTTCTTAAACTTTCCATATCACCGCTTTCATCACTAAATTCCGCCTCAATTTCCTCCTCCTCACTCAATATATCATTCTCACATTCGGGAATACTAATGTCACTATCACAATCCGTAAACAAATCATCATCAATAACGCCACTGTCACATAACTGTTCGTAAATATCATCCGGCTCCATGCGGCTTGTGGACGCCATGTTGTTAACGAAAGTAAACACAGCTGTGGCAGTGAGGAACTATCTCCAAAGAAAATACAATTCAGCTTCCAGAAATTAAACAGCAGATGGCAGTAATAATGATGATGATGATGATAATTGTTGTTTTAAGGGGCCTAACATCAAGGTTATCGGCCCCTAATGAAATGAAATGGCGTGAAATGAAAGGATGTAGATAAAAACAGCTCACTGCCATGGATGAAACGAAAATGGTGTTTATAAAACAGACAGTGAGCCCCAAAAAGTATGCCTTATTTGAATAAAAAGAATAAAAGGTGGATGGTAAAAAAGGAATAAAACAAATAAGGCATAGTGAACAATAAAATAGATGAACACAATAAAAAACATAAAACAGACTTAACCTGAATTAAAAGTCGTAACTACACATTAAAACTTAAAAAAGTAACCATTCTCCCTCATGAACCGGATGACGAGGTCTACTGACGGGCGGTCATCACGGAGAATAAGGGAGAGGGTATTAGGCAGTTTAAGTGTCCTTTGCAGATCGGCCAGATCCACACACTCCAAGAGAATGTGTGCCACAGTTAGACGGGCACCGCAAGTACACACTGGGGGATCTTCTCTCTTTAGCAAGTGGGAGTGCGTAGCAATCCCATGGCCGATCCGGAGTCGACAGAGTACCTTAGCTTCCTTCCGGAGAGATCGGAAGGAAGATTTCCACACCTTCGTTGTCTTCTTGATGCCTCTCAGTTTGTTGGGTGGAGGCGTGGCACGCCACGCTTCCTCCCAAGCGACAGGATCGAATGCCGCAACTGAGAGCGCACATCACTAGCAGGCACCTTATACGGTAGCGAGGGCAGTGCGACTGCCTCTCGCCGCCTGATCAGCAAGCTCGTTTCCCGCAATACCCATGTGGCTAGGAAGCCACACAAAGGTCACCCCGGTTCCAGCGTTACACGAACTGACGAGCAGGTCGTGCATACGCTGGACCAACGGGTGCTTCGGGAAACACACATCGAGCGCTTGCAGCGCACTCAGAGAGTCAGTACACACAAGAAAGTGCTGGTGATCGTCTGATAACGTGTACCGCAGAGCCTCTAAGATGGCATAGAGCTCCGCTGTGTACACGCCACAAGCCTCGGGAAGTGAAAAGAGAAACCGACGATCCTCAACCACAAATGCAAAGCCTACTTTCTCGTTTACCCTCGAACCATCCGTGAATAGAAGCCCTGAACCTGGATACCAGCTCACCACGGACTGGAACAGCCTCCGATGGACGGAGGAGTCCGTGTCCGACTTGGGGCCGGTGTGCAGATTCAGGATGATATCAGGGCGAGAGACCATCCACGGAGGGGCCTTGCTAGGTACTCGGACGATACAGGAGACAGAAGGAAATCGGAACTGACAGTATAAGTCATCCAAGCGAATCCCCGCCGGCCGAGTGGCTCGGGCGAGCGCATCATACAGTCGGCGATTCGGACTGGTAAACAAACATGGATAGCTTGGATGAAGTGGCATCTGTCGAATAGTTGCAGCATAGGTCAGCAGTACTTGTTGGCGCCTCAGGTGTAAAGGAGGTACGCCAGCCTCGGCGAGCAAGCTGACGACTGGGCTCGTCCGAAAGGCTCCCGTCGCCAGCCTCACACCGCCGTGGTGGACACTGTCCAGTTTAACAAGCACTGACTTACGGGCCGAACCATATGCTACACTGCCATAATCTAATCTAGATAAAATCAGTGCCTTATACACACATCAAAAAAAGTTTTGCATCACCTCGGTTCATAGAGTTCCGGAACCTTTAAATACAAAGGGAATAGAGATCAACACAAACAACATTTCAGCTCGTTTTATTGCTCATGAGACCCACACATTGCATGTTGTACCATCATACAGCTAGACTTTCAGCATTTGTGGTCCAGATCGCAGTACACACCACTACCTCTAATACCCAGTAGCACGTCCTCTTGCATTGATGCATGCCTGTATTTGTCGTGGCATACTATCCACAAGTTTATCAAGACACTGTTGGTCCAAATTGTCCCACTCCTCAACGACAATTCGGCGTAAATCTCTCAGAGTGGTTGGTGGGTCAAGACGTCCATAAACAGCCCTTTTCAACATATCCCAGGCATGTTCGATAGGGTTCATGTCTGGCGAACATGCTGGCCACTGTAGTCGAGAGATGTCGTTATCTTGAAGGAACGCATTCACAAGATGTGCACGATGAGGTCGAGAATTGTCGTCCATGAAGACAAATGCCTCTCCAATATTCTGCCGATATGGGTGCACTATGGGTCGGAGGATGTCATTCAGGTATCGTAAAGCCGTTTCGGAGCCTTCCATGACCACCAGTGGCGTACGTCGGCCCCACATAATGCCACCCCAAAACATCAGGGAACCACCACCTTGCTGCACTCGCTGGACAGTGTGTCTAAGACGTTCAGCCTGACCAGGGTGCCTCCAAACACGTCTCCGACGATTGTCTGGTTGAAGGCATATGCGACACTCATCGGTGAAGAGAACGTGATGCCAATTCTGTGGGGTCCATTCAGCATGTTGTTGGGCCCATCTGTACCGCGCTGCATGGTGTCGGGGTTGCAAAGCTGGACCTCGCCATGGACGTCGGGAGTGAAGTTGCGCATCATGCAGCCTATTGCGCACAGTTTGAGTTGAAACACGACGTCCTGTGGCTGAACGAAACGCATTATTCAACATGGTGGCATTGCTGTCAGGGTTCCTCCGAGCGGCAATCCGTAAGTAGCGGTCATCCACTACAGTAGTAGCCCTTGGGCGGCCTGAGCGAGGCCTGTCATCGACAGTTCCTGTATCTCTGTACCTCCTCCATGTCCGAACAACATCGCTTTGGTTCACTCTGAGACGCCTGGAAACTTCCCTTGTTGAGAGCCCTTCTTGACACAAAGTAACAATGCGGACGCGATCGAACTGCGGTATTGACCTTCTAGGCATGGTAGAACTACAGACAACATGAGCAGCGTACCTTCGTCCTGGTGGAATGACTGGAACTGATCGGCTGTCGTACCCCCTCCGTCTAATAGGCCCTGCTCATGCATGGTTGTTTACATCTTTGAGCAGTTTTAGTGACATCTATGAACAGTCAAAGGGACTGTATCTTTGATACAATATACACAGTCAACGTCTATATGCCGGAGATCTGGGAACCGAGGTGATGCAAAACTTTTTTTGATGTGTGTAAAAACGTAGGAGCACCGCGCGGTCCGCCCCCCACGATGTGCCGCTAAGAAACCGCAACATGTTGAGTTTCTTAACACAGGCAGTTTTCGAACACCGCAAGTGTGGTTCCCACGTCAATTTCTGATCGAAAAGGAGCCCAAGAAACCGGTACACAGCAACAACAGGCAAAGCTACATCGCCCAGATAAAGCTAAGGATCGGGATGGAGAGTGCGCTTTCGGCAGAAATGGACAACTGAGGTCTTAGCGGTTGAGAACCGAAAGCCATGCTCTAGTGTCCAGCGTTCCGCTCTCCGAATAGCTTGTTGCAGCAGTCATTCAGCGACCGCCATATTTTGGGCACTATAATGTAGAGCGAAGTCATCTACATATAGCGACGGTACCACTGCTGGGCCAGCAGCAGCGACTATACCGTTTATGGCAATCGCAAATAATGTTACGCTAAGCACCGATCCCTGTGGGACTCCGTTTTCCTGTATATGATAATGCGAATATGTCCCCCCTATTCGGACACAGAATAGGCGAAGGGACAGAAAATTCGCAATAAAAACCGGCAAGTTACCTCGGAATTTCCATTGATGCAGGGTAGAGAGGATGCCGTAACGCCAAGTGGTGTCATAGGCCTTCTCGAGGTCAAAGAAAACAGCGACTAGGTGCTGTCCCCGGAGAAAAGCGTCCTGTATGGCGGTCTCCAGGCGTACCAGATGGTCGTTGCTACACCAAGATGCCCTGAATCCACACTGGTATTCAGACAGGAGTCCTCGCCTCTCCAGGACCCACACCAGGCGCCGATTGACCATCCTCTCAAAGAGCTTGCACAGACCGTTAGTTAGGTCTGTAACTCCCTGTCAAATTGGGATCCTTATCGGGCTTCAGGATAGGTATAATGATACCTTCCTGCCATTGCGCTGGGAACACACCTTCCAACCAGATACGATTAAACACCCTGAGCAAATAACGAATGCTCTCATCGTTAAGGTGTTTAAGCATCTGGTTGTGAATATTATCCGGGCCGGGAGACTTGTCCCTGCAGAGCGCCAGCGCTCCGCGGTGTTCCCACTCCGTAAAGGGCACGTTGTACTCCTCCGAAGCGCGAGAAGCAAAACTGAGCTGGAAACGTTCTGCCTCGCGCTTCATGGCCACGAAGGCTGGATCATAGTTATCGGAACCGGATATATCCGCAAAATAAGAAGTGAGATGGTTTGCAATGCGGTACGGATCTGTAACCAATTCATTATCCATGGAAATTCCCGGTACAGTAGAAGATGTCTGAATACCCGAGATGCGTCGTAGTTTAGTCCACACTTGAGAGGAGGGGGTATGTGCCGTAATAGATGACACATACCGTTTCCATGATTCTTTCTTACTCTGGCGGATAAGAATCCGTGCCTTGGCACGAAATTTCTTAAATGCCACCTAATTGGCCATGGTTGGACGCCGACGGTAGTGCTTATGAGCTCGACGACGGTCTCTTATTGCCGTTGCAATATCCTCTGTCCACCAAGGGATGAGTTTGCGATGAGGAGTCCCAGAAAAGGATGGAATGGACTCTTCGGCGGCAGCAAGAAGCACATCGGTAATGTGCTGTACCTCGTCATCGACGCTCCGGCAACCAAGATCAATGAACACAGCTCGTTCTTGAAATGAGGGCCAATTTGCCCGCTTAAGCACCCAACGACTGGGGAACTCCACGGGCTTCTGGTTCAGAAGTGTAAGAACGATCGGGAAATTGTCACTGTCACAGAGGTCGTCGTGTACATACCAACCAAATAGGGGGACCAGCGCACGGCTACACACAATCAAGTCAATGTGTGAGTACGTGCCGTGCGCTAAGCTAAAATGTGTAGCTTCCCCTGTATTTAATAGAGATAAAGCCAACCCTTGAATTAAGCCCTCCACGTCCCTTCCTCTGGGGCAGGAAGATGGTGATCCCCATTGGGGGTGATGAGAGTTGAAATCACCCACGATTAGGAAAGGGACTGGAAGTTGATCAACAAGATCAAAGACATCATTAATATCAAGGGGCTGGTTCGGTGGAAGGTACACGTTACAAACAGTTGTCATAGCAGGCAAGGACATGCGAACTGCAATAGCTTCCAGAGGAGTGACGAGTGGAAACTCCTCACTATAGCAGTCAGAGCGAACGAAGGTACAAACGCCCCCGGAAGCCCGGGCAGTGTCTTGTCGCTCTTTAGAGTATAGTCAGAAACCTCTCAGAACGGTCTCGTGATCAGGTCTGAGGTTTGTTTGCTGTAGGCAGACTATACTCTCTGCGTATTGTGCAATAAGCTGACGGAGCTCTGTCAAATGTCTGTCATAACTGTTACAATTCCACTGTAACAGTGCCATTGTGTGAACTTATAAACTAGGGAATAAGTGGGAGCAGCAAGCTACAACTTAACCTCTGGAGGATCATCAGCCACTACGTCGACTATAATCTCCATGTCCTCAGGCGAGGTCGTGGAGTGAATCGACTCAGCGGAAGATTTCCGAGACGCAGTTCGGCGGCGGGGGGATCTCTGTGGGGAGCGCGCAGATCTGGGGACCGAAACGTCCTCAGGCGCAGAAGCATCCGCAGGTGGTGGGGCGGATGGCTTCCCCTTTTTTGGAGAAAGGAAATGCGAAGTGCGGGGTCCCTTCTTCCCCGCCTCTTTAAGATATTTAGACGGGTCAGGAGACGAATTCCTGACCCTGGTCGACGATGCCGCCTCCGCCGGCTTCGGCGCGGCTTTCGCCGACCGTTTGGGTAGGGAGGAAAAGACTTCCTCCCCTGCTGTGTGGGAGGAGCATCCTTCGCTCGCACAGCCTTCGTTGTGGCCAAAGGTGAGTTGAAGTCACCTTCGGGCTTTTCGGCATATTCATAGGTGCTGGTTTCTGAACAGTAAACTCAGTTGCAGGTTTCACAGCTGGTACAAAAGATGAGGTAGACGGAACCAAATTGGGTATTATAACCCGATAATCAATCGTAGGCGAAGGAGCAATCGCGGTATGGTACTTCTTGCGGGCTTCCTGGTAGGTGAGACCATCCAGGGTTTTGATCTCCTGGATTTTCTTCTCACTCAGGAAGACAGGGCAGTTCCTGTCCCGAGGAGAATGAAATCCAGGGCAATTAATGCACTGATAGGGTGTTGTGCACTCTTCTGCTTCGTGTGGTACCTTACCGCATGTTCCGCAGATTTCTAGGCTTGAGCAACGGGATAACATGTGCCCGAACTTCTGGCACTTATAACACCTCATTGGCGGAGGGATATAAGGCCATACGTCACAACGGTAACTTGTAACCTTGACTTTCTCCAGGAGCACTGAAAGCTCAAAGGAAATAATGAAAGCACCAGTATCCACGATTTGACCATTGACTTTGCGCGTAATGCGCCGGACATCAGTCACGTGACGGTGCTGCATATCCTCCTTGAGCTACTCGTCAGTGTTCAGAATCAGGTCCCGGTGGAAAATAACTCCTCGGACCAAATTCAGGGATGTGTGCTTTTCCACTTTGACGGGTTTTTCGCCAAAGTGGTCACATTGCAAAAGTTGTTCAACTTGCTCAAGAGTCCTAGTCTTGAGCAACAAGCTACCGTTCCTCATCTTTTGTACTTTCTCAAGCTCACCATAGACACCTTCTATGTGGCGAGAAAACAAAATACTCTTTACCAGCATGAAATCATCCCCATCTGTTCTGTTAGCTACCAGAAACTTGGGGGTGTTAGCACCCAGATTTTCACGCACAGATTGTTCCCAAGGAGTTGATCCCCGTAGGGAATCAAATGTTAAAGACTTGGGTGTAGGACCACCCTGTTTGGGGATTTTTCTTTTAGAAACCATGGCCAGATCATCCTCCCCGAATGCCAGCGACATCCGATCACGGGCCGTCACAGTAGACGCTACCCAGCCAGGGCAAGGCCCGCCTAGCTTGGAAGGCATTGCCCGGGGTCCGATGTTATACAATGCCGTATCGGCATGTACCCCTTGGCATATACTGGATTTTACAGCTCTGACATTCGGCTGTGCGGGGACCTGCGTAGTCAGGCGGATACTACTGCACGGGTACATGGCACACTCACCTGTCGGCGCGGCCAAGACTGGAACAGGCTTTCGAGCGTAGTCGCAAGCGTAAGTGGCCCATCCCCTAACAGCACGCACATATAGAAATTTTGGTTGTCAGACCCTGAAAGCAGTAATGGAAAGAAGTGCGATATAACCTAATGAGAGTTATACCGCACGGGTGTATGTCTTAGAGCTGACTGTCAAACCCTCGAAAGGGGACCAATCCGAGAAGCCCTTTTAGTCGCCTTTTACGACTGGCAGGGATTACCGTGGATGTATTCGCTTCCTCCCACCCACTGGGGGTCCAATTCACAAAACAACGCGGAGTCCTTAAAGTATAGCCAAGGTCGCCCCTTTTAGTCGCCTCTTACGACAGGCAGGGGATACCGTGGGTGTATTCTAAACCCCCCACCCACAGGGGGGAGATGGCAGTAGGTACCAGAGAAAGGCCTAGGCTGTATACTGTGTAAAGCTCAGCGCCCTTTTTGCTCCAGCATACGAAATATATAACCTTAAAGTTGTGTCGGACTAGGGCTGACATAGCACCGGAACTGAAAATTAACGATGTCAGACTGAGTCCGACATTGGACCCCAAAGGGTTAATCAAGTTTTACTGTTTGTTTCTTAAACACTCTGACCTGGTATGATACTGGGAGAGACTATCTTACCTGAATCAGGATTCTGGCCCACTTCTTTTTTGTACCATTCAGCATCATCATCATCATCTTCATCTGCATTTTGATTGGATTCCTCAACAGCTTTTAACATCTGCACCTCATTCTCACTTCTCTTTTGCATCCCTTTCAATGATTTTTGTTTGTGCATCTCCTTCTTGAAGTCTTTCTGTTTCTTATTTTCTTCTTGTATTTTTTTTCTTTTCTCCTTCAGTTTTCTGAGAACAGAAACAAACAGTCATGTACTTAAAAGAGAAAGCATGACAAAATACAGCTCTGAAACTTACATGGATTTTGATCCCTACTGGCAAATACTTTTCATTCTGACAGTAGTTGTGTGGTTAATTTGCAGGTCTACTGCAGTGTATGTGTTAAAAATTATAATTTCAACCGTAAACAATCCTTGGACATGAAAGGGAAGACAGGAACAGAGGAAAAAGTATAAACACACCTTGGACATGAAAGGGAAGACAGGAACAGAGGAAAAAGTATAAACACAATGATAGGCAGGTGTATACAGAGGGAGAAAAAAAAGGAAGGAAGCTTGTAGTTTAACGTGACCGGTAATCTTGAGATCATGAGCCACGGGACCTCCTTTTTACGTGGAATCTGAACCACAGGACATGGCATTTCACTTCGAAAATCTCACATGCATTGACCGGGAATCGAACCCGGACCGCCTTGGTGAGAGGCATACAGCTAGACCGCTGAGCCACCACGCCCCCATACAGAGGGAGAGAGTAAAGGGAAAACAAGGACATCTCCACAACTGGACACAATAAATATTTGTCAAAGTGAAGAAACTACTACCAAGTCATGAAGAGGAACTTAATGCAAGGAGTCAGAAATATCACGATCAGTTTTGATGCTCTGCATAGTACCAGGAATCTACTGTATTAATAGAATGCTCCTAACAAGGAAACAAACACATGTAGCACAAGATTACTTTTCATAGTCTAAAGGCCAAGAAAATTAAATACTCCTCAGCATTCGTCAACTTTCAGCACTAGAGTTGAAGAGAACAAGAACTCTCCATTGGAGGTGGCAGGAAAAATGAAAAAGAGAAACCTGGCACAATGGAGCCAACACCAAAACTAACCATAAAATTGTTTTGATATTTACATTGATCATTATGTATGTGCTTAATGTTATTATCAACATAAATATTGATGAGATCTTTCCAGCAAAGCTCGGGTCCCCCAGTCTCGCATCATGCAACTGACCAAAAATGCTTCATGCTCAATTCCTTGCCAAGTTAGTAGTTTTGTTTTCAAATCTCTTGTTTCTGGAAGATGTTTCATGCCAAATTTTTGCCCTTTATTTTTTTAAAATACTGATATTGGAATTTTAACACAACTGACATTTGCTTGATAACAAAAACAAAAGAGAGTATAAGAATTAAAATTTCTTTGCTGCCACTCAACGTTTATAAATTAGTGTTTCATCAGTCACAGCAACTTCCAAGACTTAAAAATTAACACATTTTATTATTTCAAAGGTTTTCTTTAGTTAAATGAAACAGAATAATTATTCTTATTTAACACCCAAAAGTTCTGCTTAATAAAGACATATTCTCCAAAACCATGGAAATAATACTTTAAAGTTGGAAAATTCTTGCATGTAATGTCTGGCAATGTATGTACTGATTTATTTCACAGTCTGAACAGGACTTTTTGCCAACATATATTTTTGTAACAACTGGGCACTGATCACAAATTCAGAGCATTTATGGGTAACATGCAAATTACAGGTATATACCGCTATAACAGTAAAAAAATTGAAGAAAATCGAAAAAATAGTGAAATTTGCATTTATGTATCACAATAGTGATTTTCCTGTATCTCCTAGATATTTCTAGCAGATAAGTTCACTGAAATGTGAAAAACTCTTGAAAGTTTAATATTTGGTAAAGCATATTACCCACTTCATTAACTCAAGATTGATTCGGTCTGTCTGTTAGGTAGTCAGCCCGGAGGTTGGTTGGATCCTCAAAAAGTGCTACCATAGGTTATGTGGAAGAAACCCACAAAACCACAGACAGCACTATAGTGAGGCATACTAGGCAAGGTGAGGAGAGAGGTAGTTTGTCATTGCTTCCCGCACTAAGTCAGAACAATAGCACCGACCCTGTGAGTAGAACCTTTCACAGCATCCATAGACACTAGCTGTGCCCTGAATGCCATTACTCAGCACCACCCATACCTCAGTAGCTTCCATATAATCACAGCCATGAATGAGGCTGAGACATCAGTGAAAAGCCACATTTTACTCTAGCCTGTGCCAATAGACAAATACAAAAATACTGCATCCATCAAGAAGTAGTAAACAGGACCAATATTCGAGGCTACATGACCGCGTTGTCGCAGCCCCTAAACTAAGGAACCAACCAACCAGGACCAATATTGATACAAGATTGAAGATACATAATATATACGTACTGCTTTTCCTCTCTTTTTCGTTTGATAATCTTTTTCTCTTCCTTAGTCTTCTCCACCAACTCATGATGCAGAACTTCACCTCCAAGCAGACCTTCTTCTACCTTCATTAACTGGAACAACAACATTTCTTACTCAACCTGTGCTTCATATTTTGTCAAGTTTGATTTCAAAAAATTGTTTGTTCATTGTATGTCCAGAAAGTAAGTTCTGTTTGGTAATAAAAACAAAATGAGTACAGATACAGACAAACTATTTATTGCAAAATAAACTACAAACCGTAAACTATATCTTTCCACATAGATCCCACCATTTTAGAGGCACTTGTCATAGTGTGCATGGCACAAGTTTTTGTATGTACTGTATCTACTGATTTATTTCTCAGTCCGAACAGCATATTTAAGAAACACTGCAACAGGCATCATCATCATCTTGCACAGTTTCCAGCCACTGGCTGGGTCTGTTTGGAACACAAGCCTCTCCAACGTCTTCTGTCTTCCCACCATCTCTCAGCTTCCACCCTTGTCCAGTCTTCTCCTCTCTTCTTCACGCTTTCTTCCACCCCCTTCAGCCACCTGTCTTTCGGTCTTCCTCTCGGTCTCCTTCTTTCCCACTTCGTCTCGTGTACTCTCCTGGGTATCCTCTTCTCCTCCATTCGCTTTACATGTCCATACCATCTAAGTCAAGATTTCTCTATACCATCCTGTAATGGTTCCTCCTTCATTAATTCTCTGGTCCTCTCATTTCTTATTCTGTCCATCTTTGTAGCTCCAACACTGCTTCTCAAGAACCTCATCTCACTGGCCTGTATTTTGCTCTTCTCCCTTCCTTTCGTAACCCAGGTCTCCGAGGCATACGTTAGGATAGGGACATATTACGTCCGATATATGAACTTTTTGCTGTTCTGAGGGACATCCTTGCTCCATAACATGCTTCTCACACTCCTCCGAAATGCTTCTGCCTGCCTTCCCCGCTCATTTATTTCTCTATCGTTTCTTCCATTATCTTGTATCAGGCTTCCCAGATACTTGAAACTCTCCACTTTCTTCACCTGTTCCCCACCAATTGTTATTCCCGTTGTGGTTCTTTCCTTCTTCCTTGTTGTGATCACCATGTCACTCTTATTTATGCTAAATTTCATCCCATATCCTTGTATTATTCCTTCCCACACGTCCAACTGTTCCTGTACCTCCTCCTCCTCCTTCCCCAATTACTTGTGCCACTCGGGTCATTATGTCATCCATCACCACAATGAAAAGTAACGGTGACAGTGCACTTCCTTGTTTCAGGCCGTTTCTCTGTTCCAACCAGTCCGATCTCTCTCCTCCCACTTCCACACAGCTCACGCTTCCCTCGTACATCTTCTTTATCGTCCCCACAGTCCATTTTTCTACTCCTCTATCCTCCAAGGATTTCACACTTTGTTTCTGCATACACTGTCATATGCTTTCTCAATGTCCAGGAAGGCCATCAGTAGATCTGTTCCATACTCATAGTGCTGTTCTTGTAACTGCCTTACAGCAAAAATCAAATCCACTGTGGACCTTCCTGCTCTGAAGCCATGCTGTTCTTCCCTCATCCCTCCTTCTATCCTTGTCCTAATTCTCCTTTCCAAAACTTTCTCGAAGATCTTTGCACAATGACTCATCAGTGTTATTCCCCGATAGTTTCTGCATTCTGTTCTACCTTTCTTGAAGATCGGGACAATTATTCCTTTTTCCAGTCCTCTGGGGTCTTCCTTTCCTTCCATGCTGTCCTCATCACTCGGTACAACCATTGTATCCCCACCTCTCCTGCTGCTCTCACCATCTCCACACACAACTCATCCACACCCGGTGCCTTCCCTCCTTTCTTCTTTTTCACTGCATCTTCCACTTCTTTCCATGTTAAGTCCTTTTCTGTTTGCAGTTCATCTTCCTCTTCCCCGATTTCTTCCTCCTCACCATCACTTCCATTTGGGTTCAGAAGTTCTTCAAAATATTCTTTCCACATTTTCTTCAGTTCTTCCCTATTTTCTATCTCTTGTCCCCTTTTGTTCACCATTCTAACATAATCCGTAGGATCCTTCCGCCTCTTTTTTTTTTACCATCCCATACAGGACCTTTTTTTGTACCTTCACTATCCTCCATCATCTTTGTCCACTCTTCCATCCACTTTCTTCTCTCCTCAGCCACTACTCTCTTCGCCTCCTTCTTTATTTCCTGGTACTCTTCCCTTGTCTCTACCGTCCTATTTTGATACCACCTCCAAAGGCTCTATTCTTTTCCCTTACTATATCTTTTGTCTTCTCATTCCACCATGGTGTTTCCTTCCACCTCTTCTTACTACTTGTCCTCCCACATACTGCTTCTGCTGCACCTACTAGTGTCTTCTTAAATCTAGCCCATTCCTCTTCCACCCCTCTTTCTTCATCTGTTGGAATTCCTTCCTTTACCATTTTGAGGTACTCGACCCTTCTATCCCCTTCTTTCAGTTTGTAGGGGCGAAGTGCAGTGGGGACTTCGTGTGCCCCAGGACCGTTACGGTAGCTGTGAAGGTCCTACAGGAACCCTGTAAAGTGACGGCTAACGGGGCTCTGGTAAAGCTACGATAGGCCCAGCAAGCCAGTAGTGGATGAAACCAAATGCTTTCAAGAATGGAACGAGCCTCGGACATGATGGACTAATGCCTGATAAAAGCTGAGAAAGCACAAAGAAAAGCATATGAGATATGGTGCTGGAGTTGGATGGTGAAGATATCCTGGGTAGACAGAGTGTAAAAAGTTTTGTGCTATTTATCAGTGTTTCCTAATTAATAAGTGATAACTTTTCAGTCGATCAACACATACTTTTGACCAATTATATTACAGTAGGTGGGAAATATCAGATAATACCTGAATAAATGTACATGAGAGTAATTATTATTTACACAACCTAGAAGGGGGAAATTTACAATAATGACATATTTCGATTGGCAAGCGAACATCATCAGATCCTGGTTAATCAAATCTATCATGTATATTATACAACACAACAAACTAGCACTACCAAGCAATACAAAATTCCTCAAAGTCACGCACAAAGTCTCCAACACTAATCTGCAGAGGTGCGGCTACTACTACTATGATATCCTTTAGCGATAAGTTCTCAAAATAGAACTACAGACACAAATACAGTACGTAAGAGGGCTGATTTTTAAGCAAGGGCCGTTTTTTTTAAAGCCCGTAGTAGTGCGCACGCCGCAACAGGCATGTGCGCTACCTCCCGGCATCCTTTGCGAACAAGCAGGCATCAGTTGCAGCTGTGTAGCTAACCTGTATGCTGAACTGTGCATCTTTTACAATGTTCAAGATTATTGATTCGCCCGCCGCGTGTGAGGTACGATCTGTGATATGTTTTTTGAGTGCAAGAAACATGTCGGCTGCAGACATTCATCGTCAGCTTTGTGAGGTGTATGGTGATAATGCAATGACGGAAGGTAAAGTGCGAAAATGGGTACGCGAGTTAAAAAGTGGCCGTGAAAATGTTCATGACGATGAACGCTCAGGTCTGTGATCGCAGATGACTTGGTGACTGCAATTGACACGGAAATTCACGAGGACTAAAGATTTATGATAACCACTCTAATCAATGGATTTTCCTCAAGCGTTAATTCATGGTTGTCAGAGCAGGTGGCAAACTTTTATGCAGAGGGATTTCAGAACTGCGGTGATCAAATCGTGAGTTATGGGAACGTTCTGTGGCTTGTTCTCAAACTCTTTCAATCCGTGGCAAATGTTAAGTTTGGCGTTAAGTGTTGTACACGACATTGCTGAACGGTCAGGAGATAAAACTCTGCCGGACAGAGAGAAACCTCTTTCCACTTCACTACTGCCATGAGCTAAAGACAATGAGGCTTTGACAAGGCGCTGAATCGTTGGATACATTGTTTCGTTCGATGCGTTTTTAATAGAAAATACCTTTTTCCAATATTCCTCCACAGGTAATTGTTCATCGAAATTATCAATTAGCTGTTCTACCTGCAGCAACGTCCATTCATTGTCAAGGCGACTTTCGGCCACCTCAAACGGCATGCAGTGGGCAACTTTGCCATGCTACGAGAAGTGGATTTGGTTCTCTCGGAAGGTTTCAGAAATGTAAAATGTTTCGCGGCATCGTAAGCTAGTACAGATTTCTGTCGTAAATAATCACCGGCAGCAATGAAGTGCTCCTGAACATCCTTCTTGAATTGCAGGGCATCGACGCCTGGGACGTTTTTCAGAGTTTTTTGTGTTTCCTTGTCCAACACAATGTCTCCTAATGAAAGGAGATTTTCTGAAGAAATGGTTAGGCTTTTGAGGTCTTTTAAGACATCACCCTTCACTACTTTTCCGAACAGAACAGTGTTAAGAGACAGAATCTCTTGGTGCAGAACGTGGATTAACGGTTCTTCTCTCTGGAAAAGTAATGAAAATCTTTCGAAGATTTCTGCACTTTCAATAATAAAGAAGACTTCTCCCTTCGCACGAGGTCTTTTCAAGACATTTAAAATACTTCTATAGCGGGTGCTCATTAGAAGCTGCTTGCTGCCGTTTTTGGGCAAAAACTCTATGAAATAAACCTTGAGGGCAGCCCACTGTTCTATCAACCTTTCTGCTGCCGGTGCCAAAGTGAGAAATCGCGATCCACGTGCTTGATGAATCTGTGATTTGGCAACTGAAGCTTGGTTTGGATCATCACAAAGTCTTCCCAGCGACTAGGAAAGTCATTAAAAAACAAATACACTTTCACTGCAAAATCACTTATGTCCACGCCGAATTTTTCAAGTCCTTTCAAAAATGCATTGTGTACGACGTGCAGATTGCAAGTTCCAATATCGACAAGTTTTCCTCCCATTTCTTTTTACAAGCTCGTTCATTAGTCTTATAACAGCCTGGCCAACGATTTAGAATCGGTCCTTCTCAGGACCAGCAACTACAACAAGTAAGACATCTTGGTTACAACTTACGGATAATGCAAATTAATATTGAAGGACTTAGTCGATCTAAATGTCAATATCTCTCCCGAATGCTCCTTGAAAACTATGTGGATGTAGCTGTTATACAGGAAACACATATAGATAATGAGGAAAATTTTAAATCAAGAGGGCATGTTGCAGGATATGAAGTCTTAGGAGCTACTTATCACCATACTTACGGCTGTGCTACTTACATTCGCAACAATATTGAAAATGCACATCTGATTTCTATGGACACCTCACAAAATGTTCACATTATCGTGATAAAAATTGAGAACATTACAATAACGAATGTTTACAAGCCTCCTGCAGTAAACTGGTCTGCTGAAGTGATCCCAAATCTACCTCATCCTAGCATATATATCGGCGACTTCAATAGCCACCATACTATGTGGAATTACAATGAAGATGATGAGAATGTTGAAAGACTTGCTAATTGGGTTGAATCTAACAATCTAAGTCTAGTATTTAACTCAAAGGACAAAGGGACTTTTAGATCTGCGGCCTGGAAGAAAGACTACAACCCTGACCTTTGTTTTGTTAGTCAGAACTCTAAATGTCAACCTCTTGCCACAGTAAGGACAGTTCTTGGGGATTTTCCAAATAGCCAACATCGGCCAGTTTTAGTTAATGTAGGAATTCAAATACCTATAATCAGATCCATTCCAAAACCAAGATGGAACTTTAGAAAATCTAACTGGAGCAAGTTTTCCAATGAACTTGATAAAGTTATTAGGTGGATCCCCCCTGTGAGTGAAAATTATGAAAGATTTGTTGGAGCGGTATTATCAACGGCAAAAAAGTGCATGCCAAGAGGATTTCGCAAAGAGTACATTCCAGGATGGAACAAGGATTGTGAAGAACTATACCAGACTTACATAACCACCAATGATCATGCAATTGCTACTGAATTGTTACAGAGCTTAGATAAAGCTCGCAGAGAAACCTGGGTACAAAAGACAGAGAACTTAGACTTTACAAGATCAAGCAGAGAAGCGTGGAGCCTGCTGAAGAAATTGGGAGGATGCTCCCCACCTAGCCGTGATGATCCACATGTTACACCAGATCAAATAGCCAGTAGAATAATTTCTTTGTCCAGGGCACCACCGCATAAGCAACATACAAGAAAGGTTAAGAAAGAACTAACCAACCTCAAGCAACAGGCAGTCCACTGGTCAGAATATGCCAATGACTTCACAGTAGCTGAGATTAATACTGCGCTTAAGGATGTTAAAACAGGTAAATCGCCAGGGTTTGATGGCATTCATCCTGAATTCCTTGTCAATTGTGGGAACAAGACTCGTAAATGGCTTGCAGCTTTCTTTTCTAATATAATGATCACTGGTAAACTACCAAAAGCTTTCAAGAAAACGAAAATCATAGCTGTATTGAAACCTGGTAAGCCAAAGGATAAACCAGATAGCTATCGACCGATAGCTCTCCTAAGCTGTTGCTACAAACTTCTGGAAAGACTCATCCTTAGCCGAATTGGTTCGAATATTCATGAAGTAACACCTATTGAACAAGCAGGCTTTAGACCAAGTAGAAGCTGCACAGATCAAGTACTAAGTCTCACCACTCATATAGAAGCAGGGTTTCAACAACAACTTAAAACATCTGTTGCTTTTGTTGACCTTACAGCAGCCTATGACACGGTATGGAAGGATGGATTACTCTACAAACTGATGCGTATCATACCATGTCAAACTATGAACAAGCTTATAAACAATATGCTGTCTGAAAGATATTTCCAAGTGGTTCTTGGGACCAAAATAAGTAAGCAAAAGAAACTGAACAATGGACTCCCACAAGGTTCCGTTTTAGCTCCAGTGCTCTTTAACTTGTAAACATCAGATCTCCCTTTAACGCAGTCGAGAAAATTCATTTATGCAGATGACCTGGCTTTGGCAACTCAACAAAGAACCCTTGAGAAGAGCGAACAAATTCTTTCCTCAGATCTAAGCATTATGAATGAATATTTCAAGAAATGGAGACTAACACCGAATCCTAGTAAGACTGAAGTTAGTTGTTTCCATTTAAACAACAGGTTGGCAAATACAAAGCTGAATGTCATATTTAATGAGAAAGTCCTCCATCATCAACATTTTCCAAAATATTTAGGCGTTACTCTCGATAGAACTTTGTCCTTCAAGAAGCACCTGCAGAACACTGCAGCAAAACTAAGATCACGCAATAACATCTTGCAGAAGTTATGTGGAACCACATGGGGAGCTACAGCAACAACATTACAATCTTCTGCTCTAGGACTTGTCTATTCAGCTGCTGAATACTGTGCTCCGGTGTGGCTTAACAGTCCACATGTGAAGCAGATTGATGTCCAATTGAATTCGGCGATGAGGATAATATCAGGTTGCATCAGGACCACTCCTCTGTACTGGCTTTCACCTCTAAGTCATATTGCACCACCTGACTTACGTAGACAAAACTCTCTCTTGAGGGAATATCAAAAGATAATTTCCACTCCAAAGCTTCCTATTCATTGTGACATACCTACAGTAAAGATAAGTCGCTTGAAATCCCGCCGACCACCCATCCTAACAGCGGAATATCTACAATTAAATACTTTTCAGATTGACAACAAGTGGTCTGAGGTATGGAATAATTTATTCCATGAGAAATATGGAAACTTCATTGATCCTATCCAGAAACCAGCTGGCATGGAACTACCATGCCATATATGGAAATCACTCAACAGAATTCGAACGGGACATGGGGTCTGCGCAGACAGCTTATTCAAGTGGAATAAGGCTTCCTCACCTCAGTGCGACTGTGGTTTTGAAAGACAGACCATCCAACATATCGTGGAGGACTGCAGCCTTCGAGCCTATCATGGGAACCTCAAAGACTTTCATGATGCAACGCAGCCTGCTCTAGATTGGATTTCCAATTTAAATCTTACCTTGTAAATTTGAACTTTTTATCTATTGAATATGTGTCTCCTCATTCAAAATTTATTTTAATATTGTTCTTTTAGGCTAAATACTAATGTATATGTTTAATGTGTTCTTTAGCTTGTAATTATGTAACCATGCCATACGCTAAATAAATAAATACAGCCTTATTAACAAAAGGTCCATCACAGCTCAACATTAACAGTCTAGAAATGGCTAGATCAGCATATTTTAAAGCCTTTACCAAGTGTTCAACAATAATTTCTGCAGTTGCATGGCCAATAAAAAAAGTCTCTAAATGACGTCCTACGACCCTATCTTCCATTTTCGACCAGAAACGAATCAAAGTCAGAAGTTCTTTCAGTCCTTCATTATTCGTTGTTCGTCAAAACATAGGGAGTAATCAGATTGCATGGCATCCTCTAACATAATTTTTCTAAAGTGTGGACCCAGTGCTTCTGTCATCAAATGCTCTACTTTAGTTTGACCTAAACTGAAATCCTTGCCTACTCCCGAACCAAACATATGTTTAAATAAGTCCGAAATATAATCACAAGAAGATGCGGAATAATTGGACACCACACATTTCATAACCCACTGGAGCTCTTGCCTGTACGTTTCGTCCTTAAGGGAAACCACACCCACTTGATAATATTTTTCAGTCGAGATACCCGTTGAAGCCGGAATTCCAGAGCTTGAAGATATGGCTGAGCGCTTCATAAATCGTTGCTGGGTTGTATCCCATCTTGCCTCTGCATTTTTTTTGTGTTTTCCGATCAGCACATGTTGGTTGACAGCGTTTACTCCTTTCTTGGCACAGTCAATTGAGCACTCGCAAATTTCGCAAAAAGCTGTAGTTTTCCCTTTGATCGATAACCACAGAGACATCTTGTATCCCAGCGAATCAACCAACTCCAACCAAGAGCTCTTTGTGTGACACGTCATGACCCTAAAAATAACAAGAAATACCTATGAGAATACTAAAGCTCATAAAGGGGTCAAACAAAAATAACAATGGCTCTGGAGAACCACATTCAAATTTGTAACATGTCATTAGTAACGCTAGAAAAATCAGTTTAAAAAGTCGCAGTTCGATACAAAGCCCCCCCCCCCCCCCCCTATTTTTTTTCCGTAATGTACGCCTTCAATGTCACTTTTTGACTCCCCATCCCTTTCCATCCTAGACAACTAGTAAATAAATCGGTAGCCATTGAAGCCATTGGAGGATTAGGTGACAATGATTACCGCCTCCCTTGGACGAACAATTTAAGGAAGTTTTTCAAGGAAGAAGTTCTAAAACAATTTTAGATTTCCCCAATACGAAAAAGCTTTGACGAAACATAATGAGACTATGCTACACTATCACGTTTATTTTTAAACCAAATCAATTCCTCCTCCTTCCCCCTCCCACTCACCTACACCACAAGTCCAGCGTGGTTGGGGAAATAAAGTTAAAGCACGACGAAAGGAAGTGATTGTTACTAGAATATAATTTAGGATAGAAGCGTACTTACCTCGTAATAAAATTAAACTACACAAATCATCGCTAGGTATGCCACACCATAATTTCTCTCACCGGAAAGGAACCAACGACCCCACCTTTTCCCCCACCTCCAACGTTACAATGCTTAAAAGACAGCATGTAAAATTCGACCTAATGTTCTTAAAGAGAATATAATAATAATTAAATAGTATTATAAAACATCACAGGATTAGGAGCAAAGATTTAGTGATCACATTCGTTGATTTTCAAAAAGCTTATGATAGTATCCATCGCGAATCTCTATTAAATGTCCTTACTGAATTTGGTTTACATCGAAAACTTGTTAACCTTATTGCGGTCACTCTTAAGAATACTAAATCTAGAGTTAGGTTTAGAAGTGAAACCTCTGAGTCATTTGAAATCCATACTGGTCTTCGGCAGGGAGATGGATTATCTCCATTGCTGTTTAATTGTGTGCTGGAAAAAGTTATGCGTCAATGGAATAAGGTTTGTCCACCGAATGTCAAGATTGGAAAAAATGCTCGACTAAATTGTCTCGCCTTTGCTGATGATCTAGCATTATTAGCAACTAGTATCGAAGAAGCTAAATTTCAGGTAGAGGAATTGGAACCATTAGCAGCAAAGGTTGGGTTGAAAATTTCCTTTGAGAAAACAGAAATGATGCCATCTTTTCAAGTTGACACATCACATATTGTACTGCATAATGCCCAGAAAATAAGGATTGTGAAAAAATTTAAATATCTTGGTGAGATCATCACTTGGAATGCCAATGAGAGAGCATCAATAGATAATAGAACTCTAAAATTGCGACGAGCACAACAGATTACCTGGCCAACATATAAGAAACAGTCTCTTTCGATTAATGCTAAACTTCGACATTATTTCTCCGTCGTTAAGCCAGACGCAACATATGCAAGTGAAACTTTATTTAAACTAAACACCCGATCAACAACTGACAAACTACAGAAGGTTGATAGACGGATTCTTCGGACAATACTCAATAAAAAACACCAGGTTGAGGGCCAGTGGAGGCTTTTGCCCAATTCAATACTTTACAAGGAAAATGAATCTATCATTGACACGATGCGAAAACGAAGGATTGCGTTTTTTGGACACATATCCCGCTTGCCAAATACTAGACTCCTGAAACAACTTTTTGACTTCTTTTGGAACAGTAAAACAAAAATCACATGGTTTAAAGAAATACAAATGGATTTAGACGAATTGAAAATTACTAAGCATCTTATTAAACATAGAGAGGAGAAACGGCTTCTGAATAACAAATACACTCGACTAACATTCAAAATTTCACAGCGTAAGCAGTATGTTATATCAGAAGAAGAACGAGCTGCAAGATCTTCCAGACTGAAGAAGTATTGGGAAAGAAAAAAATTAGCAAGAATTAAGAACTGAACTTATTGTTGAAATATTGGAAGACTTTGTATATCAGGTTTGATTTTTGGTGCTCCAATGTGGGCGTAAACAGTGTAAATAAATAAATAAATAGTACTACCCTAGACATATTCAAACTACACAAGGCATCTGCACCAAAACGAACCAACGATCCATCCCCTCCCCCACCTCCAAAGCTACAATGCTCAGAAAACAGGTTAAAATCCGGCCTGATGTTCCTTGCCAGAATAATAAAATTTTAGGGAACACTTTCTTTAAGAAATTACACAAAGCATGGATAGTTTGTACCACATTATTGTCACACTTTTTTTCTCTCACAGATAGCGAAACAACGACCCCCCCCCGCCCCCCACCTCCAACAATACTTAGAAAACAGGTAAGAATTCAATCTTTAGTGTTCGTTACGAGAATGGAATATACTGTAACTTTAGATAGTATAATACTTCTCCTAAGAAATTTCAACTTCACAAAGCATCGCTAGTACGTATTGCCACACCATTATTTTTCCAACAGAAAACGAACCAATGACCCCTCTTCTCCTAAACGCGACAACGCTAAGAAAACAGGTTAAAACCCGGCCAAGTGACCCGTACAAGAATAGAATATAATTTTAGATAGAATTTCCCCACATTAATTTAATCAAACCATATTTAGTACATATTACACCGACAGGATTTCTCTCTCAGAAAACGAACCGGTGACTCCTCCCGCCCCCACTCCCTTTCCCAACTCCAACGCTACAATGCTTAGAAAATAGGATAAAACCCGACCAAGTTTCCCTTCGAGAATACTGTAATTTCAGGTACCGAGTAGTGTTGTACTAAGAAATTCGAAGTGCACAAAGCATCACTACTTATTGCCACAACAATGTTGCTCTTACAGAAAGCGAAATAACGACCCCTCTTCTCCCCCACCTCTACAGCTACAATACTTAGAAAACAGAACGAACATATACTCGATTAGCCCTTTGAATCACTGTAAACCACAAAGATGTGTTATAAAATAAATGGTATCTAACGCCACATTTAAACAACTAAAGCAAATTTCCATGCAATGTAGGCCTAATCTTGACCCAGGCTTAGATTGTTCACAGACAGGAAGCATATCTTCCTAAACATAAGTCTTTGGTCCTAAACATCAGTCACTAATAGGTATCACATAAATTACACTTAAGTACTTACCGAGTTGTTAATGCACTTGCCGCCCACACTTTCCACCTCACAAAACCACACTTTTCCGTGTGCAACAACAAACACAGTGCTTGGTGTAAACACAACACGCCACGGTAAACGCAACGCCGTCTGAACGAGGATCGCGAGCTCCATTCTACAGCCGGCCGGTAGATGGCGCGGCATGGTCCGAAGAGGTTCGAAAACCTTAAGGCTGGTTCACAATTGGCCCGGGAACATGAACTTGTGCATGCGCGCGCAATCAGCTATAGCGTAATAATATTAAAACAATCAGCAAGCGCCCACTAATAAACACCAATTACACAACTGAAATGCTTCAGAGGGTTATAATAACTTTATTAAACACACATTGTGCGCTTTAGAGAAGCAAGTTTAGAAAGCGCATTCAAAGGTTATGTTTACATCGCTGGCTACTCCTTCCGTACTGCGCATGTGCATGTACAACGTTTCTGATTGGCTCCGGGAAGCTCCGAGAACGTCAAACATGAAACTTACCCATGTTTCCCGTTGGCCTTCCCGGGCTACTTTTAGCTTCTCGTTCCCGGAGATTGGTTGTGAACCGACCCATAAGGTAGCGTGCATTTCAACGTCCTTCTCGTTCCCGGGCTATTGTGAACCGGGCTTATTAGTCCGGCTGGAGAATCTCTTTCTTGATTTGTAACTAGAGCGCGATGCAAACGCGGCAGAGAAGACGCTATGGCTAGCGCGGCACAAGGTATAAATAATAATTGCACAGCAGAGATAGGCAAAAAAGAAAAAAGTAAATGAATTTCAAAAAAAGTAAATAAAAGTAAGTCTTTTAAACAAAAGTAAATAATGTAAATAAAAGTAAATCGCTGGAAGCCCTGCTCTTTGCTCTTCGGTTGACGCCTCCATGTCACTATTTGCAATGCGACTGGCAGCGTTGGACGATTGATGCATGCTGCTGCTCGCTTTGTATCATCACGTGACGTGCACGCGTGCCCTCTAGCGACGGGCTGTGACCTTCCACGCTCTGGTCGGAACCACACATCGTTACACACGCCACGATTAGCCGATGTAGTCACCGATTTGCGCATTCCAGCACCCAGCCCGTTACTTTTTGAACGCACCTTATATTATAATACAAGTTCAAGGTGCATCTAATAATATGGCCAGGGACTGTACAGTATATGCTTGCAACTGCAAGGTAAGCTAACATTGTTTTTGAAAGGAAGTTTTGACTTCCATAGTACATTGGTGCAGCTCATGGTGACATTTTGTGCCTTGCAGAGGCCTCCTCAGTATGTACTAGCCACGCATCTTGGAGAGGTGTGCCAATTCCAACTGAAGAGTCCAATGGTACACTGGGGCGAAACGCTGGCAACTGTTTTGAGTTAACCGGACCATTTTATCTAATTCCATTGTGAATTTGTTAATAAATACTGCAGGCCAAAAGTTTCCAGACAAAACATTGTAACCTAACTTTTCTAGGTTACAGAGACTCCTTTTAGTTTCTTTTAGGTATTTATTTTTATCGGGTTGCCAGCCATGGACATTTATTTGGTAGACCACAACAGAGAGTCTTGAGTTCAGCGCCTTAGAGATTCTTGGTGGTGGTCTGGCCTTGGCTGATTGCAATGGTGCCTTGATCTAATGGCAGAGGTAACCATGGTGATGATGTTTGTTGTGGTAGTTTTTTGTGGCAAGATGGAGGCTGCTATATGATAAATTATGCCTAGTTGGTTCGTGAATGGAAATATTGATGTGGTTGCTGCCAGGAAAAATGGAGGCGGGTTGTTTTTAAGTAAAATGTGATGCTCTCTGATCTGAAAATCAAAACTTATGAAGAAATAAAGAGGTTGTCTAAAAAGAAGTGTGGAGGAGAAGAAATATAATAGTTGTTAATGCTGCACATAGATGCATAGATGGGAATTGGTCTCTCTGGTCTGGAGATTAGTGTTATAGTACAAGAGATGCAGGTAGTGAAATCCTGCTTATGGTGTTAGACAAAGTACAAGAAATTCAGGTAAATGGATGCTGGCCTACATGTACAATAGAGAAAGGTAATAAATGCATTGTTTTTCTTATATTCCTTGCGTGGCCAACGCTAGATACAGCCGGGAGATTATTATGAGAATGGTGATACGCTTATAAATTTGGAAGAAGTAGAAGAAATATGATTCAGATTTATTTCATTGGTTGCCCAACTAGGGGTATGATTTCGAAATGTTTCATTGGCGCCCAACGTATCAGCACGAATAAGGAAATAAGTTAAACATGGAAGTTTCAATGATGTCCATGCTGAAGACGCTTCTGCTCCGCTATGAAAAGTACGAAGGGATGGAGGAGAGGATCACCTCCCAGGTTACCTACCAGATGACCTCCCAGATGACTAGTTTAAAAGAGGGAATGTCTGAGAAGCTTGACAAGGTCAAAGAGCAGGTGGCTAGCATATGCATCGTAGATGAGAAAGTTGAGATGGTAGAATTTGAGTGCGTGGTTGTGAAGGAGAAGAATGAGAAGATGGAGCAGGAGGAAGAAAAAGGGAAGTTGGAAGAACAGAGAGTGGAGGTCATATGCATTGTGGAAGAGAAAGTTGAATTAGTAGAATCTGTGAGTGTGTCTGTAGAGGAAGAGGAGAAGATCTATGAAGTACTTGATGATAGGTGGTGCAGGAAAAATAATCAAGAACTGGAAAAGATAAGGCAAGGTTGTAGTGGTATATGTGGTAGAAACAATAGCAAGCGAAGAAGAGAGAGAAGCTGTGGAGGTAGACACAGAGGTCGCCACCGACGTAAAAGAAGAGGACGTCAAATGGAGGAAGGGAATAAAACTGAAAACAAGGAGGAAGATAAGATAGAACATAACGTGAAGAAGCGTAGGAGGAGAAAGATGAGGATATGCAGGAGAACAAGTTGGAGGAAGAAATGGACCAGATGGAAGGCAAAGAGAAGGAGTAAGAAGAGGAAGAGGTGTCGGGCAGATCGAGATAAAAGACTGAAGGATCAGAAGAAGAAAAAGGAGAAGATAAAAGGGATAAAGGCAAAGAGAAAAGAAAAGATGAGGAGAAAGGAATTGCTATGCAAGATAAGGCAGATGAAGAAAAAGAAGGGAAAGGAGAGACTGAAGGCTGAAGGCAAGTGGCTGACGCACATACAGAAGAAGGACCGTGCGCGTGCTCAGGCCCTGCTACAGGTTTGCATGGAACTGCCTGCGGTGGACGACCTCAAGCTTTCTCGACCCGGTACCAGGATACGGCCCAACAAGACCAAGCAGCAGCAAGCGACTCCCGACCAAGAAGGACAGAAGGTGGAGGTGAAGAATGTGGACCAGGTCCCCCTGCCGTCAGAGGGCAGCACGGAACTCAAGAAGGATGAGGAAGAGAAGGATATGAAGGACACCGTAGAAGTGGTAAAGGAAGTGTGGGAGGCGGACGATACTGACGGTGAGGAAGTACTATGAAATCTGCGGCGCAGAAGAACAGAAGAAGGAAGCAGCCAAGATTGAAGCAGGAGAAGCACCTACAGAAGGAGACGGTCTCCGGAGAGGTCGGAAGGAAAAGACTTGATGATGATGATGATGAAACGAAGATGTTTATGATAACGGCACAGACTGGTCTGATGACGATTCTGCCATTTCTTCTGACTATGATGTTGTTGTAGGATTTTTCTGAGGCTGCAGGAGTGTCTGATAGACTCGATGAGATGGCTTCGGCTGCTATATTGGAGGAGAATATATTTGTGCTGGTGATTCGGGTTAATCTAGAATGGTTGTTTCTACGATGATTGTGCCAATGGTTTTTCTGGCTATGATGTGTGATTTGTTTCTGTTTGTGATTTTTGTTTTTGTTAGTGTTTGCTTCATGTATTTCATTTATGTTTTTGTTTTGAGGGTTGAGAGTGAATTTCTAACCTTCAGTTAGAAATTCCCTCTCAAAGGGGGGCATCTGTAACCTAACTTTTCTAGGTTACAGAGACTCCTTTTAGTTTCTTTTAGGTATTTATTTTTATCGGGTTGCCAGCCATGGACATTTATTTGGTAGACCACCACAGAGAGT
Organism: Meconema thalassinum; assembly: GCA_946902985.2. Lineage (NCBI taxonomy): Eukaryota > Metazoa > Arthropoda > Insecta > Orthoptera > Tettigoniidae > Meconema > Meconema thalassinum. The sequence continues at coordinate 1,958,930,197 of OX336388.2, forward strand.
CTTATGAGTTCAGCGCCTTAGAGATTCTTGGTGGTGGTATGGCCTTGGCTGATTGCAATGGTGCCTTGATCTAATGGCAGAGGTAACCATGGTGATGATGTTTGTTGTGGTAGTTTTTTGTGGCAAGATGGAGGCTGCTATATGATAAATTATGCCTAGTTGGTTCGTGAATGGAAATATTGATGTGGTTGCTGCCAGGAAAAATGGAGGCTGGTTGTTTTTAAGTAAAATGTGATGCTCTCTGATCTGAAAATTGAAACTTATGAAGAAATAAAGAAGTTGTGTAAAAAAAAGTGCGGAGGAAAATAAATATAATAGTTGTTAATGCTGCACATAGATGCAGGTTATGGTAGCTGTGCTTTTATACAAACAAGTGATGTGGGAATTGGTCTCTCTGGTCTGGAGAATAGTGTTATAGTACAAGAGATGCAGGTAGTGAAATCCTGCTTATGGTGTTAGACAAAGTACAAGAAATTCAGGTAAATGGATGCTGGCCTACATGTACAATAGAGAAAGGTAATAAATGCATTGTTTTTCTTATATTCCTTGCGTGTCCAACGCTAGATACACCCCGGAGATTATTATGAGAATGGTGATACGCTTATAAATTTGGAAGAAGTAGAAGAAATATGATTCAGATTTATTTCATTGGTTGCCCAACTAGGGGTATGATTTAGAAATGTTTCAACATATGTACTGGCATAACTATGCTCAATGACGGTTTAGGGATAGTTAATATTATTGTAACCAAGTTTCAAAGGTTGGCGGAACTGTAGCATCCCTCTGTATGTGTTGGCCAACAATCGCGCGGGAAGTTCAAGATTACACGTGTTCGCTACCTGTCGCGATTGTCACAGCTTGTTCCTCTCGCATCATCACGTAGTTGATCAATCTGTCAGGGTGCTCTATGAGCTGAAATTAAATGTTCTGGTGCAACAGCTTAGTTTCATTATTAGGAGGGAAGTTGTTTAACTTCTCATCTTCAATTAAACTGTAAGTATTATGTTATATTATAATGTAGTTAATATATTATTGCAAACTGAAGTCGTATTAATATTGTGACGTCACTGGTACCAAATATAGCATCAGTTTTTATTATCCTTTGAGATAATGGGCCGAGGAAAGACCATCAGCTTAGAATTACGCTCAGCAATTAAAACTCTTCGAGGAGAAAAATATACGATACGGGAAATCGCTAGTAAACTAAAAATCACCCGTTCAACAGTCAGTGATATGATTTTGCGTTTGGATAAAACAGGGTCTAACAAAGACAAAATTGTTCTGGAAGACCCCAAATTACATCTAAAGCTCAAGACAAGTATATCGTTGTTGTCAGTAAACGAAACAGAAAAATTACAGCGCCAAAAATCCAGGGACAATTTAATATGAACCATGAGAATAAAGTGTCATTGACCACAGTTAAGCGTCGCCTCAGATCGGCTGATCTTTGCGGCCGAATTGCTATTAAAAAGCCACTTCTACGATGTGGAAATAAACAAAAGAGACTGAAGTGGGCTCAAGTCCACAAAATTTGGACAGTTGAGGACTGGAAAAGGGTTCTGTGGACAGATGAATCCAAATTCGAAGTTTTTGGGCAACGAGTGCATGTTCGACGTTCAGCATCGGAGAAAATGCATCCTGCCTGTATAACACCTACAGTGAAACAAGGAGGGGGTTCTGTGATGGTTTGGGGTTGTTTCTCATTCAGTGGAGTTGGTATGCTGCACTGCATTCATGGAATATTGGACGAAAACGGTTACCATTCCATGTTATCTCGGTATGCTCTCCCATCTGGACAACAACTTGTTGGACGTGGATTTGTCTTCCAACAAGACAATGATCCTAAACATACATCTCACTATTGTATGAAATATTTGCAAAGCAAGCAAAACTCAGGGTAATTGCCTTTAATGGAATGGCCTCCTCAATACCCCGACTTAAATCCGATTGAGCTGTTGTGGGAGGAATTGGATCGGCAAGTCCGGAAAGAGTGTCCTTCGTCAGCAGAAAAGCTGTGGAACATCCTACGAAATGCCTGGCAGAGGATACCTGCATTGGTGTTGGAGAAACTTGTCCTGAGAATGCCAAGAATAGCGAAACGTGTGCTTGCAGCAAAGGGGGGTTTCTTTGATGAGAAGAAAGTTTGATGTATTCTCGTGATCTGTGGGTGTAAATGTGACATACTGTTAATTTCTTACTTGGGTGTAGTGTAAATTAGTTCTAGAATACATGTTTGTCAAATCCTTGCATATATGTGTTGCTTCCTTTGACTCCCAGTCATTATTTTTAAAGTTTAATGTTTAAGGGACTGAGAACCAGGAAAGACGTATAAGGATATGGAAACTGAAAGAAGGAGATAGAAGGGTCGAGTACCTCAAAATGGTAAAGGAAAGAATTCCAACAGATGAAGAAAGAGGGGTGGAAGAGGAATGGGCTAGGTTTAAGAAGACACTAGCAGGTGCAGCAGAAGCAGTATGTGGGAGGACAAGTAGTAAGAAGAGGTGGAAGGAAACACCAAGGTGGAATGAGAAGACAAAAGATATAGTAAGGGAAAAGAATAGAGCCTTTAGGAGGTGGTATCAAAATAGGATGGTAGAGACAAGGGAAGAGTACCAGGAAAAAAAAAAAGGAGGCGAAGAGAGTAGTGGCTGAGGAGAGAAGAAAGTGGATGGAAGAGTGGACAAAGATGATGAAGGATAGTGAAGGTACAAAAAAGGTCCTGTATGGGATGGTAAAAAATAAGAGGCGGAAGGATCCTACGGATTATGTTAGAATGGTGAACAAAAGGGGACAAGAGATAGAAAATAGGGAAGAACTGAAGAAAATGTGGAAAGAATATTTTGAAGAACTTCTGAACCCAAATGGAAGTGATGGTGAGGAGGAAGAAATCGGGGAAGAGGAAGATGGACTGCAAACAGAAAAGGACTTAACATGGAAAGAAGTGGAAGATGAAAGGAGGGAAAGCACCGGGAGTGGATGAGTTGAGTGTGGAGATGGTGAGAGCAGCAGGAGAGGTGGGGATACAATGGTTGTAGCGAGTGATGAAGACAGCAAGGAAGGAAAGGAAGACCCCAGAGGACTGGAAAAAGGGAATAATTGTCCCAATCTTCAAGAAAAGTAGTAGAACAGAATGCAGAAACTATCGGGGAATAACACTGATGAGTCATTGTGCAAAGATGTTTGAGAAAGTTTTGGAAAGGAGAATTAGGACAAGGATAGAAGGAGGAATGAGGGAAGAACAACATGGCTTCAGAGCAGGAAGGTCCACAGTGGATTTGATTTTTGCTGTAAGGCAGTTACAAGAACAGCACTATGAGTATGGAACAGATCTACTGATGGCCTTCCTGGACATTGAGAAAGCATATGACAGTGTATGCAGAAACAAAGTGTGGAAATCCCTGGAGGATAGAGGAGTAGAAAAATGGACTGTGGGGACGATAAAGGAGATGTACGAGGGAAGCGTGAGCTGTGTGGAAGTGGGAGGAGAGAGATCGGACTGGTTGGAACAGAGAAACGGCCTGAAACAAGGAAGTGCACTGTCACCGTTACAATTCATTGTGGTGATAGATGACATAATGACCCGAGTGGCATAAGTAATTGGGGAAGGAAAGATGAAAGCAATGGTGTTTGCAGATGATTTGATGATTTGGGGAAACAAGGAGGAGGTACAGGAACAGTTGGACGTGTGGGAAGGAATAATACAAGGATATGTGATGAAATTTAGCATAAATAAGAGCGAGATGGTGATCACAACAAGGAAGAAGGAAAGAACCACAATGGGAATAACAATAGGTGGGGAACAGCTGAAGAAAGTGGAGAGTTTCAAGTATCTGGGAAGCCTGATAAAAGATAACGGAAGAAACGATAGAGAAATAAATGAGCGGGGGAGACAGGCAGAGGCATTCCGGAGGAGTGTGAGAAGCATGTTATGGAGCAAGGATGTCCCTCAGAACAGCAAAAAGATCATATATCGGACGTACTATGTCCCTATCCTGACGTATGCCTCGGAGACCTGGGTTATGAAAGGAGGGGAGAAGAGCAAAATACAGGCCAGTGAGATGAGGTTCTTGAGAAGCAGTATTGGAGCTACAAAGATGGACAGAATAAGAAATGAGAGGACCAGAGAATTAATGAAGAAGGAACCATTACAGGATGGTATAGAGAAATCTAGACTTAGATTGTATGGACATGTAAACGAATGGAGGAGAAGAGGATACCCAGGAAGATGCACGAGACGAAGTGGGTAGGAAAGAAACCGAGAGACAGGTGGCTGAAGGGGGTGGAAGAAAGCGTGAAGAAGAGAGAAGAAGACTGGACAAGGGTGGAGGCTGATAGTTGGTGGGAGGACAGAAGACGTTGGAGAGGCTTGTGTTCCAAACAGACCCGGCCAGTGGCTGGAAACTGTGCAAGATGATGATGATGAATGTTTGTCCGGAAAAGTTTGGCCTGCAGTGTACATAACTCAATCGGACAATTAACACCCTGTTTCTTTCGGGAACGGATATTTCCAATATGTCTTCATAAACAAAATCTTGCCAGATGGAAAAGACCTCCATCGAAGCGAAATAAACTTCATGCCTGGGTTTTTGGAAGATGATTCATACATCATGGTAGCCATGTACAATACAAAGAGTGTTGGAGCAAACAGACATCCTTGTTTCAAACAGTGAATGATTGGAAACGAATCAGATACAGAGTTACCATGAAGAACATTTCCAGACATTCCATCATGAAGAGCTTGAACTAATTCCACATAGCGATCAGGACATCATAAGTGTGTTAATACTCTCCACATAGCAGATCTTGGTATTGAATCAAAGGCTTCTTCCAGGTCATAGAAAACTAAATACAGAGGTCCCTGTTGCTCTCTGCACTTTTCCTGGAGTTGTCGGGCACAGAATATCATATCTGTTGTGCCCCTGGATGTTTGGAAACCACCCTGAAACTCGGGCAAAATCCTCTCTGGGATAATTTGGAGCCAACTTAGTAGAATTCTTGCGAGAACTTTACCTGCAATAGATGATAACGATATACCACGGTAGTTCCCACATATCCTATGATCGCCTTTCTTGAATATAGTGATGATGGTAGCTTCTTCAAGTCGCCAAATATTTCTTGAGTTTCCCAAATCAAGAAGATAAGTGTAAAAAGTCAAGTCTTCAACGCCATACACTTTGAAATAATTCCACAGGAATGTGATCAGAACCAGGAGCCTTTAATTGATTCGGAATGTGGGTGGAACTGTTATGGTTGATGGGGCTGCTGAGGGACATTGCGAAGAAAGTCCTCGACAACATTGGAGGCACGATTTAGAAGTGTAGAGAAATGTTCCTTCCAATGCTCAAAAATTTGTCCTCTATCAGTTAAAATGGAATTGTCAGCAGTCCTCAATGTCCCTGATGAAGATCGAATTGGGCCATATACCTCCTTTATGCCTGCATAGAAGTTTTGCAGATTACGGGCATCAGATAGTCTTTGCAGATCGTCAGCTTTTTCCTACCACCAGTTGTTCTTGATTTCTCTGATTTTTACCTGACATTTCCCCTTACGTTGGTCGAAATGTTGTTTTTTCACAATGGAAGACGGATCCTGAAGAAAGGATAGATGCGCTTCCCATTTAGCCTTCATCAGACACATTATTTCATCATTATTTACATCAAACCAGTCTTGTCTTTTCTTCTTCACAAAACCAATTATTTCCCTAGCTGGCTCAGTGATGACCTTCTGAAGTGTGGCCCACTCCTGTTCTACCCTATTTGTGGTAACTGGATAACTAGTCAGCTTATTTGAGATTTCATTTCTGTAATCTATAGCAATGGATTTAATTTGGAGTTTACAAGTATCAAATTTTCGTCTGGACAGGTTGTGGATGGATCATTTTCATTTGTGGCAGATTGAGATCCTCAACCGGCAAAAAAGGAGCTTATGATCTTTCCAACAATCATCAACATTTATTGCAGTCCTGGTGACAAGGATACCCTTTCTAACACATAGCCTGGTGATGATATAGTCAAGGATGTGCCAGTGCTTCGAGCGAGGATTCATCCAAGTGGTTTTGTAGCGATTCGGCAGGCGGAACTGAGTGTTGGTAATAAAGAGTTCATGTTCAGCACATAGACCAAGGAGTAATAGACCATTGGCATTGCAGTTGCCAAGTCATTGTTTCCACATCACATTGTTCCATAATTGATGATCATTACGAACTCTGGCATTGAAATCGCCAAGCTTTAAGAGCTTGTCTCTAGGTGATACTTTGGTGATGATTGCGCTCAGCAGGTTGCAGAATTGGTCTTTACCCTCTACATCAGCATACAAGGTGGGAGCATATGCAGAGATGAGAGTCATAAAGTGGCCCCCTGAGAGTGAGATTCGGAGAGTCATAAGTCTTTCGCTGACAGCAGTTGGAGTTACGTGGCGATCATTCACCAGTGTGGTTTTTACAGCGAATCCAACACTATGAATGCGGCGCTCTCTCTCATCTTTTCCCTTCTAGAATATGGTACAGTATAATCTGAACTGAACTCTGTACTTTTACCTTTGCTAGACAATCTGGTTTCAGTTAAGGCAGCAATATCTATGTTCATTCGACCAGGCTCATGGGTGACAAGCGCTGTTCTTCTCTCAGGCCTGTTATTGTCCTACAAATGAAGTAACATTCGAACATTCCAGGATCCTATAATTAAAGTTTAGGTAATCTTTGTTTTCCGACCTCATAAGGGGTGACCTACTGGTTGTGGCCTCCCAGCCGGCTGAAGGTGTGACTACCGATGTTTAGGCCACATTTTCTAGGGCCTTCCAATTCAGGGTGGGCAGCGGTGATCCTAAATAGACCTGCCCAAACACAGATGCAGGACTGAAGTCCTGAGTAGTCACGAGGTCTCAGAAAGACCACCATCACACATCTGTTGCCAAAGTTTAGGTCCGAACTAGAGGCTTCCAGTTTCAACCCAAAAACCTGCCTCCACCATCCTTATCCCATCGCCGTTGGACATGAGTTGAAAGGTATACCAGCAGGAAAAGGTGCCACAAGCGAGATTTTGTTTAAGGTGGATCACAGTTTTCAAGGAAGTGACCCACACACTATGATCTTGGAACTATACCCTGTGGAACAAATGAAATGCGACGTGCAGGTTCTAGCACCGTGACTGCAACGGACTGCCGCAGGCTCTAAATTCCATTGAGTTGCGCCTTCACAGCCAGTCCATCTGGCATGACCTCATCCACCTCCACGACCGTTGAGAACCACAAAAGGGAAGTCCCTCCTCGGTCCGTTTTGCCGTTGGGCCAAAATACACGTGATGGGTTTCAGTGTCATTTCCTACACCAAGGGGACCATCACTTCACCTAAAGGTACTCGTACGCCAGAAGCCGTTAGATCCCCGTTTTCTTTCTTCAAAAACATTGTTCCCTTCTCTTGTCATGATGTTTAATATTTTCTAGTGTTTGTATATTTTCATTTTCATATCCTTGTTCTTCTTCCCTCCACCCTTCTATTAAACCTTTGTTCCCCCCACCTGCATCGGTCCACCTTCATCAAGGATTTATATGTGTCTGGTTATTGTCCATTAGTCTCCTGTGGGTACTGATATTTTTTTAATCCTTGATTTTTCCTTCTTGCCATGCCCTTCTTTTACAGAGATTCAGTACTATTAGTAATATAGCCTATACCTTTCATCCTTTGAGTTCTAGGCTCCTTGATGTTCGGTTGCCCTAATATGTATTCCTATCTTTTAGAGCATTGTTTCAATGTTGCCTTGGTGACCTACAATATGTTGAACTAACCTCAATCATTTCATGGTCATACATTAAGCTCTGATATTAAGGCAATTTTTCTTCCACAACTTGGGATTAACTTATGATTTCGACATTGAGTTAAAATAGAAACTTAGGGGAATCATAGTGGCTGACATTTCAGCAGACAGAGCAGATTGCAGAAGCAGAACACAACCATCATCATCATCGGCTTTAACTCGAATCCGAGTAAAAATCCTCTTCCTTCAGTCCAGTTTGTGGATGTGTTTACGGTGACTAAAGAGTCCAATCCTGGCATGGAACAAGCGACCACACAAGTCACATAGTATTGCTGGAGGAGGACGTGGTTGGGCTGCTCGAAGTTTCCTAGCTTGACGCTTGGCCTCTTCATGTGTGCGTCGATCCCTTTCAAACGTCTTTACAGTATCCGAGATGGTAAGGTGCCAAGTTGAGCGGTCTTCAACCAGCATGTCCCAGGTTTGTGAATCAAGACCTGTCAATTTCAAGGTCTGCTTAAATTGGTCCTTGTAGCACCTCTTAGGACCACCATGAGGCCTGGTGCCATAGCATAACTCACCATATAGCATCTGACGAGGTAATCTCACATCATCCATCCAATGGACATGACCAATCCATCTAAATTGGTGACCTATTATGGATGATTCTATGCTGTTGATTTGAGCCTTTTCCAGAACAGCAATATTGGTAATGCGGTCTTCCCATTTAATCCTCAGGATTGATCGAAGTTTTTGTAGGTGGAAACGCTCAAGCTTCCTGAGATCACGTCGGTAAAAGGTCCACGTTTCACAGCCATACAACAATGTAGAAATGACTACTGCTTTGTACACCATAAGCTTTGTACTCATGGACAGATCTTTATTCATATAGACTCGGTGCGCTAATCGTCCATATGCTGCATGGGCTGCACCAATTCTCTTATCCACATCCAGCTCACAGGTACAGCTCACAGAAATGGTACTGCCCATGTACGAGAAGTGGTCTACCTGTTCTAATGGCAAATTTGAGATGGAGATATTGAACTGAGGAAGAGGTGTGCCTGGTGAAGGTTGTGCCAAGACTTTAGTCTTATTGACATTTATGGTAAGACCAAAGCAATTACATGCACTTTAGTAACAATTAACTGACTCTTGCAGCTCTTCAGGTGTGAGAGTTGGCGACGCAGCATCATCTGCATACAACATGTTAGTAACCTTAGCAACCTGAGTTTTCCTCAAGGAGCGGAGACGAGTTAGGTTGAAAAGCCCTCCATCAAAACGATACTTGACCTCCACACCTGGGATGTTTGTGGGTGAATCATAAAGCATTGCAGCCAAGTACAGCGCGAAAAGCGTTGGAGCCAGTACACATCCTTGTTTCATCCTTGGGTAATAGGAAATTCATCGGACATCTTATTCTGATGGCAAACCTGACCTGTCATGCCAAATCGCTGACGACAACCAAACCGCTTCAGCACCGCCCACATGGCTGGTCTTGGAACAGAATCAAATGCCTTTTCCAATTCATAAAAGACTAAGAAGAGTGGATTCTGTTGTTCTCTACATTTTTCTTGTAGCTGTCTCACACAGAAAATCAAGTCGATTGTGCTTCTGGAAGGATCTTCTCAGAGATAACCTTGAGGCGGTTAAGTAGAATTCTTGCAAGAATCTTCCCCACAATTGATAGCAGTGATATACCACGGTAGTTGCCACAAACACTGCGATCACCCTTTTTAAAGATAGTGACGATAGTGGCATTCTTTAGGTCTCCAGGTACCTTTCTTGATTCCCATATTCTGAGGATAAGGGTGAAAATCCTTGTTTTGAGGGAAGGACCTCCGGTTTGAATTAGTTCCAGAGGGATGTTATCTGGGCCAGGTGCTTTTCTGGGTTTCAATTGGGTGAGAGCTGCACTGAAATAATGATAAGTAGGTGGTACTGCCAACCGCAGTTGTTCAGGTTGTTGCGGCACATCACAAAGGAAGTCTTCAGCAGCTGCTGATGGACGATTTAGGAGATTGGAGAAGTGCTCCTTTCAGCGTTCCAAGATTTCTTGACTATCAGTAAAGGTAGTAGAATTATCAGCGCTTTTCAGTGTACCTGATGATGAGCGAGATGGTCCATATATTTCCTAGAGTACTGCATAGAAGTTCCTCAAGTCTCGAGCATCCGATAGTCTCTGTAGTTCCTGAGCCTTCTGTTGCCACCAAGTATTTTTAATCTGCCTTATCTGCATCTGGCATTTACCCTTGAGTTCCAGTAGTTTATCTCTCATTGTGGTGTTTGAAGCCATATTTTCAGTGTTGCCTTAGTAAACAAGAGTCTAGTACTTTCAGTGCTTTTCGTGTTGACCGACTGAAAAGCACTAAACTCTAGTTTATCTCCCTTTGTGTTGGAAGTTGGGTCTTGAAGATGGGCAAGATAGGCTTTCTTTTTGGCATTGATGAGAGACAGTATTTCCTCATTGTTGTCATCAAACCAGTCTTGTCTTTTCCACACTATAAAACCAATGGTTTCCTCAGCTGACTGCATGATAATCTTCTGTAGTGTGGCCCATTCTTGCTGAATGTCATTTGTTACTGGGTTTTCTGATAACTGGGTTACGATCCTGTTTCCAAAATGTTTATACATGGATTCATCCTGAAGTTTGGATGTATTAAACTTCTTTCTTGGCAAATTTTTGATGTTCCTAGGGGGTTTAGGTCTGATGGATATCCTGAGCTTACATATAAGAAGTTTATGATCTGTCCAGCAATCGTCTATATTCCTTGCTGTTCTGGTAATAAGAGTGTCCGTCTTATCACATTGCCGGGTAATGATATAATCAAGAATGTGCCAATGTTTGGAACGAGGATGCATCCACATGGTTTTGAAGCGGTTAGGTAGCCGGAACATCGTGTTGGTAATGAAAAGTACGTGTTCTGCACAAAGACCAAGAAGCAACAGTCCATTGGGATAACATTTTCCAAGTCCCTGTTTGCCCATCACATTATTCCATAGCCTGTGATTTCTCCCAACTCTGGCATTGAAGTCACTGAGGAGCAAGAGTTCATCTGCAGATGGTACCTTGGAGATGATTTCACTTAGCTGATTATAGAAATGAGCCTTTACTTCATCATGAGAATCTAAGGTAGGAGCATAGGCAGAGATGAGTTGTAATGGTAATTAATGCCCCATGTTGGTAGCGACAAGTGTAGCAGTTTCGGTAGCCCACACGTTGAACGACAAGTGTAACGGTTTGACTGCCCCTAACTGTTGGGTGATAAATGTAACTGTTTACTTTTGCCTAAGCTATGTTGTTTTAATGGGCGCCAAGACCTCAACGCAATGTTGAAATCTAAATTTGTATTTAACAACGTCTAGCTCTGGTAGAACACCTTCAAGAATCTATTCACTCAGATAGTGGTATGATTTGATCATTAACCCAACAAACAATTGTATCAGGAGAAGGAATTGGTCTATATCTAATGCTACCTACTGAAAGCAAAGATTGCATTGTAAAAGAAATGAATTTATTATATAAAACAAGTATAGCAAAATTAATAATAATAATAAGTTTAAAATTTAAATTGGAGCGTTGCGATTTTAATATTACCGATAGAAAATTACGTGAAAATGGAGTCTGATAAATTATTGATTTTACTCTTATTCCCAAGCTATGAAGTTACTGAAATATGAAATATAAAACAAAGAGAAATGAGAGATTGCGTATTTCTGCGTCATTCGCGCTTACCACTGGAAATTGCCAAAGCATTTCCCTCGTACTGGATGATGCTGTGTGCTTCCCACAGTCTCCTGGACGTCGTCATCTCCGTCGATATTTGATGATATACTTGTAGATTTGGTGACTTTATGGTCCTAACGTCAGAGCCATACCCTCGTACAACCAAACTGGTTAAGTTTTAAACAGATAGTTCTCCACTCCACGGAACATTGGAGCGACACACACTTGCAACCGAACTAGTCAATTCTTTCACAGATTGTCCTCGTTCCACGGCGCGCCGAACGATATATGCACACGTCGGCTCCCCACCTCGGTACCGACTTCCAGCTTACGTGGTCTCCACTGATTGGCTGCCCCCTACGCGCTAGTTCCCCTCTCTGGCTCATTACACACGGCGCGCGGATGATGAAGTCGATTTCCGTTCCAACTATCCGCCTTTTCGTGACGCTGCAACCCACACTTGCGTAATACTTCTTGACAAGAATCAGCCTGTACCTGAATTTCCAGTGAGTCATGTCTCTCATAATATCCTAACTGACGAAACTCCGTAAAATTCCGTAATCACATAATTTTCTATGATATTGTCGTTCGTAATAATTTGCTTGATAGCGTTTTCTAAGACATAGAAAACCTATCTGTATGCTTATAATTTTTATAAAATGCTCCGAAAAATATCTTAATAATAATTATAATAAATTAATAATAATAATAAATTAACATGAAAAATTCTCTTGGCTGAACAATTTGCCGCGTAAATTAATATAGAATGGCTTCCTACTGACTTATGCCAGTGGCATAAAAACCCCTCGAAAAACACGTTACATATTCGCCTCGGATCATCGGATGATTTACCGTGACGACGGTCCATTATCCGATTATCCCAGACACTTTAATAATCCCCATCCAAAATACATATTACATAAATGAAATCACCCTAAATTACAGATATATACACTCATAATTTTTCTTCACGCACTTTGCGTCAAAGTTTGTTGTCACTATGGATTGCACTTTGCAACCAGTCCAATGTTTTACATATAGAATAGTGTTCCACGGATATTTCCGCCTCTCAAATTTCTCTATGTTGGAAAAATAGACATAATTAATGTGTGAGCACTATGTATTTATGATGTCATATCACACGCATTGAAGGTGTTCTGATATATTTATATCACCATAGAACTTCCTAATTTCACTGGAGGTCCCTTCCTTATGGTGAAATTTAATCTCACTTATCACTGAGCACACGATCACACTATTGTGCCAGCGCATCGTGACCATAATACATGATCTCTCTTTATAAAAGATGAAATTAATATTGACTTCTGAAAAAAAAAAAAAAAAAAAAAAAAAAAAAAAAAAAACAAACCAGTAAATGCGCATTACATATAACACCAAATATTTATGTGCCGTAATCGCCCTGTCTTGTTAAGTTCCTGTAGACCATATTCTACTTAATACTAGTTCTCAACACAGACCAGTTCTCCTCACACAAATGAAACCATTGTACAAATTACCTTAAATTACACACTTACAAATCTTACATGGCGAGGCCGTAAACAGAAATCACGTGTGCCGTTATGTATGAGTTTCATGAAGGACTGTCTCGCATTCTGATGGCCCATCTTTTGTCCCGTGGACGCCTTAAGCAAAAATACCCTGTACAAGCGCTCACCCATCTCTTGGGGACAAATGGGAATTCACGAGCGCTACCAAATTCTGGCCTTGGTGTATCGAGACATTTTAGTGCTCAAGAGCATCCGACAATCCCGTCATATTTCCCTGTACCTTAAAAACTCTCATTTACTTACATACTATCTGATACGCCTGCCTGGAAGACCATCTCCTACCACGCACCAAATACCACACTTACTCATTTGATAGGCTGGCTCGCCAGCTAAACATCCTCACTTTATGAAACATACTTTCGGAGACTATGTATATTATACGTCCCGTATAATCTGTTTCCCTCACTATTCTCCAGCACATATGCTGCTTTCCCAATACGTTTGGAAACTATAAATGTTTCTGCGTCACCTGCTTCCAACCTTGCAAGTGGCTCCCTTAAATGAACGTCATCACGTTGCTCTACGTAGCATATTTCTCAGTGTCTGTAACGATGCCCTGTTGCTACTGTCCACACATGCTAACCCTACTTTCCTCTGGTGTCACACCTCTACTTGACACTCTATGACCTAAAAATGTCACTTCTGACTGACAGAATGACGACTTAGACAGCTTTAAAGTGAACCCTGCCTGATCTAACTTCTGAAAAACTATATCTAAATGACGTAGATGCTCCTCAAAACTGCGTGAACTAATTACCATATCATCTATGTAAATGGTTACAAACTCTCCTGTGTCATCCCCTAATGCGATGTTTAAAGCCCTAATTAAAGCTGCTGAACTACTCTTTAAACCATAAGGTGTTCTACAAAATTGATAAAGGTTATATTTATGACTAAAAGCTGTAAATGGTCTATCTTCGTACATAAGTGGCACTTGCCAAAAACTGGAACTCAAATCTACACAAGTGAAATACTTCTTCCCCTCAAATGTTTGCATTAATTCCTCTATTGACATAGATTTCAGCTGATCTGAACTAATTCTACTGTTAACCAAACGAGCGTCTAAACAAATACGAACTGTGCCGTCGGTCTTTGGTACCGTGATCAAAGAATTAACATATGGACTGTTAGAGTGCTCAATAATCCCATCTTCAAGCATCTGGTTAATTTGTGCCTCAATTGCACTCTGATAAGCGAAAGGTACAGGATATCTATGTCCTGTGAATACTGACCTATCAATAACGTTCAATGAATGTGTATAGCAATTGGCCATACCAATGCGATCCTCAAAAACTCTCCTATTACACAATAACTCATCATAGAGCCGAACACACTGTTCATCCTCTATATTTCCCTGAAATGCAGCATCACGTAACGAGTCCTTTAGACTACCGTTCGTAATTACACTGCCCACAAAACATGGAGAACCCCGCTCTACGGCTGGCGATATCTCATTTAAAGTACAAATCACACCTACAATACTACTCCTCTGAATATGGTCATTGAACGCTACTTCTACTTCAGAATCTCCCCACTTAAATTTCAAACTCCCTACTTCATAACATAAGTTACCAGACACTCTACTTAGCCACTCTGAACCCAAGATAACACTGAATACTAAATTTGGAATTACAAGGCAAATCTGCTTCTCTACATGATTATTAATTTTAATGTCTACTAAAACTTGCTTAGAAATTACTTTAGACCTCTTCCCAACAGCTGTGATAACAAAAGTGCTTTTAATTGGCATCTCCTCAAAATTTACTCCAGTTCCTTTCATTTTATCATAAAATGCACTACTTATGCAACTCTTCATACAACCACTATCAATTAAAACATCTGTGTACGCCTCGGACACGTTAAATTTAACTATGGGGCTCTTACTAACCACTTCCTGAATAATACCTTCATCATTTAGTTCATGTAATAATTCATTTCTTACATTTAGGTCATAGGGTTCCTGTATAATTGTATGGACAGGGCATGCTACAGACTGAGATTCTGACCTTACTTCGCAGCCTGGTTCGCGTTTAAAGAACCGCTACAGCTGGCCGTAGTACTACTAACTACTGAACTGGTCTGGATGTTCTGGGCTGTGTTGTCATTGTTTGGCTGTATATTACTACCACTAGGCTGTCCTCTTCCTTGACCCCTATTCTGGTTGTAATTAATGTCATTATAATTTCTCCCTTGATTTCCCCTGAAATCCTTGTTTCTCCCTTGATTTCCCCTGTAATCATTGTTCCTCCCTTGATTTCCCCTGAAATCATTGTTCCTCCCTTGATACTGATTACCATAGCCATTTCCTCTGTTCTGATTTAGCTGATTATTATTATTTCTATTTTGAGCGTTGGCCCCTTCGCCACCGTTCCCTTGAACTTCTTGATGCCTGGCTTCATTAGGTCTATTATTATTATTATTACCCTGGTTCCGATTGAAATTGTCCTCATAACCCCCTCTCCCTAGTGCATCAAATGTGCTTAACAAATTTTCTACTTGTGATATAGTCTTTACATTCTGGATACAAGCAGCCTCCTTGATCCTATAGGGAAAGTGCCTAAGTAGCATCCTCACCACATCACTTTCCTCCTTCAAGCCATCAAGATATTTACACACTAATACCTGCCCTAAAAAGTATTCGGTCATGGTGGAGCTTCCTTTAGGGTTATATTTACCACACACTACTCCCTCACGATGCTGCGACTGAATAACCTCATTCCAGAACTTTTCACAGAATTTCATTTTAAAATCATTGATATCAGTAAACTTGTCTCTGTAGACAGCAAACCAATTCCTCGTTTCCCCCACAAACACTTGTTCTAAAATTGCAACTACCTGGCACCACTCAATACTACCATTTTCCAACCTCTCCCCGAATTTATTTTCTATAGTGATCATGAACTCCATTGGGCACCCCTGTCGATTGCTGAACTTACCCAGTTCTACCTCCCTGTGTGTGCTATTCACAAAAACTGGCCTACTCTGACTATTTTCTTGCCTGATCCTAGCTTTTAATTTTAACTCTAATTCTGCGATTTTCTCCTCAGCCTTCCTCTCAATACTGTTTACTGTTAATTTAATGTTTCCTTCTGATTCTTCTACTTTATCATATAGCTTTGCTTGTTTCTCCTCAATCTTGCTAATGCTCTCTCTATTACTCTCTCTTAAATCATTTACTTCTGCAACTATTTGTGAGTGGACTTTCTCAATTCTACCCCCCAGCTGTTCCTTAACCTCTTTAGTTGCTACCTGAATTTTGTCAATTTCTCCCCCCAATTGCTTTTTGACCTGCTGTGTTTCCAGTTGCACTAGTTCTTTTAAATTTTCAGCCTGTGTACTGATTCTAATTTCCAACTCCTCCTGTACTTTTCCTAATTTTCTGTCTACATCTGCAATAATCTCTTTAGCCTTTTCTTCCATCACCCCCCTGATCTCACTTCTAATCTGCTCCATTTTCACACTAATTTCCTTGTTGTTCTTATCTAATTTTGCATTTAAAGTTTCAGTACTCTCTATTTTCCTTACTGTTTTGTTCTAATCTGGCGTTTAAAGTTTCATTACTCTCTTTATTTTCCCTACTGTTTTGTTCTAATTTAGCATTTAAGGCATCTGTACTTTCTTTATTTTCCCTACTGTTTTGTTCTAATCTTGCATTATTCTGTTCTAACTTTGCATTTAAGGCAACACTACTAACTTTGTTCTGATACATAAACTCGAGAAGTAAAGTTTTTAATTCTGGTTGGCCGCCTACACTCCCTGTTTCAGTATCGGGATTTACCTCCGCTACCCCGGTACTACCATCACTCGACATACTGCTTGTATCATCACTCTCCCGTTGATGACCACTACGTAACCTCATCTGTCTTTCTTTCTCATCCCCCATAATGATATACACTGATACAGACAAATAACCCCCAAAATACAGGCACAGAAATATATACCCTTCTCCTTCCACAAATGTTATTAGGTTTTCAGCCCCAAGTTGTCGGCGACAAGTGTAATGGTAATTAATGCCCCATGTTGGTAGCGACAAGTGTAGCAGTTTCGCTAGCCCACACGTTGAACGACAAGTGTAACGGTTTGACTGACCCTAACTGTTGGGTGATAAATGTAACTGTTTACCTTTGCCTAAGCTATGTTGTTTTAATGGGCGCCAAGACCTCAACGCAATGTTGAAATCTAAATTTGTATTTAACAACGTCTAGCTCTGGTAGAACACCTTCAAGAATCTATTCACTCAGATCGTGGTATGATTTGATCATTAACCCAACAAACAATTGTATCAGGAGAAGGAATTGGTCTATATCTAATGCTACCTACTGAAAGCAAAGATTGCATTGTAAAAGAAATGAATTTATTATATAAAACAAGTATAGCAAAATTAATAATAATAATAAGTTTAAAATTTAAATTGGAGCGTTGCGATTTTAATATTACCGATAGAAAATTACGTGAAAACGGAGTCTGATAAATTATTGATTTTACTCTTATTCCCAAGCTATGAAGTTACTGAAATATGAAATATAAAACAAAGAGAAATGAGAGATTGCGTATTTCTGCGTCATTCGCGCTTACCACTGGAAATTGCCAAAGCATTTCCCTCGTACTGGATGATGCTGTGTGCTTCCCACAGTCTCCTGGACGTCGTCATCTCCGTCGATATTTGATGATATACTTGTAGATTTGGTGACTTTATGGTCCTAACGTCGGAGCCATACCCTCGTACAACCAAACTGGTTAAGTTTTAAACAGATAGTTCTCCACTCCACGGAACATTGGAGCGACACACACTTGCAACCGAACTAGTCAAGTCTTTCACAGATTGTCCTCGTTCCACGGCGCGCCGAACGATATACGCACACGTCGGCTCCCCACCTCGGTACCGACTTCCAGCTTACGTGGTCTCCACTGATTGGCTGCCCCCTACGCGCTAGTTCCCCTTCTCTGGCTCATTACACAGGGCGAGCGGATGATGAAGTCGATTTCCGTTCCAACTATCCGCCTTTTGTTGACGCTGCAACCCACGCTTGCGTAATACTTCTTGACAAGAATCAGCCTGTACCTGAATTTCCAGTGAGTCATGTCTCTCATAATATCCTAACTGACGAAACTCCGTAAAATTCCGTAATCACATAATTTTCTATGATATTGTCGTTCGTAATAATTTGCTTGATAGCGTTTTCTAAGACATAGAAAACCTATCTGTATGCTTATAATTTTTATAAAATGCTCCGAAAAATATCTTAATAATAATTATAATAAATTAATAATAATAATAAATTAACATGAAAAATTCTCTTGGCTGAACAATTTGCCGCGTAAATGAATATAGAATGGCTTCCTACTGACTTATGCCAGTGGCATAAAAACCCCTCGAAAAACACGTTACAGAGTGTCATAAAGGAACCTCCTGAGAGTGGTATGCGGAGAGTCATGAGCCTTTCGCTGATTGCAATGGGCGTAAGTTGGTGATAATTTACCAGTTTGGTCTTCACAGCGAAGCCCACACCATGAATACGACACAACCAGATCAGCTAAGATATCACAGCTTCATGTTCAAAGGCAAATACTATTTATTTGTGTCTGTAGTTCTATTTCAGGGGTTTATCAGTAAAAGCATATCACAGCAGTAGTAGCTGCACCTGCGTAGATTTGTGGTGGAGGGGCATTGTGGGTTTTTGTAGTGCTAGTTTGTTGTCTTATATACATGATTGATTTGCCTAACATGGATCTGAGGCTATTTGTTTGACGAACAAAACATGTCTTCCTTGTAAACACCTCTCCCCATTGTAGTTTGTGCAAATAATAAAGTATTTTTCAGGTAGAATCTTATATTTCCTACTTAACGTAATTGGGCGTAAATTTGTGTTGATCTACTGAAAAAATATCAAGTAATTTAGACAGAGAAAGTTGAAGGAGTAGGGGCAGATGACCTCGCTGTTCCGCCCCTAACAACCTCAATAACTAACAAAAGTTGAAGGAAAATAAAGACATTTAAAAAGCTTAGAGAAGGGGAAAAAAAAACAGCACGATTGGTCACTTGTTGAGACATTCAAGCTGGTTAACAATACTACTGGAAGGTTGCATGGCAGGAAAGACTGGAAAGGGAAGGTCCAGGATACAGCATTTATAGGACATGACACAGGGAATATTATACTCAAAAATCAGTTGACAAAACACCAGAATCCTATAGACTAATTATTATACAGTTCCGTATAGAACTGTATAATAATTAGTCAATAGGATAAACCGACAGTAGTGGCTACGCGGGCTAAAGCGATGCGTTAGGTCAAGGGGCCAAGCTCTCTGCTGACTCGGTAGACGCGTGGGTTCGAGCCCCACCGTCGGCTGTCCTTGAAATGGTTTTCCGTGGTTTCCCATTTTCAACACCAGGCAAATGCTGGGACAGTACCTTCTCACAGGCCACGGCCGCTTCCTTCCACATCCTTGCCCAGTTTCATTCATCTTCATCCATTCCATCTCTCATCCCGACACGCAGGTCGCCCACGGTCGTCGACTAGAAAGACCTGCACTCGGCCTCTCAGGAGGCTACACGACAAAAAAAAAAAAAGTCAACAGGATAATCAGTCAGTACGGACCAATATGATGTTGAATACTCCTAAACCACCAGAAGAAAGTCACTGAAGCCTGGACATACTGCCCATCAATCTATAGGTTGAAGAGAAGAAGATTCACAGGAAAGGTCTTGTTGCATTATTTATTGACCTATACAAGTTTCTCCGGGCTGTTAAAAGTGAACACTGAAAATAATATAAACCTTATTTTCATAAGCAAATAAAAGCCGATGGAAACCCAAGAGCAGAAGAATTCGGGATAAGGTACTACAAGCAATACATACTTGTAATGTGAGCCTCGGACCCATTTCAACCAATCTTATAGCTGATGTTGTGCCTGCTGCATTGCCCCGGGAGGACATTTTCTGTGGTAACGTCACATGGCTAGCTGGATCATCATCTGCTTCACTCTCAGACAACTGGGTAGGACTAGAACAACATACATTTAAATCACCTTACAGGAAACAGTGCTTTGTTAGTAGATCTTGGAAGTTCAGGAAAAATGTACTTTTATATATAACTAGCTATACCTGGCATGCATCGCAATGCCAATCAAAGACAGAAAGGAGGACAATAATAATGACCCCCGGCCAAATACCGTGGCGTAAACTGTATTGGAATAGACAATGATACCAGATAACACGGGGGGCTGCTGAGAGTCTCCTCATGTCACCTCGCAATGAATCAGCAAGCTATTCTCACACCTGGCATTGTGGTGTGATAAGTACACAGATTGTGCAGTTGGGCTACTATGGGATTTAAGGCTTCCTTTTGTGTTACATAAATAATTTGTAGCCAGAAACCTTCCCTGGAGTGCACACAATAACTCGCCCAAATTTCATCGCAATTTGATCAATGGTATATGAACGCATAGGGGACAGACAAACAAACTATCCCATAACAATGATTTTTATATAAGGTATATAGACTAGCTTTACATAGAGTAAAGGAAGTGCCGAAAACTCCTAGGTCATATCCCCGTCACCGAAGAAAAGAAACAAAAGTACTATGACAGAAAAATTGAGGACAGCCATGCCCTCTGAATCGCTAATAGTGGAGTAAATTACACTAATCTGAAGTTCCTTGAATCACGGACATCAAGGTTATACCATCGGAGAACCTGGATAGCGACCATCGATTGCTGGTAATGAACCTGAGAGGGAGTAAGGAGAAGAAAAGGACTGAGAACCAGGAAAGAAGTATAAGGATATGGAAACTGAAAGAAGGGGATAGAAAGGTCGAGTACCTCAAAATGGTAAAGGAAAGAATTCCAACAGATGAAGAAAGAGGGGTGGAAGAGGAATGGGCTAGATTTAAGAAGACACTAGTAGGTGCAGCAGAAGCAGTAGTGGGAGGACAAGTAGTAAGAAGAGGTGGAAGGAAACACCATGGTGGAATGAGAAGACAAAAGATATAGTAAGGGAAAAGAATAGAGCCTTTAGGAGGTGGTATCAAAATAGGACGGTAGAGACAAGGGAAGAGTACCAGGAAAGAAAGAAGGAGGCGAAGAGAGTAGTGGCTGAGGAGAGAAGAAAGTGGATGGAAGAGTGGACAAAGATGATGAAGGAGGATAGTGAAGGTACAAAAAAGGTCCTGTCATCATCATCATCATCATCATCATCATCATCATTTCCCCTTATCCAGCTCCTGCCGGGTCGGGGTATTTATGGCACTTCTCCACTTTCCTCTTTCCTTCCACCATTCTTCTACCACGATCTTGTCCCAGTCCAGATTTCTTTTTCTTATGCTGTTCTTAACTGAATCAATCCACCTTGTTCTAGGTCTTCCTCTTGCTCTCTTACCCTTGCACCTTGCCTCCAGCATCTGTCTTGGTATTCTATTTTCCTACATCCTCTTTATATGACCAAACCACCTTAGTTTATTCTTCTCAATTCTCTCATTTAGTTTTCCCATCCCAACTTCCTTCCTAACATCATCATTCCTCACTCTGTCTTTCCTATCATTCTTCTTAGGAATTTCATTTCACTGGCTTGGATTCTACTCTCTTGCCTGCTTGTCAGGGTCCAAGTCTCAGCTGCATAAGTTAATATGGGAACATAGTACACTTTATACATTACCTCCTTGCTTTTCCTTGGTACTTCCTTATCCCAAACAAGTTTTCTTACACTTTGATAGAATGCATTGCTCTGCTGTACCCTCCTGCCAATCTCCATGTCCAACCAACCAGTTTGCATCAATTCACTTCCTAGGTATTTGAACGTGTCCACAATTTCCAAACTCTGACTTCCAATTTTCACAGTGCCCTTTCCTTGTCTTTCCCCTCGTGTCATCACCATGGTCTTGCTTTTCTCTATACTGATTTTCAGGCCGTACTTCTGAATATTTTTGTTCAGTGCATCTAGTTGTTTTTGCACTTCTTCGGTGTTCCTTCCCCAGACCACAATATCATCTGCAAATAACAGTAACTTCATTTCTTCCATATGCTTCCTTTGTTTCCTTTACAATTTCATCCATCACCATTATGAACAAGAGGGGTGACAGCACACTCCCCTGTCTTAGTCCAGTCTTCTTCCTGTATGGGATGGTAAAAAATAAGAGGCGGAAGGATCCTACGGATTATGTTAGAATGGTGAACAAAAGGGGACAAGAGATTGAAAATAGGGAAGAACTGAAGAAAATGTGGAAAGAATATTTTGAAGAACTTCTGAACCCAAATGGAAACCATGGTGAGGAGGAAAAAATCGGGGAAGAGGAAGATGAACTGCAAACAGAAAAGGACTTAACATGGAAAGAAGTGGAAGATGCAGTGAAAAAGATGAAAGGAGGGAAGGCACCGAGTGTGGATGAGTTGAGTGTGGAGATGGTGAGAGCAGCAGGAGAGGTGGGGATACAATGGTTGTACCGAGTGATGAGGACAGCATGGTAGGAAAGGAAGACCCCAGAGGACTGAAAAAAAAAAGGAATAATTGTTCCCATCTTCAAGAAAGGTAGTAGAACAGAATGCAGAAACTATCGGGAAATAACACCGATGAATCATTGTGCAATGATCTTTGAGAAAGTTTTGGAAAGAAGAATTAGAACAAGGATAGAAGGAGGGATAAGGGAAGAACAACATGGCTTCAGAGCAGGAAGGTCCACAGTGGATTTGATTTTTTCTGTAAGGCAGTTACAAGAACAGCACTATGAGTATGGAACATATCTACTGATGGCCTTCCAGGACATTGAGAAAGCATATGACAGTGTATGCAGAAACAAAGTATGGAAGTCCCTGGAGGATAGAGGAGTAGAGATGGACTATAAAGAGGATAAAGGAGATGCACAAGGGAAGCGTGTGCTGTGTGAAAGTGGGAGGAGAGAGATCGGACTGGTTGGAACAGAGAAATGGCCAGAAACAAGGAAGTGCACTGTCACCGTTACTTTTCATTGTGGTGATGGATGACATAATAACCCGAGGGGCACAAGTAATTGGGGAAGGAAAGATGAAAGCAATGGTGTTTGCAGATGATTTGATGATTTGGGGAAACAAGGAGGAGGAGGTACAGGAACAGTTGGACGTGTGGGAAGGAATAATACAAGGATATGGGATGAAATTTAGCATAAGAGTGAGATGGTGATCACAACAAGGAAGAAGGAAAGAACCACAACGGGAATAACAATTGGTGGGGAACGGCTGAAGAAAGTGGAGAGTTTCAAGTATCTGGGAAGCCTGATACAAGATAATGGAAGAAACGATAGAGAAATAAATGAGCGGGGGAGGCAGGCAGAAGCATTCCGGAGGAGTGTGAGAAGCATGTTATGGAGCAAGGATGTCCCTCAGAACAGCAAAAAGATCATATATCGGACGTACTATGTCCCTATCCTGACGTATGCCTCGGAGACCTGGGTTACGAAAGGAAGGGAGAAGAGCAAAATACAGGCCAGTGAGATGAGATTCTTGAGAAGCTGTATTGGAGCTGCAAAGATGGACAGAATAAGAAATGAGAGGACCAGAGAATTAATGAAGGAGGAACCATTACTGGATGGTATAGAGAAATCTAGACTTAAGATGGTATGGACATGTAAAATGAATGGAGGAGAAGAGGATACCCAGGAGGGTACACGAGACGAAGTGGGAAGGAAAGAGACCGAGAGACAGATGGCTGAAGGGGGTGGAAGAAAGCATGAAGAAGAGAGGAGAAGACTGGACAAGGGTGGAGCCTGAGAGGTGGTGAGAAGACAGAAGACGTTGGAGAGGCTTGTGTTCCAAACAGACCAGGCCAGTGGCTGGAAACTGTGCAAGATGATGATGTTCTTTGAAGACTTAAGTACTGAGCCATTTTTATGAGATATATAAGTTACTCTTTTGTGCCATTTTTATCTGACGTGATCAATGCACGCCTTTGTGAAACCTTGGTCTGTGAAGCTATTAATAGCCCTCTGATGTCTTAATACCATATATGGACATATCTGCATCTTGTCCCCTTATTGGCCAGTGATTTATATTTTGGAAGGGGTCGTGACCAATCAAATTTTAGCACGCAGTTACCTTTGTTTTGCGTCGTCATTTGCTTTGTTTCGAGGCATTTCTTTCTTGCAGCCAAGTAGGCTAGACGTATTCCCATATTCTAGGGAAAGTGCCCGCGTTCAAGGTGAAACCATGGCGGGGTGTCTGTATGTCGTAATCAGTAATTGCTTTACTGTAGTTCTGTTTCATATTTCGGTAATTTAAAACTCTTTTTCTGTGTTATTTTCTTTTGGTCGCGTGTACTTGCCCCCTCCCGATATTTTCCCTCCGCCCTTTTGTGTGCGTGTAATTGCTGGTGAGTTTTGTTTTGTATGGTAGTGTTATTTTCATTTATTTTGATAACGTAGTTTTTGTACTTTAAGGGTTGAAAGTTATGTATGTGGGCTGGGCTGTCTTCGCTTTACTCTGGTGTGCTTGACGGTGGGTTTGCCTACCTTGTAGGGGGCACCTTTGGGTCTGTCATCCAGAGTGTATCTTATCGCAGAACAACATAACGGGATTGGAGATTATTTTTCTTGCTTCCCGTAATGCTTTGTTCTTTATCTAATGTGTTCACAAAAGGAGGTCTCACCATTGCTATTTGCTGGTGACCTAACCTGTGATATTCTTCTTGTGTCTGTGAATGCCCATATTTTGCGCATCACATATTTTCGTCGTCTTTGTGTGCCCTTATCTCCTACGCATACTTTCAATTTTTAAAGTATATTTTTGGCTTTGCCGATAATTTAATGTAATTTTTCCTTTTGTCTAATTTCCTATTTTTCTCGTAACTCACTCGTTCTTGCATGTGCCTCCGCGTCTTTCTTCCTCACTCCTCCCCTCCCTCTCACCCCTCTCCACCCCATTCTGAACCATTGTACCCCCTCCTATTTTGTTCATCCCTTTTGACACGCTTTGTCTAAATTTTGGAGAACGTATCTTGACTTCGTTGAGTGTAGTCGTTTCTGAGTTTTGTCTTTTTTATCTAATTACGACATACTTACATTTAGTCATCGTTTCATCTTGCCTTGAACACGTTACCTTAACTTATCTTATTTTATTTCATTTTAATATAATTTAATTTAGTATATTTTCGATTTTTCTTCCTAATTTTTATTTTTCTTGCGGTAAACTAATTTTGTGTTTAATTTGTTGGTCATTTCTCTTCTTGCTTTTAATATCTCTGGGAACGTTGTACATTGTGGTTCTTATTTAAATACATTTTATCTTTGCCTAAGTATCTCTGCTTTTGCGTCACGCCTTATTTTAATTTTAGTAACCTTCTTCGAGTTTTGTCTGGTTTTTGCTATATTTTGGTTTGTCGGTCTTATTAGCGTACTTGTGACGTTAATACGACCTACACGGCCTCTGATTTAAATTTGTTCATCTTTGGATTTTACTGTAGTTTAATTTTATTTAGCTTTCCCCCTTCCTTTTGGGATTGCTTTCTGGTTTGCCTTTTAAAATTTGGGCCCAGCGAAAGCCAAGCAAGACTGCGATCTCCCCGTTTTTCTTTCTTCTATTTTATTTTTATTTTATATTTCTTCGGGGATAGGGGAAGAGCTTCAGCTACGTTTCCACTGACGTCTGCTGCGTACGTAAGTATATGTTTATTTCTATTACGTCATCTTAAGTTGCGTACAGTACTTACTAACATTTGAATCTATAGCAAGGAATCAATATTCGCACATCCTTCGTCGAATTGGAGTTACGGTGACACTGCAATAAACATAAAGCAGCTGTGAAGAGAATCTATCACTTCTGGCCATCATCATCATCATCTTCATCTTGCCCAGTTTCCAGCCATTGGCCGGGTCTGTTTGGAACACAAGCCTCTCCATCGTCTTCTGTCTTCCCACCATCTCTCAGCCTCCACCCTTGTCCAGTCTTCTCCTCTCTTCTTCACGCTTTCTTCCAGCCCCTTCAGCCACCTGTCTCTCGGTCTTCCTCTCAGTCTCTTTTCTTCCCACTTCGTCTCTTGTATCCTCCTGGGTATCCTCTTCTCCTCCATTCGTTTTACATGTCCATACCATCTAAGCCTGGATTTCTCTACACCATCCTGTAATGGTTCCTCCTTCATTAATTCTCTGGTCCTCTCATTTCTTATTCTGTCCATCTTTGTAGCTCCAATACTGCTTCTCAAGAACCTCATCTCACAGGCCTGTAATTTGCTCTTCTCCATTCCTTTCATAACCCAGGTTCCCAGGCATACGTCAGGATAGGGACATAGTACGTCCGGGATATGATCTTTTGCTGTACTGAGGGACATCCTTGCTCCACAACATGCTTCTTACACTCCTCTGGAATGCTTCTGCTCGTCTCCCCTACTCATTTATTTCTCTATCATTTCTTCCATTATCTTTTATCAGGCTTCCCAGATACTTGAAACTCTCCACTTTCTTCAGCTGTTCCCCACCAATTGTTATTCCCGTTGTAGTTCTTTCCTTCGTCCTTGTTGTGATCACCATCTCACTATTATTTATGCTAAATTTCATCCCTTTCCTCATTTCTCTACTAGAAAGTGCTACAGTGTTCAAGGAGCTTAGATATCTAACCTACTTGACTTTCATAGTGATTCAAGGAACAACGAAATTCGACATGCAAGCTACCCTCTGGGTTTCAAATTACAAAGCTTGCACCCGGCACCCGATGCCATACGATATTATTATTATTATTATACCAATAAGTGAAGAGCGAATTACTCTTGACGAGTTAAGTTATGCAGATGTAGGTTGGTAATAACTGACTCACTTATATTTTCTTTTTTAACTGACACTCGGCAACATGTTCTTTGATGCAAATGGTGGCTTGTTTCTTTGTTTTACTCTTCGCATTGTGCTTCAAACTGGGCCCTATTTCAACAAGTCGACAGTATGTCAGATGACATAAAATGACCGACAATTCGATAGTTCGACAAGTTACCGTTTCTCAAAGCATGACAACTCGACAAATATGTCGCGTCAATTTTGTATGTTGTCGGAAATCTGTTTCATAAATTTGTAAAGCTAACTGATAGAAATCTGACAAATATGTCACATTTGCGACCAGTTTTTCTTCATCAACTAATGAATATGTCAGCCGGTTTTGTACAATTGTCAAATTGTCATCGAAAACTCGACAGGCGCCTTGTTGCATGTCGATTACTACCATAACCTATCTTTTCGCATTGCGGTGCGTTTGGAAGTTTCCTGCTGAACCATTAAAAGCATTTTTAGAATTGTTGGAACGGAACGATTAAACAACGGCAGTAGTAGATAGTGATTAAGATCAGTGGCGTATGCAGGATTTCTTTTAGGGGGGTTTCATTCACAAGGTAAGGTACAGTAGAACGTCGTTTATCCCGACGTCAAACAACCGGAACATCAATTATCCGGACGAGAAAAAAATAAAAATTAAAAAAAAGACGGAGCAGCACGCGCTTGCTGATGTTATGCGGAAGTGCGCGCTGCCTACACTAGTGAGTCGGTTCTCGTTTTCAATTGTTGTCTCTGTTGTCACCTACCGATCGTTTATGTTTCAACTAGTTCCAGTATGTGAGTGTGCGTACTGTACAGGGTTATTCAAAATGATTGTCGGGGTTTTGTGAATTTTTTGTAGAAACAGTGGACAGTATACCATTGTTATTGTTGCAGTAACTGTTACACTAACTCTCAAAGTTTTGTTCAACATCGATTTAGTTCCATGTTTAACCACCAGATGGCAGTAACAGTAGTATTTGACAAAATGGAGGTCAGCGGTAAAGAGAAGGCGTTTTGTACTCTCGAATTTCATCAAACCCGTCCGTTACCAGAGTCCAGCGCCATTTTCCTACGACGTTCGGGAAAGACCCTCCCTCCGACAACTCTATTCGCAGATGGTATGCGCAATTCGTGAATACCGGTTGCTTGTGTAAAGGGAAAAACCATGGCCGTCCCCGCGTGTCAGAAGCAGACGTGAATCGGATCAGGGATGTTTATCTCCGTAGTCCTAAGAAATCGACTACAAGAGGCAGCAGGGAACTGCATGTTACAGCATTTTTAAATCAATAACTTCCAAGACGATGGATTGGACATGGAATAGAACATGATCAGATGCTCTTATCCTGGCCACCAAGGTCACCAGACTTAACCCCGTGTGGCTTCTTCCTGTGGGGGTATGTCAAAGATCAGGCAAGACCGACTACAATAAATCAGACCGCAATGCCACTATCGATACCGTAGAACATGGCGGAAATCGTAGGGGATTGTTTACATTTGTTGAACCAACATTTTAGTTTGTCTGCTGCCAGAATTTCGTTCAAATGTCACATATCTCAAGTGATTTTGTGCTGTTATTTATTGTAATAGTGTACCTTAAGTAGTGTAGTGCACTGTGAATATTTATAAATTCCGGTGATACCTAATGTGAGAATTATTGTCTGTTCATTGTTATTGTCTGTGAACCCGGCTGTAAATTTAATACTGCTGCAGATACTTCATTTTTTAAATTTCCTAAAGAAAGAGAAGTGGATAAGAAATATTCTCCGGGATAATTTTCGAAGTTAAAACGGTTGTATGTTGTGGTTAGGAAAATTCCCTAACCCCCTGATGCCATTCCAGTAAGTGGTGTTGGCCATTCCGACAATTTTCACAAATCAACCGTCCTACCACACAACTCCTTTTTTTTTAGAGTAGATGATGGTAGTTTTAATGACATACCATGAGTGTCAGTGTGTTCTAAAGTGCCAAGTTCTTTAAGTGTAATGTATTCTATAAGAATCGTGAATCAAGAATCTTTGTGTGCTTGTTGGCAAATTGAATTGGATACTGCAGTCTTATGGAAGCAGTGATTTAAAATGCGACAGGTATGTAGGCTAAATAGAATTACTGTTAGTATCACAAGCAAGTGGACCTGGGGCGTTAACCCCAGATTAGGTTCGTTTTTGTATATAACACATTAATAAGATAGAATTTATGTCCGTTACTAGGTTAGGTAGGCCTACTGCCTGGCCGAAAATTACTGTTAGTACCACAGGCAAGAAGGTCTCGGGCGTTAGCCGCTGGTTAGGTTTGTTTTTGTATGTAAAACATTACCTAATAAGATAGAATTTATGTCAGCTACTAGGTTAGGTTTTTATATATAAAGCCTTCAAGAACCAACTGATTTGCCTTCCGTTGGAATTCTATACACATCGAATTTGAAGAATGACAAGTTGATAATACAGTAAATTTTCATTTTAAAGAGTTTGTAACAGTCAATTGAGTGTTATTGGCAAATGCTATTTGAAATAAAGAACAAAATGATAGTACCTGTGTGCCATCTGTTGGAGCTAGTTCAGGTTGCCCCTATCTTATACAAACAGATAGAAGCGAGTGCGCTCTAACAGCTCTCTCCGCTCAAAACAAACAACACACGACCGTGTTTACGGTATACGTAGGGTTGGCAATATCTTATTTGTCAAATAAGCCACGCCTACAATGGCCGACACAACTGAAATTTCACTATATAGGCCTAAGTCGTGTTATAAATTGGGATGGTGGGTGGGTTATAGACAGCGGAGGAGACAACATCTATTAGCAGATCACTGTTGTTAAAAAAAAAAAGGCAGTCATCGGAACGTGTTAGGCTGTAACCATTGTCAAAAACCATTGGATTGGACAAATCGAAGGTTAGAATGGTCTGGTGCAGTTGCCGCTTTGACCGCTTGCAGCTATTGGGGCAGGTTGACACAAAACCATTGATCTGGACGTGTTAGGCTGTAACCATTGGATTGGACAAAACGGAATGGTCGGGTGTTGGTGTGGCATAGTACCAAAACGGTGAGGTTGGCAGTACTGTTCTGATGATGGTTGATGTGAATAATGGCATCCACAGCTGGAAATTCGTCTAGAGCCTATAATAATAAGGGATTATTGCAGCCATTGGCTATGCATATAATGAATAAAATCTAAAATCATACAGAAAACTAATTGTTATTCCCTAGGAATATCAAAGATTCATGTCTTAATGTGCAGAATATAGCGTGGGATCTTCCACATTGTTCTCCACAGCGCTCATACAAACATTCGTCACACGGATGATGGAACTTTTTGGTGCGACACAGTTTATAATGGAAACCATGTATGGCAACGCGCGTGAGAATATGTCTCAGCCATCGAACTGGAATGCCGACTGTATGGGAGGAAAGTGCGGTTTGTTGGTGCGACTAGTTACTCCTGGTAGTGCATGTCAAGGAGGAGAATTTGACGTATACGAACGAAAGGATGATGTACGTACGACGAGATACAAGTAAAAGAGGTACTTTTGAACATTTAGGCGAACGGTAAACTAAACGGGACTTAACGCCGAAATACATATTTCAAAACATCATGTAGTAATTTGATACTTAAAATGGCTAGGAATATACGCCAACATAAAATATTATATTGCAGCCTGATTGTTTATCATTTTATCCTTAGATCAAAGGCAGCATACACAATAACTATAGGCCAACTGGCAAAAAATACAAGCCGCACGTACATTAAAATAAAATAAAAATAAGGTTAGGCTGGGAATGACTAAGAATAAAGAAAAAAAATATGTTAATTGGTATTCAACATTTTTATTAACTCAAAGGCAGCATTCATATGTGTGTGAATATGCATAAGCCTACAACTAAACAATTAAATAGATTCTTAGTGAACAAAAATACATAGCCTACTTTATTTATACAAAACACCCACATGTTCAGTGTTCTTCAAAGTAATGGGGCGTGGTGGCGCAGTGGTCAAGCTATTCGCCTCTCACCAAGGTGGACCAGGTTTGATTCACGGTCATTGCAAGTGAGATTTTTGAAGTGAAATGCCACCATGTCCTGTGGTTCAGATTCCACGTAAAATGGAGGTCCCTTGGCTCATGATCACAAGATTAACGGTCACGTAAAACTACACGCTTCTTTTTCTTCAAAGCAGGTTGAAACTTAGACCTCACATAAGTCATGCAGCAAACGAACAGGTCCTGCAGGGAAGATCCCTTAAGCCGAATTATTTTTATCGTCTCCAAGACTGACATCATAAAAGTATACTGGAAAATGTGAAATTTTATGCCTATGCTGATGAAGAAAGTAACAGTAAATATTAGGCTACTTGTCGTTCAATAACTCTCGGTCTTTTTTGGGTGGCTGAAGCCGATGCTGTGGGAAATTGCAGGTACCGCATCGCATCATCTTTAAGCAGTGGTTTGTTTCTATTTGAATGAAACAAGTAGCATGTTTATAAAAGTGTTCACAGCTATAACCCATTTCTTTAATAGGCCTACATCTGGGCGTTTCCATGGAAATCTGTAACATAAGCGTAGGTTATAATTCTGTGACTAATGACTTATAACCTACAATAGGGCCTACGTGTATTTGTCATGTGCCATTTAGGCCAATGTCAAAATTTGATGTAAGACTTATCCATAAACGCAGAATAGGCTACTTCATTACAAATCTCAATTCTAAAATAAAGTAGACCGTAAACCTACCGTATTATTGGAAAATACCATACATATAACGTTGCACAGAGGTACGTACGATCAAATATATGAAAATAATCACGACATATCAGCTGACTTGCAACCTAGAGTTAAATGGTATGACAGTTTTTGGTGCGACTAGTTACGCCTGGTAGTGCACCAGGAAGCAGTTTTCAGCGAGGGTTACCATGGGAGGAGTTGTTCCAGTAGTACCTACAGTTCAATGGTCTCAGCTCGTACCCCCCATCGTCAAAAATAGCGCCCGTGGTGCAAAAATCCTACCAAATGTCCTTTGACCCTAGTGTGTCCATGAGTTTTACATATCCTGGAGTAGAAGGTAGCAACATTTGAAGTCGGAGTTCTTCTACATTATAAACCTCGCAAGTCACCTCTTACACAGGTTTTGAAGGTGTATACTTTGATACACCCAAGGCCTTCTTTATATAAGTTGCCTTCAGTTGCTCCATATTGTTCCAAATACTTCATATTTAAATGTGTCCAAATGCTCTCCAGTCCATAAGTCACAATACGGATAACTTTTAACCGCAAAAGTTTTAAGGCTGTTTTTATAGATAGCTTAGTCAAATGTTTTATGTCGTTGATGACTTTGGTAGCGACACTGGGTCTATCCTTGATGTGCAGTGTGAAAACATTGCCAGTTGACTGTAATGTAGGACCTAAGTAGGACTACTTGTAAGGTGATACACTCTCAAGTGGTTTTCCTGCAATGTGAAAAATTTCTGGCTTTCCCCCTTTCCTAAAGGTCATAGTTTTAGTCTTGTTTCTGTTTAACCTAAGGCCATTGTGTAACGCCCATCATTCTAAAGCGTCGAGAGCAGATTGTAATTTGACCTGTGAACTTGAAGCGAGCACCCTGTCATCTGCATATATACGGTAAATGAGATTACCCTCTCTGATAATATATCTGTGATATTATCTGCCATAGCAGTGATAAATAACAGAGGGCTTTATGGGTCTCCTTGTAGCACACCTGTAGTCTGCTCTGTTGGGCTTGATGTTGTAATGCCATCGTTAATGACTATATTGTTAGAGCCTAAAATACTTTTGACAAGACGTTTCGTGTAGCTGTTAAGTTACCTCTCAATAGTCTGTCTAGTTTTTCCAATATTTTCTTCCTGCTAATCGAGTCAAAAGCTTTAGAGAAGTCAATGAATATGGATTGTAACTTTCCCTTTGGTACTGACAGGGTAGACGCAATCTCAGTTTGAAGACCTAGAATTGCCTGGATTATGCATCTTCCTCTCCGGAAGCCAAATTGTGAGTCGCAATGCTATTTGGGATGGCTGGGTGGGTTACATACAGAGGAGGAGGAAGCATCTATTAAAACATCATTCCCTGATTTATTTCTCAAAAGTTTGGCGCTTTTCAGTCGGTCATCACGAATGTACCCAAATAGAGCTGGGTTATGCCCTGATCCTGAAATAAATTACATAAGATTAATAAATACACAAGGATGACCAGTCTCGATCGTCAAGCGATCATCATTAGATCCATTACACTTAGGCTATAACATCTATGTTTGAGAATACAGGTGAAAAATATATACAATATGTACAATTATTTAGTTGCAGTGCTGGTAATGCAACAGTCGGTGTATGTTAAATGTGGTATATCTAATGTTAGGTAAACTTCTAAAATAGTGATGAAAATCCGGAATTTGTCTGTTAGGGGTGATTATATGGTTTTACAAAATCAACTATGGTTATACTGAAATAATGCAAGCTTATACTTATCGAGTTGTCTCTTTAACTGGAACTTGAAGCAGTTGCGTGTTGCTATAGACACCAGTTGTAGTCGACTAACCCCGAGTGTTCGCTGGGTGGAACTGGTTTTCCCCTTCCTCCCCCTTTAGTTGCTATGTTCTTCCAGAGGTCAGTGCCATGTATATTTGTGTGACTTTGCCAAATCTAGATAAAAGTGTATGCTATTGAATGCAGGAGTCTGCAACTACTAAAGACCGTGGAACTATCTTCGCCACGCATGGGCTAAAAAGCCATCGATACTGAGCGGTACACGGTCTATTGAAGACGTCCCGGCACCTTTAATACTGCCGCGCATATCGGCCTAGGTTTATTGCAGAAAAATGTACATAGTACACCTGATCCAATTAACATTTACCTATAAACACTACTATTTTCCCCCCTCTTTTATCTAGCTTGGCTGTATCGCTAAGTTGTGTCTTGTTTTCGACAGGGTGTGTTTTTTAGTAGGGCGAAAAGGGGTGAACTCTCCATAAAAGTGTGTTCATTTAGATTGTTGGGATTGTTTTGTTTGGCTAGGTGAATCTCGATTGCTTCTTTTATGTCGAGAGCTCTGCCTTTCGATTCGTGATGAATTATTTTTAGATCAGTCTCGATTTTAGTGAAGCTGTGCCCCGTGTCACAAATATGTTCGCATACGGCTGAATGTGTTCCGTATCTTATTGCATTCCTATGTTCATTATAAAGTGTATCTACTCGTCTTCCGCTCTGTCCAATGTAATTAGCTTGACAACCAATGTCTTGGCATGTAATAGAATATACCCCCGACTTTGAATACGGATCTTGTTTATTTAGATTGCTATTTTGCAGGTGCCTCCCGGTCGTATTATTCGTTGTGAATGCTATTTTTATGCCTTGCTTTTTGAATAGATTAGTGATTTTATATGTGTTCTCATTCACATAGTTGAAGCGCGCGAATTTTTTTCTCATTAATGTCCGGTTTTGGAATCATTTTATCTTTATTTTTATGTTTGGCTACAATTTGGTCTATTTTGCTTGGCAGGATATTGTTTTCCTTTGCTATTCGTTTAATAGTTCTTATTTCCTTATTTTAATTGTCTGTTGACATGGGTATGTTTAAAGCTCTGTGCACCATTGAATTGAACCCCGCTAATTTATGCGTACTGGGGTGATTAGACTGATTGTCGATTGCATGCGAGGTTTGTGTGGCTTTTCGGAATATGGAGCATGAAAGCTCGTTGTCCTTACGTTCAATAGTTATGTCGAGATAATTTATTTTTCGATCTGTTTCGGATTCCTTGGTGAATTTTATTGAGTGGTGTAGGCTATTAATGGATTGGAAATTGTTTCTTCGCTTGTTAATTCAGTATCGTAGATGCAAATTACATCATCTACTTATCTTTTCCATATTACTATTCCCTTTGTTGAAGTCTTTTCTAAAAACTCATTTTCTAGTGCATTAATGAAGATGTCAGCGATTAATCCGCTTAGTGGTGATCCCATCGCTAATCCTTCTGTTTGTGTGTACATTTTATTGTCGAATTGAAACGTGTTTTGGCCGAGGACGACCCTCAGTAGTCGCACGATCTCTTCAGTTTCTTTTTCCGAATTGTTGGATCTTAAGTTATTTTCAATAGTGTTGATTGCATCATTAATAGGAATATTGGTGTACATGTTAGTTACATCGAAAGATACAAGCCTCATGCTAGGTTTCATTTGTAGGGTGTTCAGTGCTGTTACTAATTCCGTTGTGTTCTTTACAGAGTTGTTTTTGTTGTTGGAAAGGCCGAGTTTTAAGATTTTTAGTAACTCTTTGCTGATTTTGTAAATAGGCGCATTCCTACAATTGACTATTGGTCTCATTGGGCATTCATTTTTGTGTATTTTTGGTTGTCCCCTCAATGACGGTATTTTCGGATTCATGTTTATTAGTTTTGACTTTTCAGCTTTGGTCAATATGCATTCTGTTTCTTTTAATACACTTTTTATTTGTTTTTGGAATTTATTGGTGGGGTCTTTTGCTAATTCCTTGATTTCGTTGTTGTTTAGGAATTCGACTGTTTTTTCAATGTATTCTGTTTTGTTCAAAATTACTGTGGTATTTCCCTTATCTGCTTTTGTGATGATTAAGTCATGTTATTTTATTTTTTGTTTCAATGACTTTATTTCTTTTAGTTGTTTGTTGTTTTGAGTGTAATTGTTTTCGCCCTCTCGTTTGAGGATTTTTTTGGCTTCGTTGGTGGCAAACCTCACAATGATTTATTTCTCGTTGTTTGATAAGGTATTTTGGCTAATTCATGTACTATAGAGAATATTATCGCTCGTTCTACTTTCATTCAGTGCTACCATTCTGTTTTAGACCACCTCGTTGTGTAGTGCCTAGCTTTCTTGGCTGTCGTCCCGGAGGTCCGGGTTTGATTCTCCAGCTCTGCCAAGAAATTTAATTCTCAAGTGAGGGCTGGGACGGGGTGCACTCAGCCTCTTGAAGCAACTTAGTAGAGGAAGGTTCAATTCCCACCTCAGTCATCCTGGAAGTGGTTTTCCATGGTTTCCCCCTTCTAATCCAGGCGAATGCCAGGATGGTTCCTAACTTAAGGCCATGGCCGCTTCCTTCCCATTACAATCCCGAATTTACAAACACACTAGTTCAGCCATAACAATAACACAGGTTATCACACAAATTCCACACACAAATACATGGGGCTACAAGACCATGATGTCGTAGCCCCTAATATAAGCAACAACTATTTATATTTGCATTTTATATTTGCTTAGGCCCTTCATGGGCTGTATAGTGTCAGGGGTTGACTTTGTTGTTGGTTGACTATTCTTGTAGTTCCATTTAGAAGTAAGTTATTTGCATTTTTTAACATTATGTCTTACCTCTGCTTTATTTATGTCTGTATTTTTAGCTACTGTCTGTTCGTGTTGCTTGTAGCGAAGTACATCAGGGTTTCATATTGAATTTGTGCCTTATTACATAAAAACCTGTAATTTCTGGTAGAATTTAAACAATTATGCGAATGTTTGTCTTCGAATTTGCCGCTATTTCGATGACGCCATGCCCGCCAGTCGCTACAGCTGTTCCCCTACGATTTCCGCCATCTTGGATTTGATGTTACGGTCTGAGATATTGTAGTCGGTCTTGGATCAGGTATTTGTTCCTCCTCTACCAGCGAATTTTCTGCAACTGAAGCAGCGTATCTGAGCCGCCTTCGACACCATCACCACTGACATGTTGGGGCGTGTGTGGGAAGAGATGGACTTTCGAGTTGATGTGTGTAGGGTGACCAGAGGTGCACATATTGAGCATTTGTAATACAAGTTAAAAAAAAAAAAACTTTTTGAGTTACAGTATACAATAAAACACGATTCATCTTCCTATGTCAATTGCACTGTATGGTATGAATTTTTGTAACCCCGACAATCATTTTGAATAACCCTGTATTGTATTACATTGTGAAAATGGCTTCTACGAGTGGCGAAAAGGAAAAACGAAATCGCGGTGTTTTATCGATTGAGAAGAAGGTGGAGATTATTAATAAACTGGATAAAGGTAAGTGTGTGCAGTGTCTAATGAAATCGTAAGTGTTGGAAAATCTGCAATTTATGATTTGAAGAACCGAAGTTAGATAGTGAAGGGTCTAAAAAGAGAAAAACCATGAGTCCAGCTACGGATGAAAAATTGGAAGAAGCGGCGTACGTATGGTTTATTCAGACAAGAAGCAAGAGAGATCCCATTTCTGGACCTTTGTTATGTGAGAAAATGTTGCAGCTAAATGAGAAGCTTGGTATGTTTCATTATCCGGAAAAATCGTTATCCGGAACATTTTCGGTCACATTTCGTCCGGATAAACGACGTTCTACTGTAATTGTACATTATTAAAATATTTTGATTATTATTCATAAAAATCAATAATTAAATAAACATTCTCTTTGCATGGAAACTATTTTAATTTTATTTTCCAGCACAATAAAAATATTTAAAAAAGTTATTGTTTTAATAGGCCTAGAAAGAAATAATAAATATTAAAACTGAAATGATGCAGAAATTAAGCGACTGCTTAAAATATTGATATGTGAGAAAAATAATGTTTTGCTCTACATGAGGTTTTTCTTGGCTCAGAGCGTATAAAAAATGTAACCTAATGATTTCCCACAATTTACACTTTTCCCTCAGGCGGCTCCGGTGGCGTAGTTGGTAGCATGCTGAGCTTCTATGCCCAAGATCGCGGATTCAAACCCGGCCGATGTCATTGGATTTTTAAGAGCGTTAAAAATCCCTCAGTATGCCTTCCTTCGGAGGCGAACTAAAGCTGGCGGTCCCATGTCATTGATTTATGGCATGGTAAAGAACATTCCAATAATTACACCTGTGTGAAGCTAAATTAGGTTAAAAATGTAAACAACGCTCAGGTTCCTACGTTCGTCGTCAGGAGCAGACTGCGGCGGCGTCTAGTAGCCAAGTTCTGAACTAGTAGTTGTTGACAGTGGTGTTTGGTGGCAAAAGTAGGAACTACTTGAAAAATGCCAAGTATGCAGTCCTTACTTGAATTAAGGAACAGAAACACACTCTAATACAGTTATCACAATTAACACCGGTTATCAGACAGATTCTACACCCACCCAAAGTACACGGGGCTACATGACCGCGTTGTCGCAGCCCCTAAACTGAGGAACCAACCAACACTTTCCCTCGATTTACACTTTTTCATTCCAGACCCTTGAGAAGTGTAAAAGAGGAGTTATACGGTACATGTTTCTACTCACTGGGCGATATGTGAATATGTACAGAAAAACATGTGACATAAAATGTGATATGCAAATAGTCCCAATCTTTCAGATCTCACCTGTATGATTCTTTGCTGACTAACACTTTTAACAGTTATCAATAAACCCAAAGTTACTAAAGGAGTTATATTTCTACTTTAAAATTCAAATTTTCATGCTATACCTACATTGTCAAGTAATCTGATACATTGTTGTATCGTCCTAAATCAGGGACTCTGCTCTGGACAATCTTCTTAACTCCTTTTGAAATACCAGTCGGCACAATTTTGATAGCATATTGTCTGAAGTCTATCAGCTTGGAGGTAGGGTTATAGCTGAATAGTACACATCGTCGAATGTTGTTGAGATTTACCTATAGAAAACAAGAGTTATTATTGTTATTATTAAGCCTCAAAAATATAGATATCGTAACAGTTGCACATGTTAAAAAAAAAAATGGAATGCAGAGCAATGACTGTTTAAAGATCACTTTGTTTCTTCTTGGCACTTAAAAGATAGTTTTAGCAGTGGTAATTGGGAATACATGAACAAAATAATTAGCTGTTAAGATAACACATGATATTACAGCCATCACAATTAACACCAGTTAACAGTCAGATTCTACACACACCCCAAGTACATGGGACTACATGACCACATCGTCGCAGCCCCTAAACTGAGGAACCAA
This sequence comes from Meconema thalassinum, assembly GCA_946902985.2. Taxonomy (NCBI): domain Eukaryota; kingdom Metazoa; phylum Arthropoda; class Insecta; order Orthoptera; family Tettigoniidae; genus Meconema; species Meconema thalassinum. The sequence goes on from OX336388.2 coordinate 1,958,968,908, forward strand.
CCAGAGTTTGGGGTTTATAGCAAGGACATTTTTTTTAAGCATCCTGAAGCAAACAGAAAGGAAAAAAAACACAATGGTATGAGAGACAATTGAGCAGAAATGAGTTCAGCAAACATTTTTATTTAGAAGAAACTTCTGAGAATCATAAATTGTTACATATGCACTGCAGGCAAAAAGTTTCCGTCAACATGAAATTTTGTTGTTTTATGGTTATATTAGAAGACCTACAAGGACCAGATTAAGAAGACCTTGAGTAGTGCTGTACAGTACTTGGAGTGCCACTGCAGAGGATCTTCTTCGCTGGCACTTAAATACGACAGCTGCTGTCGCACATTTTGAGCGTGAAAATTGAAGGCATGTCAGAGGAGTAAACGACGTCAGGCTCAACCACGACCTCCACCCTCTATAAGGTGCAACCAATGTGGTCAAATGTTTCATGGCTGGATTGGCTTGATAAGCCACCAAAGTCATTTCCATGCCTGATAATGGATATTGAAGAATTGCAGGAGAGAAATGAATACTTGAACACGAGTAACAGCCGATGACGACAACATTACGTATACAAGTTATTTAATAAAGGAGACATTCCTGCCAAATTTTGGGTCAGTATATTGCTGTTGTTATTAACTCATTGTAGTGCCAATTCTGCATTATCGCTAACATCGTCTTAAAAGCTATGTACATGCTTCAGATGTGTGCCTGGTAAACGTTTCCAATTGGAAGAATGCAAGTTTTTTGCAATAGCCCACACAAATCACAAGCCAATGTTCTCAATGTAATTTATGTTATGGATTGGATTTTATACTTTCTTTCTTTCTTTTTTTTTTGTTATAATGACATTAAACACTTAATTCTCACTGGGGCGAAACGCTGGCAACTGTTTTGAGCTAGCCGGACCATTGTATCAAATTTCTTTGTGAATTTGTTAATGTACATAGCTCAATCGGACAATTTTACACCCTGTTTCCTCCGGGAACAGATATTTCCAATATGGATTAGCAAGGTATGCTAACATTACTTTTGAAAGGAAGTTTTGACTTCCGTAGTACATTGGCGCTGCTCGTGGCAACATTTGTGCTTTGCAGCGGCCTTCACAGTATGTACTAGCCACGCGTCTTGGTGAGGTGTACCATAACCAACTGAAGAGCCCATTGGTACTGCCCCCGTAATTGAATTATATAGAGACCACGGTGGCTATATTGGAAAATATAAAGAAAGTTATGGCTGTCATAGTTATGACGTGGGTAGTCATGACGTAAGCACGGATGACGCAGACGTTATACCAGCAGGCTGCTTGAGCTGAGATTCTTTATGACGTCAGCATTTATTCGAGAAAGATCCGAGATTTACGACGCAGTCGCAGGAAACGTGGAATTGTGCTGAGGAAGAAATTATGCTATTGGAGGGGAGGCCCGAACCAATGAACGATTGTGTGAAGGAAGACGGAGATTGCTGAAACTATGATATTTTTAATGCTTTTTGGAATGAAGAATTGTGGAAATCCATTTGCAGTTGAGGCATTGATCTGGAATTTTGGTGAAAGTTATTTCCAGTTTTTGAATTTTGAAAATCCGTCACGTATTGACGAAGTTGGAACTACTAGCAATGACGCAGTAACACGCTATGGAAGGGATGGATACGCCCCTCATGAAGTTTATAAAAGGCCTTGCGCAGAAGAGAGGAGTCTCAATCGTCAGATCTCAAATCGTCAGATCTTCAGTGATTATATATTCGTTTTGGTGAAACGTCGAGTGACATGGGTAGAAAGAGTCGTCTTTATAACGCGTGGTGAAGCCACCGCATTAAACGTGATTCGAGCAGACAAGCAGTGCAAGTTTACTGTGAGTAAAACTAGGTGAAGTTAAAACGCACATTATAACGCGTCTACAAGAGTGGCTATGAACAGTTAGCGGTTGCCTATAAGCTAATCCTATTGTGCAGTGCTACATTAAGCAGTGTAGGAAATTTGAACAATTTCAAGGAGTTATTTCAGAAGATATTAGCAATTTTAGACGACTGACAAAAGTGATTTTCTCGCTACCTGAGAAGCACTTTGTATCGCCAGATCCTACGCTACGGCTGACACAGCTAGTATAACAGGGAGACTTCTGATTGCTTTTGTGACACAACGCTACAGTATTATGGAGCAGTTTGTTCTTCGATTACCATAACCGAAGAGAAGATGGAAGGCTAAAGGACTTTAATGCAATTGGGACATACATCGTTGGAGTAAGATAGCAACATGGAACTTCGCTAATTGCCATTCCATATAAGCGGACATGTGGTGAACAACCATCTACACCCATGTTTCGTGGCTCAACGCTGAATACTATCAAATAGCAATGGAAACGATTTCATACTCTCTGAATATGAATATTTCTACGGAAATTACTACAAAAACTTCATGGCGATTTTCTACAAGATCTTCAGGGATTTATCAAGAGAGGTCAGGGTTGTCCCGACTCACAAAGAAGAATTTTGCCGGAAGGATGTCTTTAGTCTTCATGGAGCAGTGCAATTTCCGGAGAAGGAAGCAGTTCTATTCTCCGAGGGTGCTGTTTCCTGTTTTCGAGGATGGAGCTCAGCTTTAACTTGGTGAAATGGATCCATCAGCAGTCTTCTTTGGGGAATTTTCCTCTGGAACTTCAATCGGCAGATAAGGTAGTCGTGAACGTTTATTGTATTTGAGTTTTCTAGCAATATCTGAGCAGCCATTTTCCCATATTTTTTGTCCTCATGTATTTTTGCCCTATATTCTTGTTTGAGATTCCTATTCTCAGTACACCTTGATGAGTTATGCCTTTTTCGACGATTTATTAAGACATGGTTATGTCATGGGCATAGTTAAATGATTTTGGATCAGTTGAGACTGATATTTAGATATTTCAATAATTTGCTTATTTTGTAGTCACGATTTGACTATAAGTTAATGATTTTCATGACAGATTTAACTTCAGACAGCGTGTCTCTTTATTAAAGTAATTTCTACCCCAGTTTAATTACTTTGACCAATTTTCTGTCATCATCAAGAAGGAAGAACATTTAAATGATTTTAGAGCGTTAAAATCTCTTGCGTTGTCGACGATCTTGGAAATACTAGTCGGTATTTGAAATTGATTGCAACACAGACATTTATCGTCAGTTATGAACGACCATTGCATCATAGAAAATTTTGTGAAAGATGAACTTTAATTATGAATTATTGAATGCATTAAAGTCGTGAACTTTTGTTAGGAGTTTTTTCTCAATTAGAGATTTGAATAATAATGTTTGCATTCCACAGTCTAATTGGATTCTATTCGACTATTTTGCAGTTTAGTCGCACTTTGTTTGATGATAGTATTTTTATACTACAATACTTTGAAGATGATAATCTTAAATTTTGATAGACCAGAGAGGCGTATATAAGCGTATTCACTATTAAATTTGTTTGTGATTGGCAAATTTTTACTTCATTTCGATTCATGAATGAAATCCACGAAGGTTAAATGACAACAGTTTTGAAACAATTAATGATTATAAGAATTTTTGAAGTGGACCTATGAATGTATAATCGCTAGAGCAGCGAACGTGTTGAAAGTCGCTGATGTATAATGATGCCCTTGAGTAAATGAAGGAGATTCACACAGTAATTAATGATATTAAAGAATTTGTTAGTGGAGGTTTTTGTAAATTCTGTGGAAGATTTTGATGCCGTATATATTAATATATGATGAATTTTGGGCCTATTTAAAATGCAGTTTTGTGCATTTTTTTTTTATAAGCGACGTATTTACCGCAGGAGTGTATTGTATTTGTCCTTTGAAAATTAATCAAGTGAATTTACTGTTATAATTAACAAGAGTATTGAAAGAATTTGAGATAAGATTTTGAATGAAGATTACCGTCACAAATAATTATAATTATTAAACCTTTATTAAACCAGATTGTGACATTAAAATGTATAACTAACCTTCATTGGTCGATTATATTGACACGATTATGAAATTACCAACCGGATGAACATGTGGTTAATGTATTTCTCAAATTAATAATTTGAATATTTTAAATGTTAATATTGTAAATAAATAATGTAAATATCTTTGACAATAATGTGGAACGGAAGTAATGTTAGAGGCGAGTTTAAAATTCTTTTTGTCTTTAACTATATTATAAACAATTTCTAATTGTTATTAATAATTTATGAGTTTTTGTTATAAACATTTAAGAGTTTGTTTTATACTCTAAACAATGCTTATTAAACATTTGGATGCTAATTAAACAAGTTTAGGGATTGTCAGAATAATCCAGTGGTATGTGAGTAAAGCATTTGAAAGATTTGCGTAACAATATTTTGTGATGTCTTGCGGACATTTAAAGCTTTTGAGAGTGCTGGATTCTTACGCAACGTGGCTTGACAAGGGAGCCCATTTGACAGGTGTACGTCAGGTTGAAGGGTAGATGGCAGCTGGCCAGACAACTGGTTATCAGCGGACGAGGTCGTCTACAGTGTGGCCTTGCGCCTATAAATACAAGTGTCATGTTTATTAAAAGAAAACAAATGCTCTAAAAATGTGTCTCATCCTGACTTCCTTATCCAATCCAAGTGTGCTATGAATATTACGTTATTTTGAGCTCGTGGGAGCTAACATGTTGTATAATAACTTTGCAAGTCCTATAGGAGGACATAGTCAGATTGACATGGGCTACTGATAGCCACATTTATTTTGTTGAGTTGTTAAAGTCATACCCTTTATTTGAAATAAAGCTTTTGTACAGTTCAAAGTTCTTGCCGTCGTTCTGGCTCATTTTTAAATGTCATAGTGAAGGTTATTGTGGGAGCATACTTTAGAGATCCTGTTGTCAACCCAATCCCCGAGATATTTATAAGAGGTAAGTAGAGGTAAGTATGGACCCCCGTCTATTTTGGTGTGTTCCACAATATTTCCTTGTTAACTTCTGTGCTCAAATCTCGGTAGTATCTGTCAGTGCCATTTTCATTGGTGTAGCTGTGCCGGTGCGGTTGATTATTGGCAATCCGATTGAGGGGGCGGATATCTGACAGCCTACTATCCGGGTAAACGGGGACAGTACACTGGGGCGAAACGCTGGCAACTGTTTTGAGCTAGTCGGACCATTGTATCAAATTTCTTTGTGAATTTGTTAATTGTTTTCTTGTGTTCTGATATTCACATTTTGTGTTAGATTTTCACTATCATGCCATAAACAATGCACCCATGCCAGACTGTGTTAGAATAAAGGCATTTCTTGAACAGTTTGAACGGCATGATGATGATGAAGATATGTGATTATGTATTATAAGTTTGTAAACCATTGTTATTGTTCTACACTCCACAATGAATTCATCTTTGTAAATAAAATATCCCAACTAACGTCAGTGGAGAACCGAACGAGTGGAGAGGGTAGGCGTGGCAAGACAGCCGCTGGCTGTGCGCCCTGACGTGTGCAGGCATGTACTGGACAATTTAGAGCACGCACCACCAACTTTGAGCTCTCAAATTCCCCCTTAAAAAGGACTTGCAAAAAATTAGACCTCCACTACCATTTTCAGCGTAAAAAGACCTTCACTATGTAAAAATAAAACCAAAATTCGCCGTGCGACTTCGTACCGTTCCCTCGTAAGTAGAACACCTAAAGCATTAAAACTATCATCGTAAGTTGTCCCTATTTTTCGTTAATCCAGTCTTGAAACTTTTTGAACAGATGGGTATGACACTTACTTAGAGGTGATCATTTTAATTTTCACTAGAAAATTAGTTTTTCTACCATATAGATTGTGTTATTTGTCTTTCCCATTTTTACTGCACTGTTGGATAGTTCAAAAATCTGGTAGTCAGCAAGAATTGATCTTTTTACAAACACATCGATCTAGTAAGCTGTAATGATAAGTAGGATGATTTCAACTGTTAGGTTGTGATGTGGAAAGAGTACAGGTGAAAGTAGAGAATGTAAGTGTCAGATGCATGCATTAAGTTTTGAATCTATTTTTTCAGTATTGCCTGTTACAAACAATCAATTGATAACTCTTCAGTCGGTCAACACGCTTTCCTCAAAAGTTTACATGTACAGTAGAGTCTCACAAACTCGGCCTAATATGGACCGAAGGGTGGCCGAGTTCGCGAAAATGCCGGGTTATCGGGAAATTTATTAAAAAGAAGAAATTAGCTGTTTGTTTTGGTTTAAAAGTAATGCAATACAGTACATTTCTTTTAACAGAAACACAAGTTTTAAAACGATTAAGCCACTACAATTACAGTGCTTGAATATATAGTAGTACTGTAGTACTGTAGGCTACTGCATAAAAATCAAGGAAAACAATTACTGTAAATTATAGAAGAAAAGAAAAACTAGGCATACAAACTATTTTTATAATATGTACACTGTACAGTATGTGTACAAAACAATTCTTGTAGGCAAATAGTTGTTTTTTTTCACTTAATGAAAATTACCATTTACTTTTTTGCAATAAAATAAGTAATGTTCTTTTGCTTTTGGCTTTCAAATCTGTTTCTTGAAGCCTCGTCACGAAGACGGCGAAGAAACAGAATGTCCATAGCGGATGCACCTTGTTGTTCAAAGTACCGAAGAGTATTTTCAGTGGCATTAAGTCCCTCGGTATGAGTGATTTTTGGTTCCACTACTCCGCAATCTTCAACTTCATCATAATCTTCGATTTCATAATTTCTTGTTACAGCCGCTACAATATCTGCATTCAACAGAATGTCTTGCTGCGTGTTACGGAGAATTCACAATCAAATAAATACAAAGCTCTGCGCGAGATCCATTTGTTTACTTCTTACTGCCAACAGTTTGTGCATTTACAGTACTGTATTTATCAGGTCGTCGTTACTCTTCTTACTATGCACTGTAGGTCAACTTGTTTCGCGTCCTATTTTACTGTTGATAATTCCATTGACGGAGAAGACGAAAGAAAACGTAATAAGGCTCTGTGCGGAAACACAAAAACAAACAAAAATCATGATTTTTTTCTCCTGTCAGGGTGGCCGAGAAATCCGGAGTGCTGGGTTACCAAGTCTGCGAGACTAATGTATTAGTTATTATTCACTGATTGCCCTCTTTTTTTTATCAGTGAATAATAACTAATAATGTAATCATTTTCAGGAATTGCTATACATAGTGGGCCTCCACCCAATCGTATTGGGCAAAAGTGTGTTATCCGCCTGAAGAGTTATCAATATTGATAATGAATTTAATTCTTCACCTGTATATCTGTACCCTTTGTACAACTCATAACCTAATATCTGAAAGCCTGCTTGGTCAAGTATGATGGAGTATTCTTTATTATCAAAGAAATCACACTGTGATCCACTGTAATCCCAATGGACTATTGCTTCATGGTCCTTGTGCAGAACACGAACTTTTCATTACCAACACGCAGTTCCGGCTCTACCTAATCACTTCAAACCCATGTGGATGCATCCTCGTTCCAAGCATTGGCACATTCTTGATTATATCATTACCCGGCAATGTGATAAGATGGACACTCTTATTACCAGAACGAGTATAGACAATTGTTGGACAGATCATAAACTTCTTATATGTAAGCTCAGGATATCCATCAGACCTAAACCACCTAGGAACATCAAAGGCAGATTTTTTAAGAAGGAAGTTTAATACACCCAAACTTCAGGATGAATCCATCTATAAACATTTTGGAAACAGGATCGTCACCCAGTTATCAGAAAACCTAGTAACAAATGACATTCAGCAAGAATGGGCCACACTACAGAAGATTATCACACAGTCAGCTGAGGAAACCATTGGTTTTATAGTGCGGAAAAGACAAGACTGGTTTGATGAAAACAATGAAGAAATTCTGTCTCTCATCAATGACAAAAGGAATGCCTATCTTGCCCATCTTCAAGACCCAACTTCCAACACTACTGGAACTCAAGGGTCAATGTCAGACGCAGATAAGGCAGATTAAAAATACGTGGTGGCAACAGAAGGCTCCGGAACTGTAGAGACAATCGGATGCTCGAGACTTGAGGAACTTCTATGCAGTACTCAAGGAAATATATGGACCATCTCGCTCCTCATCAGGTACACTGAAAAGCACTGATAATTCTACTACCTTTACTGATAGTCAAGAAATCTTGGAACGCTGGAAGGAGCACTTCTCCAATCTCCTAAATCGTCCATCAGCAGCTGCTGAAGACTTCCTTTGTGATGTGCTGCAACAACCTGAACAACTGTGGTTGGCAGTACCTCCTACTTATCATGAATTCAGTGCAGCTCTCACCCAATCGAAGCCCGGAAAAGCACCTGGCCCAGATAACATCCCTCTGGAACTAATTCAAGCCGGAGGTCATTCCCTCAAAACAAGGATTTTCACCCTTATCCTCAGAATATGGGAATCAAGAAAGGTACCTGAAGACTTAAAGAATGCCACTATCGTCACTATCTTTAAAAAGGGTGATCGCAGTGTTTGTGGCAACTACCATGTTATATCACTGCTATCAATTGTGGGGAAGATTTTTGCAAGAATTCTACTTAACCGCCTCAAGGTTATCTCTGAGAAGATCCTCCCAGAGTCACAATGCGGATTTAGAGCTTCCAGAAACACAATTGACTTAATTTTCTGTGTAAGACAGCTACAAGAAAAATGTAGAGAACAACAGAATCCACTCTTCTTAGCCTTTTATGACTTGGAAAAGGCATTTGATTCGGTACCAAGACAGCCCTGTGGGCGGTGCTGAAGCGGTTTGGTTGCCCTCAGCGTATTGTAGATCTAATCAAGGCTCTCCATGATGGCATGACAGGTCAGGTTTGCCATCAGAATAAGATGTCCGATCATAATCATCTTGCACAGTTTCCAGCCATTGGCCGGGTCTGTTTGGAACACAAGCCTCTCCAACGTCTTCTGTCTTCCCACCATCTCTCAGCCTCCACCCTTGTCCAGTCTTCTCCTCTCTTCTTCACGCTTTCTTCCACCCCCTTCAGCCACCTGTCTCTCGGTCTCTTTCCTTCCCACTTCGTCTCGTGTACTCTCCTGGGTATCCTCTTCTCCTCCATTCGTTTTACATGTCCATACCATCTAAGTCTAGATTTCTCTATACCATCCTGTAATGGTTCCTCCTTCATTAATTCTCTGGTCCTCTCATTTCTTATTCTGTCCATCTTTGTAGCTCCAATACTGCTTCTCAAGAACCTCATCTCACTGGCCTGTATTTTGCTCTTCTCCCTTCCTTTCATAACCCAGGTCTCCGAGGCATACGTCAGGATAGGGACATAGTGTAACGTGTTTTTCGAGGGGTTTTCATGCCACTGGCATAAGTCAGTAGGAAGCCATTCTCTATTTATTTACGCGGCAAATTGTTCAGCCAAGAGAATTTTTCATGTTAATTTATTATTATTATTAATTTATTATAATTATTATTAAGGTATTTTCGGAGCATTTTATAAAAATTATAAGCATACAGATAGGTTTTCTATGTCTTAGAAAACACTATCAAGCAAATTATTACGAACGACAATATCATAGAAAATTATGTGATTACGGAATTTAACGGAGTTTCGTCAGTTAGGGTATATTGAGAGACATGACTCACTGGGAATTCAAGTACAGGCTTAATCTTGTCGGGAAGCATGACGCAATCCTGCGTTGCAGCTTAACGAAAAGGCGGATGTATGGAACGGAAAACGACTTCAGCCTCCCGCCGAGTGTAGTGAGCCAGAGTGGGGATCTAGCGCGTAGGGAGCAGCCAATCAGTGGAGACCACGTAAGCTGGAAGTCGGCTGAAGAGTGGGGATGCGGAGGTGTGGATATATCGTTCAGCGCGCCGTGGAACGAGGACTATCTGTATAGAACTTAACGAGTACGGTTGCACGCGGGTGTCGCTCCGATGTTCCGTGGAGTGGAGGACTAACTTTTGTAAAAACTTAACCAGTGTGGTTGTACGAGTGTTTGGGTCCGATGTACGGACCATAGAATTATCTAATCTACCAGAATATCATCAAATATCGACAAAGATGAGGACGTCCAGGGGACTGTGGGAAGCTCACAGCATCATCCAGTACGAGGGAAAGGCTTCGGCCATTTCCAGTGGTAAGCGCGAATAACGCAGAAATATGCAATCTCTCGTTTCTCTTTGTTTTATATTTCATATTTCAGTAACTTCATAGCTTGGGAATAAGAGTAAAATCAATAATTTATCAGACTCCGTTTTCACGTAATTTTCTATCGGTAATATTAAAATCGCAACGCTCCAATTCAAATTTTAAATTTATGATTATTATTAATTTTGCTATACTTGTTTTATATAATAAATTCAATCCTTTTACAATGCTATCTTTGCTTTCAGTAGGTAGCATTAGATATAGACCAATTCCTTCTCCTGATACAATTGTTTGTTGGGTTAATGATCAAATCATACCACGATCTGAGTGAATAGATTCTTGAAGGTGTTCTGCCAGAGCTAGACGTTGTTAAATACAAATTTAGATTTCAACATTGCGTTGAGGTCTTGGCGCCCATTAAAACAACATAGCTTAGGCAAAGGTGAACAGTTAGGGGCAGCCAAACCGTTACACTTGTTGCTACCAACATGGGGCATTAATTAACGTTACAATAGTACGTCCGATATATGATCTTTTTGCTGTTCTGAGGGACATCCTTGCTCCATAACATGCTTCTCACACTCCTCCGAAATGCTTCTGCCTGCCTCCCCCGCTCATTTATTTCTCTATCGTTTCTTCCAGTATCTTGTATCAGGCTTCCCAGATACTTGAAACTCTCCACTTTCTTCACCTGTTCCCCACCAATTGTTATTCCCGTTGTGGTTCTTTCCTTCTTCCTTGTTGTGATCACCATCTCACTCTTATTTATGCTAAATTTCATCCCATATCCTTGTATTATTCCTTCCCACACGTCCAACTGTTCCTGTACCTCCTCCTCCTTGTTTCCCCAAATCATCAAATCATCTGCAAACACCATTGCTTTCATCTCTCCTTCCCCAATTACTTGTGCCACTCGGGTCATTATGTCATCCATCACCACAATGAAAAGTAACGGTGACAGTGCACTTCCTTGTTTCAGGCCGTTTCTCTGTTCCAACCAGTCCGATCTCTCTCCTCCCACTTCCACACAGCTCACGCTTCCCTCGTACATCACCTTTATCGTCCCCACAGTCCATTTTTCTACTCCTCTATCCTCCAGGGATTTCCACACTTTGTTTCTGCATACACTGTCATATGCTTTCTCAATGTACAGGAAGGCCATCAGTAGATCTGTTCCATACTCATAGTGCTGTTCTTGTAACTGCCTTACAGCAAAAATCAAATCCACTGTGGACCTTCCTGCTCTGAAGCCATGCTGTTCTTCCCTCATCCCTCCTTCTATCCTTGTCCTAATTCTCCTTTACAAAACTTTCTCAAACATCTTTGCACAATAACTCATCAGTGTTATTCTCCGATACTTTCTGCATTCTGTTCTACTACCTTTCTTGAAGATCGGGACAATTATTCCCTTTTTCCAGTCCTCTGGGGTCTTACTTTCCTTCCATGCCGTCCTCATCACTCGGTATAACCATTGTATCCCCACCTCTCCTGCTGCTCTCACCATCTCCACACTCAACTCATCCACACCCGGTGCCTTCCCTCCTTTCATCTTCCTCACTGCATCTTCCACTTCTTTCCATGTTAAGTCCTTTTCTGTTTGCATTCCATCTTCCTCTCTCTTCCCCGATTTCTTCCTCCTCGCCGTGGTTTCCATTTGGGTTCAGGAGTTCTTCAAAATATTCTTTCCACATTTTCTTCAGTTCTTCTCTATTTTCTATCTCTTGTCCCCTTTTGGTCACCATTCTAACTTAATCCGTAGGATCCTTCCGCCTCTTATTTTTTACCATCCCATACGGGACCTCTTTTGTACCTTCACTATCCTCCATCATCTTTGTCCACTCTTCCATCCACTTTCTTCTCTCCTCAGCCACTACTCTCTTTGCCTCCTTCTTTCTTTCCTGGTACTCTTCCCTTGTCTCTATCGCCCTATTTTGATACCACCTCCTAAAGGCTCTATTCTTTTCCTTTACTGTATCTTTTGTCTTCTCAATCCACCATGGTGTTTCCTTCCACCTCTTCCTACTACTTGTCCTCCCACATACTGCTTCTGCTGCACCTACTAGTGTCTTCTTAAATCTAGCCCATTCCTCTTCCACCCCTCTTTCTTCATCTGTTGGAATTCCTTCCTTTACCATTTTGAGGTACTCGACCCTTCTATCTCCTTTCAGTTTCCATATCCTTATACGTCTTTCCTGGTTCTCAGCCCCTTTCTTCTCCTTAGTCCCTCTCAGGTTCATTACCAGCAATCGATGGTCGCTATCCAGGTTCTCCGATGGTATAACCTTGATGTCCGTGACGTTCTTATTTAATTCCTTCTCATTTGGTATATAGTCGACCACCGACTTCCTGGTCAAGTCATCACTGTACCATGTGATTGTGTGGCTCTCCCTTTTCTTGAACCAGGAGTTCCCAACTAGCAGGCTGTTCCTTTGGCAGAAGTCCAACAGTCCAATGTATTTCCTATTACCCATGGACTGAAACAAGGATGTGTACTAACTCCAACGCTTTTTACGCTGTACTTGGCTGCAATGCTTTATGATTCACCCACAAACATCCCAGATGTGGAGGTCAAGTATCGTTTTGATGGAGGGCTTTTCAACCTAACTCGTCTCCACTTCTTGAGGAAAACTCAGGTTACTAATGTTACTAATATGTTGCATGCAGATGATGCTGCGTCACCAACTCTCACACCAGAAGAGCTGCAAGAGTCAGTTAATTGTTACAAAAGTGCATGTGATCGATTTGGTCTTACCATAAATGTCAATAAGACTAAAGTCTTGGCACAACCTTCACCAGGCAGACCTCTTCCTCAGTTCAATATCTCCATTTCAAATTTGCCATTAGAACAGGTAGACCACTTCTCGTACCAGGGCAGTACCATTTCTGTGAGCTGTACCTGTGAGCAGGATGTGAATAAGAGAATTGGCACAGCCCATGCAGCATATGGACGATTAGCGCACCGGGTCTTCATCTGTCCATGAGTACAAAGCTTATGGTGTACAAAGCTGTAGTCATTTCTACATTGTTGCAGTTGTCTCACACAGAAAATCAAATCAATTGTATTCTAGAAAGAGAAGTCAATGGAAAGAGACCAGTTGGAAGACCGAGAAGAAGGTGGTTGGACCAAATTTTTAAGGACATTGCAGAAGCTGGATTGGATGTGGCAGAAGTGATGGAACAGGAAAAATGGAAGGACCGAAAGGAGTGGAGGAGGCTTGTAAACCACACCCGGGTGACTGGAGTGGGACTTCGATGATGATGATGTATGGCTTTGAAACGTGGACCCTTTACCGACGTAATCTTAGGAAGCTTGAGTGCTTCCACCTACAAAAACTTCGATCTATTTTGAGGATTAAAAGGGAAGACCGCATTACCAATATTGCTGTTCTTGAAAAGGCTCAAATCAACAGCATAGAATCATCCATAATAATAGGTCACCAATTTAGATGGATCGGTCATGTCTATCGGATGGATGATGTGAGATTACCTCGTTAAATGCTATATGGTGAGCTATGCTATGGCGCCAGACCTCATGGTGGTCCTAAGAGGTGCTACAAGGACCAATTTAAGCAGACCCTGAAATTGACAGGTCTTGATCCACAAAACCTGGGACATGCTGGCTGAAGTCTGCTCAACTTGGCGTTGTACCTTCTTGGATACTGTAAAAACGTTTGAAAGGGATCGACACACGAAGAGGCCAAACGTCAAGCTAGGAAACTTCGAGCAGTCCAACCACGTCTTCCTCCAGCAATACTATGTGACTTGTGTGGACGCTTGTTCCATGCCGTAAACACATCCACAAACTGGACTGAAGGAAGAAGATTTATACTCGGATTCGAGTTAAAGCCGATGATGATGATCAAAGAAATATTTTCTTTTTAATGAAAGGTGTTGTCTTTCAAAAATATTATGTTCAAGAAGCACTTATATATGGAGGAATATACAGCTGCAGTTTGTGCTAGTTACAGACTTACAAATTTTTAACATCCTTTTATAGCTCCTGCGTCTTTTAATGAGATACAGGGGAGCCAGAATTCGCCCAGGAAATCTGTAACTTTTTCTTCATCTTATCCCGCTTCATACGGGGTTGATGTTTTTGGTCGTTCTTTTCCACTTTTTCCTGTCCCACACATCATCTTCCTTTAACTTTTTCTCCTTCAGATCTTCTCGGATATTGTCAGTCCATCTTCTTCGGGGTCTGCCCCTATTTCTCGTTCTATCAACAATCAGATCCATTACTCTCCTCCGTACATAGCTTTTGTCCCCTCGTATAATATGCCCATACCACAACAGTATTTTCTCCTGGTTTTTCTTTGATGCTTCTGTCATTTTAACAGTTCCTTGGATTTTCTCATTTTTGATGTGGTCCTTCTTAGTGACACCACTCATCCATCTAAGCATCTTCATATCCGTCACATCCAGTTTATTACATTGTGACTGTGTTGTAGCCCACGTCTCTGCTCCGTATAACATGGCTGGCCTTACTGCTGTCTTGTAAGCTTTACCTTTCACTTTTATGCCGAGTCTTTTGTCACACAGAAATCCAGAAATCCTTTTCCAGTTCATCCAGGCCGACTGTACTCTGTGGTTAATGTCCGCATTTATGTTGCCATCGTCCGACACCAATGACCCTAAATACTTGAAGCTACCCACTAACCTTAAGCTTGTTCCATCCACCTCCATCAATTCATTCTCCTCGCCTCCAAGGCACAGGTACTCTGTTTTCTTCCAGCTGATTTTCAAGCCTCTGTTTTCCAGGGATTTTCTCCTGTTTTCCAGCCTTTCTTCCAGCTCTCTTTTACTCCTGCTGCACAAAACAATATCATCAGCAAACATCATGCACCATGGCACTTTCCTTCGTAAGCCGCCAGAGGGAAATCCATTACAAGGTTGAATATGTATGGACTCAGTGTGGACCCCTGATGCAGCCCAACTCGAACTGGTATCCATTCGGTCAATCCTACGCTACTTCTTACTCTTGTTTATGCTCCATCAACGGACGATGGAATGTTTGGTGGCCACAAACGAATTGATGCCAGCATTTCACATTTCACATTTCCAGAAGGATTTGCAGGACGAAGAAATTCTGTTCAGGTATTTTAATTTTCAGAATAATTCTTTTAATCTGAAAATGTATATAATATCCTAACTCACTATCAATCGAAATTTAATATTGTCAGGTGTGTTTCACTTGTTATCAGGCATATTGTAGAAATTGAACCAGTTTCATGTAAAGAATGGCTTGCTAGCAGGAATTAATTAGGAGAATGGATTTGGGGTCACTTGTAACTGGACAGAGATGGTAATTGTTAGGCTACTAACAGGGTAACATGAAAGTCTGCAATCATAATGGGTATTCTATGGATAGTATTTGGAGTAAATGAAGTCATTCGTAATATGATGATCAGATTGTTCCCAATTTAGAATGTGTTTATATGGTTATCATGTCAAGAATTATGAAGTTACTTTGGGGAGCCAGGTCCAATCCAATGATGGGAATGTTGTTTCTTGAAGAAGATCCTGTTTTCCTAGTTTTCCATTTCAAAAATGAAGTGCCATTTCATTTTTATGTTCAGGAATTGTAGTTTTTTCAGGTTAAGAGAAAGAGTGTAAAATACTGTCTATGAATTTGTAAGGTAATTAAAGGCTGTGATTTGTGAATACCGGCATACATGACAAGTTACGCTAATTCTCACGAAACATGTTGTCATTTAGGACATGTTTTCTTCAGCACAGTTCTTTGTATGTAATCTGTTGGTAACTTGTGTTATTGCGGTGTAATTGGGGCCAGAAGGAGAAGACCATGGGCTTGAGTACCACCCTGACATTCACCTTGAGATGAAGTGAGGAAACCATGGAAAACCACTTCCAGGATGGTAGTGAGTGAGATTCGAACCCTCCTCTCTTCCCAGTTGTCTTTAAGTGCACTCCATTGAAATGCTCCAATGGCAGAGCTGGTAATGTAACCCAAGCCATCTGGACAGAGAGCCACTATGTTTAGCAAATACAGATGCACAGAGGGCTATAAAATAACTAGTAGTTCCTTGAAAAACAAATCTGCCTATTTTCATGTAAGTTATAGAAGTCCTTCCTGTCTCAGAACTAGGTTAAGTCAAGTTTCCACGTGATGGCATGTGATCAATATTGTAAAATAATTCCAACAACAAGGTTTTATTTATCAACTTTCTCTGTATTTTATTTAGCGTATGGCACAAAACACATCACAATACATATTATAATACAACGATATTAAAACAGGATTGACAAAATAACTGTGGTAGGTTTCAGTGACAATGAGAATCAGATACCGCATCATGCCACCATCTGCAATTAATGAAAATACACTACAAAGTCATATATAAGAATGTTTCACTAATAGCATAGGTTCATCAGAGATCGAAGCATTCTGTAACTAGTTAGTCATTGATCGCTGAGGAATTGACATGCATGCCAACTGTAAATTGTCAAAAATAAGCTGTAGATTTATGTACCTGCGTGCTTGGCTCGTGCCCATCGAGCTAGGGTGGTCAATCGGTTCCTTCAGATGCATATCATAGAGAGAATGCAGTGGCCTACCAATTTTGCTGACATGAACTGTGTTGAACATGAATGGAAAGAGCTCAAGGACAATTTCGCACCTTCCTAATCCTCCAACAAACAAACAGCAACTGATTGAAGCTGCTGTCCGAGAGTGGGATAATCTGCCCCAAACCACGTTGGATTTGTTGGTGCTTAGTATGCCTTGTCGTTTGCAAGCATGCCTTAGAGCTCGTGGTGGCCATACGTGGTATTGATATGCCCCGACATGAAATGGACGTTTGTGTGCTCGGTCCCACATTATCACTTTTGTTATTCGTTGTGTGTTTCTGTCTCTTTTGCAGAGCAGATTGTGTGTTGTTTATACCCTAATATTGTGTATAATGTGATTACATACACATAGCAATATAAACAAGTCGCTAAATCACAATATGCAAAACATTTTTTGAGCACTGTATATTGGATTTCATTTTCTTCGCTTCAATAAGGGAGAAAAAAATTGCCTTTTACTAGCTCAAAATACATTTTTGGCTATGCCAAGTTCCACTGGTTCCGATCATTAGGTTGGAATAACAAGCATGACACGTTGGTTTCTTGCTTACAATGATTTGAAAATCAAATCAACAATCTTGGTCTTCTGCCATGGTTCAAAGTCTCAGCCTAATAACAGTAACAGGATCCAAGAAAAAAGAAAACCATTAAATCCTGCATGGCAGCCATGTTTGTTTCTTGTGTCTTGATTATTTTAAAAATATTTGAATAAATTTTCTTTATAGTGCTCTCTTAGTACAAAATTTCAGGCTGATAGCTGTAATCATCGGCTTTAACTCGAATCCGAGTATAAATCTTCTTCCTTCAGTCCAGTTTGTGGATGTGTTTACGGTGACTAAAGAGTCCAATCCTGGCATGGGACCACACAAGTCACATAGTATTGCTGGAGAAGGACGTGGTTGGGCTGCTCGAAGTTTCCTAGCTTGACGCTTGGCCTCTTCATGTGTGCGTCGATCCCTTTCAAACGTCTTTACAGTATCCGAGATGGTACGGCGCCAAGTTGAGCGGACTTCAGCCAGCATATCCCAGGTTTGTGAATCAAGACCTGTCAATTTCAGGATCTGCTTAAATTGGTCCTTGTAGCGTCTCTTAGGACCACCATGAGGTCTGGTGCCATAGCATAACTCACCATATAGCATTTGACGAGGTAATCTCACATCATCCATCCGATGGACATGACCGATCCATCTAAATTGGTGACCTATTATGGATGATTCTATGCTGTTGATTTGAGCCTTTTCCAGAACAGCAATATTGGTAATGCGGTCTTCCCAATTAATCCTCAGGATTGATCGAAGTTTTTGTAGGTGGAAACGCTCAAGCTTCCTAAGATCACGTCGGTAAAGGGTCCACGTTTCACAGCCATACAACAATGTAGAAATGACTACTGCTTTGTACACCATAAGCTTTGTACTCATAGACAGATCTTTATTCATGAAGACCCGGTGTGCTAATCGTCCATACGATGCGTGGGCTGCGCCAATTCTCTTATCCACATCCTGCTCACAGGTACAGCTCACAGAAATGGTACTGCCCAGGTACGAGAAGTGGTCAACCTGTTCTAATGGCAAATTTGAGATGGAGATATTGAACTGAGGAAGAGGTGTGCCTGGTGAAGGTTGTGCCAAGACTTTAGTCTTATTGACATTTATGGTAAGACCAAAGCGATCACATGCACTTTTGTAACAATTAACTGACTCATGCAGCTCTTCTGGTGTGAGAGTTGGTGACGCAGCATCATCTGCATACAATATGTTAGTAACCTTAGTAACCTGAGTTTTCCTCAAGGAGCGGAGACGAGTTAGGTTGAAAAGCCCTCCATCAAAACAATACTAGACCTCCACACCTGGGATGTTTGTGGGTGGACCATAAAGCATTGCAGCCAAGTACAGCGCAAAAAGCGTTGGAGCCAGTACACATCCTTGTTTCAGTCCATGGGTAATGGGAAATTCATCAGACATCTTATTCTGATGGCAAACCTGACCTGTCATGCCATCATGGAGAGCCTTGATTAGATCTACAATACGCTGAGGGCAACCAAACCGCTTCAGCACTGCCCACATGGCTGGTCTTGGAACCGAATCAAATGCCTTTTCCAAGTCATAAAAGACTAAGAAGAGTGGATTCTGTTATTTTCTCCATTTTTCTTGTAGCTGTCTCACACAGGAAATCAAGTCAATTGTGCTTCTGGAAGTTCTAAATCCGCATTGTGACTCTGGGAGGATCTTCTCAGAGATAACCATGAGGCGGTTAAGTAGAATTCTTGCAAGAATCTTCCCCACAATTGATAGCAGTGATATACCACGGTAGTTGCCACAAACACTGCGATCACCCTTTTTAAAGATAGTGACGATAGTGGCATTCTTTAGGTCTCCAGGTACCTTTCCCATATTCCCATATTCTGAGGATAAGGATGAAAATTCTTGTTTCGAGGGAGAGACCTCCGGATTGAATTAGTTCCAGAGGGATGTTATCTGGGCCAGGTTCTTTTCTGGGTTTCAATTGGGTGAGAGCTGCACTGAATTCATGATAAGCAGGAGGTACTGCCAACCACAGTTGTTCAGGTTGTTGCGGCACATCACAGAGGAAGTCTTCAGCAGCTTCTGATGGGACGATTTAGGAGATTGGAGAAGTGCTCCTTCCAGCGTTCCAAGATTTCTTGACTATCAGTAAAGGTAGTAGAATTATCAGCGCTTTTCAGTGTACCTGATGATGAGCGAGATGGTCCATATATTTCCTTGAGTACGGTATAGAAGTTCCTCAAGTCTCGAGCATCCGATAGTCTCTGCAGTTCCTGAGCCTTCTGTTGCCACCAAGTATTTTTAATCTGCCTTATCTGCGTCTGGCATTTACCCTTGAGTTCCAGTAGTTTATCTCTCTTTGTGTTGGAAGTCGGGTCTTGAAGATGGGCAAGATAGGCATTCCTTTTGGCATTGATGAGAGACAGAATTTCCTCATTGTTGTCATCAAACCACCATAAAACCAATGGTTTCCTCAGCTGACTGTGTGATAATCTGCTGTAATGTGGCCCATTCTTGCTGAATATCATTTGTTACTGGGTTTTCTGATAACTGGGTGACGACCCTGTTTCCAAAATGTTTGTACATGGATTCATCCTGAAGTTTGGATGTATTAAACTTCTTTCTTGACAAATTTTTGATGTTCCTAGGTGGTTTAGGTCTGATAGATATCCTGAGCTTACATATAAGAAGTTTATGATTTGTCCAACAATCGTCTATATTCCTTGCTGTTCTGGTAATAAGAGTGTCCTTCTTATCACATTGCTGGGTAATGATATAATCAAGAATGTGCCAATGTTTGGAACGAGGATGCATCCACGTGGTTTTGAAGCGGTCAGGTAGCCGGAACTGCGTGTTGGTAATGAAAAGTTCGTGTTCTGCACAAAGACCAAGAAGCAACAGTCCATTGGGATTACATTTTCCAAGTCCCTGTTTGCCCATCACATTATTCCATAGCCTGTGATCTTTCCCAACTCTGGCATTGAAGTCACCGAGGAGCAAGAGTTTATCTGCAGATGGTACCTTGGAGATGATTTCACTTAGCTGATTATAGAACTGAGCCTTTACTTCATCATCAGAATCTAAGGTACGAGCATAGGCAGAGATGAGTGTCATAAAGGAACCTCCTGAGAGTGGTATGCGGAGAGTCATGAGCCTTTCGCTGATTGCAATGGGCGTAAGTTGGTGATAATTTACCAGTTTGGTCTTCACAGCGAAGCCCACACCATGAATACGACATTCACCCTCCTCCTTTCCTTTCCAGAAGATGGTATATCCTGTTCCAGATTCAGTAATCTTGCCTTCAGAAGACAGCCTAGTTTCACTGAGAGCAGCAATGTCAACGTTGAGTCTTGATAACTCATGGGTTACGAGAGCTGACCTTCCCTCAGGTTTAATGTTATTGTCCAAATCAAGCAAGGTTCTGATGTTCCTTGATCCAATAATCAATTTGTGATTCTCTACTGTTTTTGAGTTTCGACCGCATGAGGGGTGACCTGCTGAGTGCGGTTGCCCAGCCGGACCAAGATTGTGACTTCCGATGTTTAGCCCACCTTTTCTAGGGCCTTCCCCATGTGGGGTGGGCAGCGGTGATCCTAAATAGGCCTGCCCAAATACAGATGCAGGACCGAATTCCTGAGTAGTCACAGAGTCTCCGGAAGACGACCATCACACATCTGCTGCCAACGTGCAGGTCCGAACTAGAGGGTTCCAGTTACACCCATAACCTGCCCCCACCGTCCATATCCCATCGCCGTTGGACTTTGAAAAGTGACGTTCGGAAGAAGTGCCACTGGCGTGAATTTGTTTAGGGTGGATCTCAGCTTGCCAGGACGAGACCCACACACTATGATCTCTGAGCCTTATCCTGCGGCTCAGAAAGAATGAGACATGCAGGACCGAACACAGAGACTGCAACGAACTGCCGCATACTCAAGTACTACTGAGGTGCGCCTTTACAGCCAGTCCGTCTGGCGTGGCCTCTTCCGCCTCTATGACCGTTAGGAGCCATGAGAGTGATTGGCTCCTCCTCCGCTCATTTTGCCGTTGGGCCAAAACCTGCCCTCATAACTATGGACAATAGTTTGCCCTATTAAACCTGAGCAATAGGCTGCCCCTTCCGCCAACCACATTGTGCCAGATTTCACCTCTTTCACTGCAGGTACCGTTGAGGACTTCACCGTAACCCTGGCAATACATTCTTAGCAAAGGCAATTAAATTTAGAATGTTTGCTCAAGCGCCATTCTAGTTTCTTGCTCATCACAATCTGAAACGTCACTGGGTGAGCTTTTTATCTGCCTCTATCGCTAATTAAATTACAGATATTTACATGACCACCGTTTTGGTTTCTTGCCTGTTATGATTTCACAAGTCATATCAGTGAAATTGTTTAATCCTCCTCTATTGTGGCACAATATTTCATGCTGTGCTGTTGTAGGTTCCAAGCAATCGCAATTCATTTGCAAATGTTCACATGGTCGCCATTTAGATTTTTTGATTTTTATGATTTTAAGTCGTATCAGTGAAGTTTTTTTATGGTCGTGTGTCATGCTACAAAATGTCATATGATAGTTTTTTTCTACCAATCTATTAAAACTATTATGTTTTAAAAATTTGCAAGGCCACCATTTTGATTTCTTGCTTATTACAAATTCAAAAGTAATGTCTGTGAACTTGTTTTATGGCCCTCTTATCATGGTACAAAAGTTCAGGGAGATAGCTGTAGTAAGTACCTAGAAAAGGCAGTTCATGTTTTTAAATTTGCACTTTTGCCATATTAGTTTCTTGCTTGTCACCATTTTGAAAGTCATGTCATTGAACTCGTTAGTAGTAATATTGTGTGTGTTCTGCAGGCTTACCTACCTTCTCGTACTGCCTTGGTGTTTGGCAGAACATAGCCATGTTTGGAGAATCCAAAATATGCAGCTTTACATCTCTTCCAATGACAGCGATGCATTGTTTCCATTTTTAAGATTTATTTTTATATCGGCATCTTGTACAATTCTACAGCATATATTTTTTGCATTGTTGTTAGATAAGACTAGAGTACAAAGAATTCTATGATGTTACCATGTAGAACTATTTTTGTTACTAGATTTTGAAATCATTGAATTACAATAAAGCTAGAAGTAATGAATTTTATTTTCATTTCTCTCTTTTGTTAAATTGAAACAAACATTCTGAAAAATTGTTAACCACTGGTGACTCCCTACCGTCCTAAATATTGCTATTATTTCAGCGACATTAACTTACAGGTTTTACTTGAAATAAGTAACTTCTATTAAGGGTCCAGTTGACTCTTCTGACTTTCCACGTGCAGCAAGCTAGTTTGTGATGAAATTTGCTTTCATCCAAACAGGTTCTATACCAGAAGTCAGGCACGTTATCACTGCACAGTTTTGCATAAGCTATATTTTCCTAAAGATATTGGTGTTTAATAAATTTATCGTTAATTGTACAAATACAGTTGTCAAGGTAGGGTCTGTGGCATTCTGTGACAAGGGTAAGTCGATGATTCTGAAACTGTACTTCCGAACAGCTCTTTGTACAACTTTTACTTTTAAACTCTACTTCTTAAAGTAAAAAAATACTTTGTTTAAAAATTAGGAAATGTATTCTTTATTGGGGGGCATACTTTTCTCCGTGTTATATCTGAATCTGCATAATTTCGGGCTTCTACTATGAAGAGCTCACTTGTTTATGGGAGGTCACATAATTCAATTACAGTGTATAATTGAGATAAGTTCAGAGATTGTGTGCATCACAAATCTCATAGCTAACATGACTTATGTTTCATATGAAGTTTTCATAAGGGCATATGTGTGTGTTTATTCTCTCTCCTAGAAAACTGGATAATTGTCCTCATTGCATTGAATGGCTTCTTGTATAGACTGCTTTGTCTGCAATCTATATTCAGTAGAAAGTTTTAACCATAAGAAAAAATTAACTACAGCAAATTTACTTGAAGGCATACTTTTGGGCAACGGAGAGGCATGGACTACGTGCTGAACTAAGAGGAAGGTAGGCTTATCTCGACAGTGATACGATGTCTGAAAACATCTTCTTGTTCACTTCTTAATCAATTATCTGGATTTCCTCCATACTAAAGCTTCTATCTACCGTACCTTAAGTCGGAAGTCAGTGACATCATCCAATACATGGGAATGGGGCTATTACAGATCCCGAACACATGCTTTTGTTAAAATATAATATGCATTGTATTGGTAGTGTAATGGCGTTTCACATCAATCAAGCTAATATGCCAAGTTTCCTAATGTACTACTGCATTATGGCACATTCCTAGTTTTGTTACCATATGTATTATCATGTAAATATCTTGCTTTCATTATAACTATACCTGAAACAAGTACCAAAAGTGGAACTTATCCAAGTTATAAATTTTTGTAAATATTGCGTGTGATGATGGACAACCTTCAACAGCAGTCGTCACATATATTGCTGAAAAGCATTGGACATGATCTCGGTAAGTAGTCCCTCACAGGTACCTATTGCGATGAGTGACCCGGAATGGTATGGTATTGCGTTGATATAAATTGTAGCAATTGTACCACCACACATGACCCTAGATTTTAACCCAATATAACAAAATAGGTTTAACTTAGTTTTTAATCGTTCGAAGGCAAAACCCGAGGATGGGATTCTGTTACAGATTAAATTCTTTTACATATTTTACACAATACCTGACATGAAATACCTGCTTACAAATTGTATGCATTGTACTCTTCACTACTTATAATAATTTGGAGGATGACATATTTTGTTTGTCATGCAAATATCTTCACATCCAGGTTAAGCTAATATGTGCAATCATATTACTGAAGTATAAATAACTCATTGATGTTTCATTATTTACATTTTTATTTATGAGGTTTTTTAAAATTTTGTCCCTTCTTTTTATAATACAGTATAAGATATTGTCAAAGTCCCTTTTTTTCACATTAACATTGCTTGAATATACACCTATTATTATCATCTAAATTTAATTTTATAATGTCTGCTTGAGGTTTTGTGGGTATCTACCGACCTACCTAGAGATCTCGGGTTCGAATCCCGGACGGGGTAGATATTTTTGCTACCAGATTATCATTTTAAATTTTGTAAATATTGTCAATTCAAATTACAGTACAGTAAGTATGTAGTTAGTTTTAATTGTAAGTATGAAGTTAATTTGTTTATTAGATATATGTCATTGTTCTATTAGACTGTGGTGTGTGAATGTGTCTGGTGAGGGTGCATGTGAGTGGGCCTGATGACAGACTGTTTTAGTGGTAGTATTTGTTTGTTGGTGAAACTTAAGTATTTTTTTCGTTAGTAGAATTTTGGTATTTAATTGTTAGTAGAAGGTTAGTATTTTGTAGTAGAATTGCTCTTTACTTATTCTGAAAGGGAGTAGCATCCTTTCAGAATAAATCAATTCTTTACTAGTCTAATAGACGGTTAAGATATTGATAATATGAGCCAACTAATGGCTACACTGCGTTCTGCTGCACGGCTGAAAGCAACGGGAAACTACAGCCGTAATGCTATTCCCGAGGATATGCACCTCTCTATGCATAATTACATGTGATGATGGCAGCCCCCCTTGTAAAATTTCAATCCGGAGGTAAACTAGTCCCCCGTTCGGATCTCCGGGTGGGGACTACTCGAGAGGGGGTTAACATCACAGAAGTGACAAAGAGGAAATCTGACATTCTACGGATCGGAGCGTGGAATGTTAGAAGTCTGCTAGGAAGTGGAAAGTTAGAAAACTTAGAAAGGGAAATGGATAGGTTGAGGTTGGATTTGGTTGGGATTAGTGAAATGCGCTGGCAGGAAGAGCAGGACTTTTGGTCAGGAGACTATAGGGTCATTAGCACTAAATCAAACAATGGCCAAGCAGGGGTTGGTCTCATATTGAGTAGGAAACTTGGCCAGCGGGTGGAATATTATGAGCAATACAGTGAACGGATTATTGTAGCAAAAATCAATACTAAACCTACGTGCACCACAGTGGTACAAGTCTATATGCCAACCAGTCAAGCTGATGATGAGGATGTTGAAAAGGTCTACGAAGAAATAGATGACATTCTGAGGTATATCAAAGGTGATGAAAATGTTATAGTAATGGGAGATTGGAATGCTGTGGTAGGAAAAGGGAGAGAAGGGAAGATAGTAGGAGATTTCGGATTAGGTGAAAGGAATGATGGAGGAAGCAGGCCGATGGAATTCTGCACAGAACATGAGTTGGTCATAGCTAACACCTTATTCAATAACCACAATAGAAGAATATACACATGGATGAGACCAGGAGATACAGGGCGTTACCAAATCGACTTCATTATGGTCAAGCAGAGGTTTCGAAACCAGATTTTGGATTGTAAAACATATCCTGGTGCTGACATAAACTCTGACCACAATCTGGTTGTAATGAAATGCAGATTAAAGTTGAAGAAACTGAAGAAAAGACAAAAGCCAAAAAGGTGGGCAATAGACAGACTGAAAGTAAAGGATGTAAACGAAAGATTCAAGAAGAGTATAAAGGAAGGACTAATCAAAACCCCTAAACAAACTTAATTGCAGACGAATGGGCACTTTTGAAGAATGAAATAACAAAATCCGCAGAAGAAAACATTGGTAGGAAAGAAAGAATAGGTAGAAAACCGTGGATCACTCAGGATATACTAGAATTGATGAATGAAAGGCGGAAACACAAGAATCTAAGAGATGAAAAGGGGAAAGCAGAATACAGACGTCTGAGAAATGAGGTTAACAAGAAGTGCAAGGAAGCGAAAGAAGAATGGTTGAAAGAAAAATGTGCAGGTATAGAAAATTGTCTGAAATTAGGAAAAGTAGACACAGCTTATCGAAGGATTAAGAATACTTTTGGGGAAAAGAAGACTAAGTGCTGTAATATTAAGGACACAAATGGAAAGCCTCTGACAGATAGGGAAGAAAAGCTTACATAGAGTGCTTGTATAAGGGAAAGGAGATAGAGAATCATGTAATGGAAAGGGAGGAAGAAATTGATGAGGATGCAAAAGGAGATTTAATTTTGAGATCAGAATTTGACAGAGCATTAGAGGACTTAGGCAGGAACAAAGCACCAGGCATAGATGATATACGGATTGAGTTGCTACGCTGCATAGGAGATGAAGGTCTGATCAGGTTATTTCACTTGGTGTGTAGGATTTATGAGACAGGTGAGGTACCCCCTGATTTCAAGAAGAATGTTATCATCCTTATACCAAAGAAAGTGGGAGCTGACAGATGTGAAGATTACCATACAATCAGCTTGATTACTCATGCTTCAAAGATCCTGTCTAGAATAATTTACAAGAGGATTGAAAGCCAGATATAAACGGAGTTGGGTGAAGACCAGTTTGGTTTTAGGACAAATGTAGGAACAAGGGAAGCTGTACTAAGTCTTAGGCTGATTTTGGAAGGTAGAATAAGGAAAGAAAAGAGAACGTTCATGGCATTTGTAGACTTAGAAAAGGCTTTTGATAACGTTGATTGGACTAAATTGTTTGACATTTTGAAAACTATTGGAATAAAGTACAAGGATAGGAGGGTGATATACAATCTATACAGAAACCAGACAGCAGTCATTCGAGCTGAAGGACATGAGAGAGAAGCTGGTATTCAGAAAGGTGTAAGGCAAGACTGCAACTTATCACCCATACTTTTCAATCTTTACATTGAACAAGCAATGAAGGAAATTGGAGAAAAATTTAAAGTGGGAGTGAAGATTCAAGGAGAAATAATTTCAACTCTGAGATTTGCTGATGACATCGTCATCTTGGCCGACAAGCCTGAGGATTTGAATGAGTTTTTGAATGGTATGGATTCCGTCTTACGGAAGGAATTCATGATGAAAATTAATAAATGTAAAACAAAAATACTGGAATGCAGCCGAAATAAATCAGAAACCTCTATGGAGATCAAATTGGCAGGTGAAAAGCTGAAGGAAGTAGGAGACTTCTGTTACTTAGGAAGCAGAATAACCAGTGATGGACGAAGCAAAGAGGATATAAAAAGTAGGTTGGCTCAGGCAAGGAAAGCCTTTCTACAAAAAAGGAATCTGTTGACATCGAATATAGATTTAGGTATTAGGAAGTCATTTTTGAAAGCCTTTGTCTGGAGCGTGGCACTCTATGGAAGTGAAACTTGGACTATTGGTGCAGCAGAAAAGAGGAGAATGGAAGCATTTGAAATGTGGTGTTACAGGAGAATGATGAAGATCAGATGGGTAGATAGGGTTACAAACAAAGAGGTATTAAGGCGAGTGGGAGAGGAGAGATGTTTCTGGCGACTGCTAATGAAGAGAAGAGATAGGTTGGTAGGACACATACTAAGACACCCAGGAATAGCAAGCTTAGTTATGGAAGGAAGGGTCGAGGACAAGAACTGTAGGGGTAGACCAAGGTTAGAATATGTTAAACAGATTGCCTCGGATGTAGGGTGTGGTAGCTATGTAGAGATGAAACGATTAGCTCAGGACAGGGAGGCATGGAGAGCTGCATCAAACCAAGTCAAAAGACTGAAGACTCAAACAACATAGGCTACATACCCTGGATAATTCTTACATACTTTTCCAGAACTGCTCTGGTCCTCAGTCAGTTCCTACCGTTGAACTGTATAATAATCCTTCTGTAAGTCTTTAAAAAACTTATGCAGTTCTTTAGTTTTCATTCTGACTTTTTCTATGATTTGTCGAAGTGCAAAAATTGCCTCAGTGGTACTTCTCCCTGGCATGAAATCAAATTGTTCTTTCCCAATTATTGTTTCATCTCAAAGCCTTTTCTCGATAATCTTCTCCAAGATTTTTATGGTATGGAACATAAGCTTTATTCCACTGTAGTTAGAGCAGTCCTGGAGGTCTCCTTTTTCCTTGTAAATAGGGACCATCATTGTCTCCCTCCACTCTATGGGCATTTTCTCTTCCTTGTAGATCTGCTGTATGAGATCCCACAGCATATCTATTTCCAAACTTCCATACTTCCAATGGAATTTTTCAGGCCCAGATGCTTTTCCATTTTTCATCTTCTTTACAGCAACCATCACTTCCTCTCTATTAATTCCTGAGTGAGGATACCTTCTTCAGAAAACATTCATTCATTTTCCTCTTTGAGTAAATGGTTGAAATATTCCTCCCACCTTTTCTTGATCTGGTCGTCATCTTGAAGAACTACTCCTTCACCACTCTTCATCTGCTTAATTTGGGTGAAATCTTTCGATGCCCTATCTCTTGCCTTCGCTATCCTGAAAATTTTCTTCACCCCTTTGGTAGTTTCCAGCTCCTCATAGACATCACCCCAAGCAGTTGCCCTAGCCTTTCCTACTGTTCGTTTAGAATCTTTATTTGCCTGTCTGTATAGCTCTCTGTCTTTATCTGTCCCGGATTGATCCCAGTTTTTCTTGGCAAGATTCTTAGCATTAATTGCTTCGTTTACTTCATTATTCCACCACCAAGTTTCTTTGTCTCTAGGAGCAGCTTTACCTGAGATTTTACCTAAAACGGCTTCCCCTTCTAGTCAATTATTTTACTGTTCACTTCCCACCATTTCTGTACATCTTCTGTTTATTGATTCTGCTGTAAGACTTCAGTTCTGAACTCTCAGCTCATAGATGGATCTTCTAATCTCCACCATTTGATTTTTGACACTGTTTTATTTTCTATATATGGCTTGTTGCTAACATACTGATTACAACTAAAACTCCGTGTTGTGGGACTACATATGACTTTACAGTTCTGCACTTCCTTCAGATGTTGTCTTCTACACATAATATAATCTATTTGACTTTCCTTTCCTCCACTTTTATATGTCACCAGTAACATCATTTGACACAATCCAGAAAATCTACACTGACTGCCAGGATTCGATCCCATCACCTTAGAACAGTAGGTAAGAGCCTTATCAACTACACCTGGCAACAAGTCAGTTCAAATTTTCTAGCCATTCCATGATGTAGAATATGTTTTGTGTGTGAGATAATTTTACTGCAGGATGGACAGGCAAGGATGTAGTTCACCGTTCATCGCCAAATCTACCTCAAGCCCACTTGTGGCACCGCTGAACTACGGTGCATTACACAAATGATTTTCACCAACATTAACATTCAGAACTTTTGGAGGCATTTAATGAAAGGAAACTTGAAACTATTATCTTACCTTTAACAAATTAATTGTTGGAAACATGTTCTGGAACATGGAGGTCATGAGCTTCATGTGTACTCCTTCACCACTAAATCCATTCAGCACGATTAGAGGAGAGTGTTCAAACTGCTTGTTAAAAACAAGTTGTTTTTTGATTGTGGAGACTACGTCACGAGCAAGGGAGTAATTGTGGACTTTGAATGTGAGGGTCGGTCCACGTGGCATACGACCAATCTTCAAGTAGGTGCTGATTTCCGTGCGAGTGAAGATACACAAGTGGGAGACGTGCATTATGCCAGCTATAGATACATAATCTTTGATGAGGTTCTTCTTGCGAGCCTAAAACAATAATTCAGATTTCTCTTATAAAAGTAGGCACATAATGACAGCCTAGTGCATGATAATGAAATTAAAATGTGGGTAAAACACTTTAAAGGTGGTTTTGACATGGTACATAGAAACAAAGGATTCTTGAAACACAATTTAAAAAGTTCAAAAGTTTCTTTGGATCTTGTTATAAAAATATATGAAGAACACACACAATTAATATAGTTACACAGTAGCTAGAGCACGACAAGTTCATCTGAAGCCCCGGAAAATATGCGAACTACTAGGCTTCCCCGTGCTCTCTTCCCGCTCCTCCGTGACAACAGTGCCCCACTCAGGGCTTCAGTTGAACTTGCTGAGCTTTAAATGGTGCAGACAATGTTGATGTTCCACCTCTTAGAACAGCTATCACAACTACTACCAGTCAACTGTAAACACACAGTTCTGCAAGCCTGATCCACAAAAAAATTCTGTTACTGTAGCTATGGACAGGGTTGCCACACAGACAAATGTCAACTCCTATCCCTCTTTTCCAATATGTGATTATAGTCTAGCAGTAAGTACTGAAGCTTTCTTCTTATCCACTCTCTCAGGACTGCAGGTCAGTTGGTATCCCAGACTAGCAGAAGCAGAAACAAATGAGAAAGATTTTCTTGTTTCTACCCCACTCAAAAAACCTACCATATGCTGTATGTCTATCTTCAGTGGTCACTTCTTTGGTCTTACTAAAGGACCATTAAAAAATCTTCTCTATGTATTAGTTCACCTGAAAAGTAACTGCCTTCCATTACAAATAATACATACTATAGCCTATTCATGCTTACCTGTAAAGATGAGGCAGTAAAAGGCTCCATAACTTTCCTGAAATCCTTCACAAGTTCTAAGACGTAGTTTCCTACATGACCTCTATGAATCACGAATGAGTGAGGAGCTCTCGTTAGCTCTTCAGGTTCATCTGAATTGACTGCAAGATTTCGCTTCACACTCCGTCCCTTGAACACAGTAATTATAGTTAGTTATTGTTGTTTTAAGGGGCGGAACAGGGAGGTCATCTGCCCCCAAGAACACAGGATGTGGATGCAATTAACAAATGCGAAAGTAATATATACAATGTCCCAGTCTGCACCAACTGAATCAAAATCATGCCCAATGAAGTTCTCCTAGGACAACATGGCAACACTGCATAGCAAGGAATATCTGATTGCTTTTGTTTTGTAGACTTCTGCGGCCATAGCTGTAGGTGTGCCTTGGGCTGTTATGATGCAATCAAGGATTTCAAGACTCAATGTTATAGTACAGTAGGCTTAATTATAGCTCAATAGCGACTTTCCTAATATATTTATAGTGTGTGCTATGATCCCAACACAATTCGTCGTGAACATTATAAATACTAAGATAAAAGTTGCCAACAAAGCACTCAGGCATGTCTAAGCCTGCTGTAAAGATAATGAATGGTAGCTCTCTAGAAACCAGAGATGTTAGTTTTTCCTGTGTACCCTTCGAATATCATAACACATAAATAATTTTCATCCTAACCAATGGGTTTTGCCTAGCCCAATATTTTAATCCAGACCAATGGTTTTTGCCTGGACCAATAATTGTTAAGTAGCGCGGCCCGCTGATAGCCAATATCAACGCCCCTGGTTTTAGTGACGCACAGCAGGAGTGGACACGCATCAACAATTCCGTCCAAACCAATGGTTTCTGCCTGGCCCAATATTTTTATCCAGACCAATGGGTTTTGCCTGGATCAATAATTGTTCGGAAGCACGGCATGCCGTTAGCCAATATAATCACCCCTGGTTTTTGTCGCGCACAGAGGGGGGTAGACACGCATCAATAATTTTCATCCAAACCAGTGGTTTCTGCCTAGCCCATTTGTCACGCACCAATAATCTTTAATTAGTGTGGTGTATTTTGTATCCCACAAAATGGCAACAATGTGTGAGCCTCGGTGTGTGCCACTGAGTGCGCCTTGTTGACAGTTGAACGAGATTCATGCGCTGTCGGAACATGGCTGCCGTTGTTAAAAGAGCAATAAATAAAAACACATATTTACGTAATTTAGCACATATTTCAGGTGCAGTAGTGACCAGGGGTAATTTGAATAGCTTATGTCCCCTAGAAGATGAAACAAGGAAGCAAGGTATGTATAAGCCGCGATAACGTCTGATGCAAGCGCAAAAACCACGGTCTGGTCTCATTCAGAATTAATGACTAAAAGTAGAGGCCGATGAAGAGAGTGTTTATTTAAGATCTCGAAACATGTATCTTGAGATATTTTGATAAATCATAAATGTAATGATATTGACTAGTCAGAAACTGGTTTTAATTGTATACCCTCAAATATACTAAGTAAATACGGATCCAAAATGAATCGCTGCATTCCTAAATATTCTGATCTCACATAGTCAGTCGGCTACACTCTTGTGCAATCATAGATAGAAATGAACTCCGCAGTGAAGGCACTACATGTGTGTGGCAAAGAGATATCCGTATTTGCACCATCAATGACGTTAACAGACCCCACTTTCTCGTCCACCTTCGAAACACCCATGTGGAGAATTCCAATGTCCAGAAATAGGTGAACTATGCATTTTATTTTGTAAAACATAATATGAGGGCTATTCCAAAACTAAGGTCTAGTTAAAAAAAAACATCCAAAATCAAAATTGTTTTATTGACATTCCTTATGTCTTTCTCTATTTTTTTTCATAATTTCCATACTTATTTACACATTTGTCACATCATTCCACAAGCTTTCGAATGCCTAAGTCGTAGAACTCGGCCGCCTGCGAAGCTAACCAGTCTTTAACAGCTTCTTTCACTTCATCATCTGTGTCGAAGCGCTTGCCGCCAAGAAACTCCTTTAGGTAGCGGAACAGGTGGAAATCACTTGGCTCCAAGTCCGGACCGTACAGTGGGTGGTCCATCTGTTCCCATCCAAATTTCTTGATTAGAGTTTGCATGTCATTCGCAGTATGGGGTCTGGCATTGTCATGCAACAACAACACTCCAGACGACAAAAGACCACGTTGCTTATTCTGGTTTGCACGTCGAAGTTTAGTCAGGGTAGCGCAGTAGGCGGCTTTATTGATCGTTGTCCCTGAAATAGTGAATCGTCGATCTTCACGAATTTTGTTGTCAACCGCATGAACCAACTCGTCTGAAATCACTGATGGTCTGCCAGAGCGGGGTTCATCGTGCACATTCTCCCGTCCTTCATTAAAGGCTCGCACGCACTTGCGCACTTTACTGTCACTCATTATGTTAGGACCGTACACTTCAGTAATCTGCCGATGAATTTCTGCCGCAGAAATGTTTCTTGCAGACAGAAACCGTATCACTGCCCTTACTTCACAATCGGCGGGCTGATTAATTGTCTTAAACATTGTGAACTGACACCATCAACAGCATACAGCAACAGTAACAACGCTACTGGCGGCTTTTGCCGCACAAGGCATGCCAGGAGTCGGCACGCATGCGTGTTTTGCCCTTGGCACCGCTTTCAAATATTTACGGCGAATCGGACCTTACTTTTGGAATTACCCTCGTATATTTGAATACCTGCTGAGTACAATCTAATGTGCCCATCCTTAAAAGAATCATAAGGCTTTTGTACACAATTGATGCTCACCTTCTTAGATCTTCTTCCCATTTTTGTTGAAATGTAA
Organism: Meconema thalassinum; assembly: GCA_946902985.2. NCBI lineage: Eukaryota > Metazoa > Arthropoda > Insecta > Orthoptera > Tettigoniidae > Meconema > Meconema thalassinum. The sequence goes on from OX336388.2 coordinate 1,959,002,253, forward strand.
GCTACTTCTACAACTGCAACAAAAGAACAAAATGATCACTGAAACATTAAGACAATCACTGGACAGTAAAAGATAGAAAAAGGATGAACACAATTACAGGCAAGTAACTTAAATGCAGAAAAAAAAGAAAAATCAAGGACAAATGAAAAGGATAAAGACGATCTCCACAGTCATACATCGACCTTCAAAGGTGGGTATTGCGATGCCATCAATTTAATACCTCCCTCCATCTGCATTTGCCTGTCATTTTGTATGTCTTTTATTAATGTTTCTATCCTTTTTCTCTCAAATGATTGATTGTATTTTTCTTCAATTTTAATGAGAAAATTGGATTGAACTTTGTATTCCATAGTGAAACAATCATTGGACATGATGGAAACTCGGATAAAGGGTGAACACAATGACCGGCAGTGGCAGGAAGGGGAAGAAGTGGGACAAACAAATAAAAAGGACTAGGACAATCTCTACAGCCACACACAAGCATAAAAACCCATCTCTGAAGGCAGTGGTGTGCCCAGTAGTGGAGTTTGTCCTGTCTTTCTTAGATGTTTCACTGGTTTCTCTCCCTTGTCTCTTCATCTGTCCTCACTTATCTGTCATTATGTTTGCCCTTTATTTATGTTTCTATTCTTAATCTTCTCTCTATGACTGACTGTAAGTCACTGACTGAAATTGAGATCAATCTAAAATAATTTACACGAGGATGGAAAGCCAGATAGAAACGGAGTTGGGTGAAGGCCAGTTTGGTTTCAGGAGAAATGTAGGAACAAGGGAAGCTGTACTCCAAATGTCTTAGGTTGATTTTGAAAGGTACCTTAGAATAAGGAAAGATAAGAGAACGTTCATGGCATTTGTAGCCTAGACTTAAAAAAGGCTTTTGATAAATTGTTTGACATTTTGAAAACGATTGGGATAAAGTACAGGGAGAGGAGGGTGATCTACACTCTATACAGAAACCAGACAGCAGTCATTTGAGCTGAAGGACATAAGAGAGAAGCTGGTATTCAGAAAGATGTAAAAGGCAAGGCTGCAACTTATCACCCATACTTTTCAATCTTTACATTGAACAAGCAATGAAGGAAATTGGAGAAAATTTTTAAAGTGGGAGTGAAGATTCAAGGAGAAAACATTTCAACTCTGAGATTTGCTGATGACATAGTCATCTTGGCCGACACTTCTGATTTGATGAGTTTTTTAATGGTATGGACTCCGTCTTGGGGAAGGAATTCATGATGAAAATTAATAAATGTAAAACAAAAATATTGGAATGCAGCCAAAATAAATAAGAAACTTCCATGGACATCAAATTGGCAGGTGAAAAACGAAAGGAAGTAGGAGACTGCTGTTACTTATGAAGCAAAATAACCAGTGATGGACGAAGCAAAGAGGATATAAAAAGTAGGTTGGCTCAGGCAAGGAAAGCCTTTCTACAAAAAAGGAATCTGTTGACATCGAATATAGATTTAGGTATTAGAAAGTCATTTTTGAAAGCCTTTGTCTGGAGCGTGGCACTCTATGGAAGTGAAACTTGGACTATTGGTGCAGCAGAAAAGAGGAGAATTGAAGCATTTGAAATGTGGTGTTACAGGAGAATGATGAAGATCAGGTGGGTAGATAAGGTTACAAACGAAGAGGTATTAAGACGAGTGGGAGAGGAGAGATGTTTCTGGCGACTGCTAATGAAGAGAAGGGATAGGTTAGTTGGACACATACTAAGACACCCAGGAATAGCAAGCTTAGTTATGGAAGGAAGGGTCGAGGACAAGAGCTGTAGGGGTAGACAAAGGTTAGAATATGTTAAACAGATTGCCTCGGATGTAGGGTGTGGTAGCTATGTAGAGATGAAACGATTAGCTCAGGACAGGGAGGCATGGAATCTGTTGACATCGAATATAGATCTAGGTATTAGGAAGTCATTTTTGAAAGCCTTTGTCTGGAGCGTGGCACTCTATGGAAGTGAAACTTGGACTATTGGTGCAGCAGAAAAGAGGAGAATTGAAGAGTTTGAAATGTGGTGTTACAGGAGAATGAAGATCAGATGGGTACATAGGGTTACAAACAAAGAGGTATTAAGACGAGTGGGAGAGGCGAGATGTTTCTGGCGACTGCTAATGAAGAGATAGGTTGGTGGGACACATACTAAGACACCCAGGAATAGCAAACTTAGTTATGGAAGGAAGGGTCGAGGACAAGAACTGTAGGGATAGACAAAAGGTTAGAATATGTTAAACAGATTGCCTCGGATGTAGGGTGTGGTAGCTATGTAGAGATGAAACGATTAGCTCAGGAGAGGGAGGCTTGGATTTCTGCATCAAACCAGTCAAAAGACTAGAGACTCAAACACAACACACACGAGCATCAACAGATTAAAACCAAGTTCAAATTACAATATAGGAAGATGTGTTTAATGTTTTGTGCGAATAAAAGTTGGCTCAGAAGCGTTCGTATAAATAGCAAATGCACGAGAACTGAATTAGTGAGGTTACGGTACACGACCTGCAATTGTAGCAAGCATTAAAGGTTAAACGAACACCTTCAAACATCAACACTTTACCTGTTATCTCTTCGTCTCTTGTTTTTAGTCAAAATAAGCCAATTCAAAATAATGACCAGATTTTCATACAAAATCCTAACCTTCTCCTGCCCACGTGCTATTAACTTACACGGATATGACAGATGAAAACATACGTGTTAACCAACATACAATATAAAATAATGTTGAGTGGATGTTTAGCCTCCAATAATATAAATAAAATAGAGATGATATTTAAGTTATTCCTTTACTAAATGTATTATATTCTTTAATTATATTGTCACATTATATACTACACCATTTATAAGTAATATCAACGAGTAGTTTTGTAATTTAATTCTTGAAGGAAACGTCCATTGTACTATGAGCGTTGGCTAGCATGGAGCCGCCGGACAAAAGAAGTGTACTCATATTTACATACAAATGGTGTTCATCGTGTGTTTTGTAACTCACAGGGAACTTTAAAATGAACCAAAGTACTTGGAAAAAATATTTGCTCTGGTTTGCCAACGAACATGTCAATTTCCGTATTTGTGTAAGTGAACGAAATGTGAAATGATGTTCTTTCGCTGGCTATTGCATGTGTGCTTTCGCCAGAGTAGAATTTAGGAGTAAAGTGTTTTGGCATATAAAAGTGTGAGGTATGGTTTAATTTGACTCACTGAATGCATCATATTTGAATTACGCTTTTTTATAAAACGAAAATTTTTGATGTTTGAAGGTGTTCGTTCATCCTTTAATGCTCGCTACAATTACAGGTCGTGTACCGTAACCTCCCGCCGGTACTGCCACCTTGAAGAAGGCAATCTGGTGTTGTCGGGTGACTATTGGAGGCTTGCGAACTCAAATGATCTTTAGAGTTATGCCAGCGGGAGCTTAAGCTCCTGGTAGGGCCACCCAAGCTGGACATGTCTAAAGTGATGAGCCCGAGTAAGAGCAGTACCCTGGTCCTCCAGGTTGGAGGTTGGGCGTGGGGTTAACAATCCTACCCCCCTAAAAAAAAAAAAAAAAAAAAAAAAAAGGAATTGTTACGGAATGAGAGCTTGCTTCTTCAACATATCCCTTATAAGGACATATGCACCAACAGAAGAGGCAGAGCAGGCAGAAAAGGATACCTTTTATGAGGAGTTGGAACAGGAATTAACACAGGTGGCAAAGCATGATGTGAAGGTGATTATGGGGGACTTTAATGCTCAAGTGGGAAGAGAGAGCCTACATGAGGTCTCTAATGATAATGGTATCAGGATGATCGATTTTGCAATGAGCAATAACATGATCATCAAAAGTACCTGGATGAAAAGGAGAGATATAAGGAAAGTTACCTGGTGCTCACCTGATGGGGTCACTAAAATCCAGATCGACCATGTCCTCATAGACAGACGGCATGCTTCAGATATGCTGGAAGTGGATAAAGGTCTACCCCACAATGCGCTGTCGGTAGACGGCAGATGAAGTCAGAAGTCGGTAGTTCACAACATAGCCACCCACAATGCGCAATCGTTAAAATGCTAGGAGTAAATAATAACTTGACTTTCATTTATTCCTTGAGAAGGTTGTCATTGTCGACAACCTAACCTAAAATTTGCAAGGATGCATGACTTGGAGCGGTACGGTTTATTTTTATTGCTGCTAACTGGTACAGCATTGTTAAAATTGAGGAAAAATGCTCGTACATCCAGTATCCACATCCAGTATCCCCTCTTGTAAATAATTAATAACAAATCCAACTCTGAATTAGGCCTACTGTTTTTTGAACAGAATTGTTTTTGTGTAGCTGGTCATTTTTGATTGAACGCCCGAGGGCTCCCAACACGTTCAATCTATTACTACATCATTTCCTAATTTATTTTTCGTCATTTCAAAATGTATTTTGGCTAATTTCAGTACCGGTAGGCCCTACTTTAGAAAATGTTTTCGTACGATGAGCTCTCATTCAGCGTTACCTTCCGCTGCATTACATTTGCTACAAAGGAAAACATTATAATCAATGAACAGTTTCCTTTTAGATACTTGGGCTCACTCATGTCATATATCCAACGGCGTTCCCTCACAAGATCAATTAATATATCTTCTATCCCAGTCATCATATTTTTATATACTGTAATTATGCGAAGAATATACCGCGAATACAACTAGTCAACTACACAGCTGATGACGACAAAGTGACGCCATCTTGTGATCTTTTCTCATTGGCTCTCAAATATGCAGTTGGCTGTCAAAGATAAAATTGGCGACAGCCGACTACACGCTGTCGATTGTCAACTATCTACTACCGACAAGCAACTTCACATTGTGAATGACGCCATAAGAGAGCACGGGTCAGTCTTCAACTACAGTCTGCCGTTTGCCCACTACCGTCTGTCGACAGCGCATTGTGGGTAGAGCTTAACTGCCGAGGAGCTGATGGAGACGGTGACCACTACCTTGTACGAATTAAATATAGACAAAGGATAGCTAGCTACAGAGAGAACAAGAAAGCTATTATACCTCGATTTGATGATGTGAAGCTAAGAAATGAGGAAAGCACAAAAGAGTTATATCAAAAAGTTATGACTAATAGACTCAACACGGTTGATGATTGGTCAGAGAAAAGTATTGAAGAAAGGTGGTCAGTTGTGAAAGGAATAATACATGAGACAGCTGAAAATGTATTGGGTAAAAGGAAGCAAACAAAGACACAGAGATGATTCGATGATGAATGCATGAAGAAGATTGAAGAAAGAAACGAGGCAAGAAAAAGAATGTTAGAGAGAAGAACAAGGAGAACTGTAGAGGTATATCAACAGAAGAGAAAGGAAGCAGACAAAGAATGCAGAAGAAAAAAGAGGAATTATGAAAAGCAGTGGATCAAAGACTTAGAAGAGAGGAATACTGCGCAAGACACAAGTTCAATCTACATTAGGGTTGAAGACATTAAGAAAGGATTTCAACCTAAGGCAAGCTTCTGTAAAGATAAGGAGGGAAATCTCATTGGAAGTAGAAATCAGATCCTAGATAGATGGGTGGAGTAAGGTAAATGCACCAATGGTCGTCATGTTAAGACAGATTTAGTCAAGAAAATATATATACCTTATACATTTTGGTAAATTTAATCAACAAAAGCACTGTACCTAACCCCAAACTCTACTCAAACACTAGAAAACTCTCAATATCGAAAATATTCGTTTTAGGAAAAATGACGTATTTTTTTTTCAAAAGTGTGATTTTGCCCTAGTCCTCGGCACGATGTCTTTGGATTTTTCCTATTTCGTCACCCGTTTGCACCAATTGCCGTCACATTGTTGGTTTTCCTTGTCTGCTGTTTATAATGCATTTCTGTCAGTTGTTGCGTACGACACCAATTTATCGACTTAGAGGCTAACATTTACGAATAAAACAGTGCCAGTAATTATGTTTTTTTTTATAAAAAATAAAATAGCCTATAAAAAAAAAAGACTGCATCGGGAAGGCGGAATGGTGGGTAAAGACATACGGGCATGAAAATATCGTAATTCTGCTCTAAACACATTTATTATAAGATATTTTTGTATTAACTTAAGTGCAATATTAATAATAATTTAAATTCGAACAATATAACCACAAGAACGTGTATTGATGTAGGCTCCCCCGACCGGTGTTCAAAAGCGAATGGTCATTTTCCGGGCTGTTATGCCGTGATCTTTTTTTTTTTTTTTTTTTTGGCGGGGGATGGAAGGCGTAGTCACATAAAACATGAGACCAGGCCATGGCATAACATAATGTCTGCGTTGAACAATCGCCGAGGGTCTGACAAGATAGACTGTAAGTCGTTTTCCACCAAATAACAGTAGGTTTTAATTTGCTGTTCTGTAATATTGCAGCACGGTTTACTGTCAAATTTTGAGGGATTCGTAAAGACAGGCTTGGATTTCTTTTTAGGAAAGATTCACACCATTTCCTCCCTGGCCGCCCATCTTTGAAAGGAGAGTCCTTCTTCAATTTTTTGTGAGGCACTGGACGTTATTTCGCAAATCGTCCTTTGTTACTGGGAACCCCGCTTTTCCTAGTGAGATAACCCATTGAACTAACACGCTTTGTTGACAAGGGACTTGGCACCATCTTCCTCTCTCTAGTTTTCCCTTTAATTTTGTCCGAGAGGGCGTTTCTCGGAACACCATTCCTCTCCGCGGCCGTTGTAATACTCATGCCGTCCGCCTCAACTTTAATAGCAGCTTCCAATTGCTGAATATCGTAGACTAATTGAGAAATGTGCGTTTCAACATATTACTTGAAAGCAACGATTTAGTCTTAGAATATATTTTTCATTTCAACTTAAAAAGAATCCCCTTTAGCTCACCTAAAAACAGGCCTAGACCTACTGATAATAATAATAATAATAATGTTATTTGTTTTACGTCCCTTTTAACTACTGCGGCTTTTAGAGACCCCGGGGTGCCGGAATTTCGCGCCGAAGGGGGATATATAACGTGCCAGTAAATCTACTGACACGGCTCCCTCGCTTTTGGGCACCCTCAAATTCCAGATGACTGCGCCAGGATTCGATCCTGCAACAGCAGGCGAGAACGTTACCGCTGAGCCACGCAGCCAACGTAGACCTACGGTCGTCAAAGAGACAGATCTACATAATAACAGCACACTGTAAATGTTTATTGGTTCTGAAATGTTAACGAAAACTTTAACATTACTGTGCACTAGTGTTCGTCACGCATGTGCTCTAAAGATCGAGCTATGACGACTATTGGACACGATGATCAAACGACAATTTAATTAATGGAGGGTGCTTCAGAACTACATTATAAGTATATTGCCGCTGTTAGTTAGGTCTTACAAGGAGATATGACAATGTGGGTCATTCTCCAGAAAAGGGCAAGTTTGATTGAAAAGAAATAATAATCCAAAACTTTCATATTTTTATGTTATAATTTTTTATGGGGCACAGCATTTACTGTATAATACTATTTCATAAATGGTTCTGTAAAAAATATTTTTTTTTAGTTTAAAAAATCTTTGTTTATTTTTGTTGGTAACAGAGGCGAAGGTAACGGAGTTGAGATTTTTTAAAGAAGGCAGTTTTATTACAAACGAAGGCCTAATATACATCAAAATAAAGAGTAAACACTTCATTTTTCTTTGATCTTTAACTTATTTCAAAAACATTTTAACTCTTTTATCAATGTCACTGGAGCGTTTTAGCTTGAAGTGGAGGTTCGACACAGGAATATGTAGTTCTGGGATGACACAGAATATTTCACTGGTTTTTATTTCTTGGTTTTCTCTCCAGTTTTGTTCATGAAGTTTAGAGTAACAAATTCCCCATCTTTTGATTCTGCAATTCCTAAAAACAAAAGTGTCAATAGTTTTAAACACTTCGATCAGTAACGGAGTTGAGTGTAACGGAGTTGAGGGATTTGTGAAAAATGATGGACCACATGGCATCAATTGAGGTTAGTAACTAAAGTCTTAGCCCTGAATGTGCAGGTTCAATGTCTTATTCATGTAGACAAACAATAAGCAATTAATATTTGGTCACTTACCTCTCAAGCTAAGTAATGGAGTTGAGAACTTGTAATGTCCAAGTGAACTTTGAATTTTATTTCAACTAATCACTCAACTATACACTTCACAAAAACACACAGCTTCTCTACTCAGTCAAGAAATAGCTGCCTTCTTTATGTTTAGTGAAGAAATGGGTCAGATGCTATTACCTGTGAGTAATTCTTTGATATTAATCAGTGGTAACGGAGTTGAGAACTGCCCTCAAGGACAAAACTAAAATAGAAAGAAGTTACTTTGTTTCATATTTTATTATTTTGAAAAATAACTTTTTAACTATTAAACTAATTTAGTATTAATTACTGTAAGTTCTGTGAAATTACAAATATGATTTATATTATTTATTTTGAAAAAGACATTTGAAATCGTGGGAGGGGACAGTCATAGAGTTGAGGTTTACACCATAAAAATAATTTAAAATGGTGTTAGATTTAAGTTTTAAACCAAATTAAAAACATTTTAAGACACTATTAGTATTATAGTAAGCAATAAAAATAAAAATATTAAATAATATTTAAAAAATATATTGAAAATCCTACGAGGACTGAAATCTGCCCTTTTCTGGAGAATCACCCATGTGCCAGTTTTCGTCACAAATGACGAGCATTGGAAAAGTGCGTGTTTTAAAATCCAGTGTTCGTCACCAGAATTTCTAACCAAACTAGGAACGTGAGCACGAAATAGCAGATCACATATGTTACAGAAACAATTACCAACTATACCACACACTTGTAACATTTTAAAATGTTGGAACATAACACGTATGCACATAATTAACTCGCGTTCCTGCTTAGCACATGCGAGAAGCAATTCCCCGTGTCAAGACAGCTCAACTCACACGAGATGTTTGATGCTGGGAATCACCTATTACATCGCACGCATGATTTCGCAAAGTTGCTCCTTAAATTGTGCCCTGAAAGAAGTTCATTTTCCGTATTGACAAATTCACTATATAAAAAAGGAGAAACTGTTCCGCCTAGTCAATACATTTATTTACAACAAGTTATAAACTTTCTATTATATGGTACATGTTTCGGGGCCTCTAGTACTGGTCCCTTCTTCAGCCATAAATTAAGTTGCAAAATCCAGCATAATTAAAGATATCATAATAAAAAATACATAAAATGATGAGTGAATGGATGAAGTGAGGCGAAAAAGAACATATTACTCATGAGAAGTAATATGAGTGCGCATTAGTAAAAAGTAACACCATTGGCAGTGCTAGGTTCTTGAGAATACACTTATATAGCACTGTTCTAATGTTTGTGCATGTGGAAATCACTTCACTTGGGATTTATGGCCTGTTGTTTACAATACTGTTGACTGAAACTTGCTGTTCAAGCTGGGGCTTCTGAGCTTATAGTCTTGTATTAGAGGGAAAACACCGAATGTCATGTAATGAAATACATCATCATGATGAGAAGACGTCCAAGCATGGAAAAAACATATTTTACTTAGACCAACTAAAACAATTTCCTTCGTTGATCTAATTCACAGAATCTCAAATTACTTCATGGCCCCATTATTGCTTCATCCAGTTGCTTAGATACCTTGGATCTAAGGCTTCTAGATTATATGCATTGCCTAGGTCATGAAGTATCTAAATTTGTAACCATTGCACTCTCATTATTAATATATTATTAAATTTAAAAAATAATGACAATAAAAATACTCATAAAATACAATATGAGATTAAAATTAAAATAAGGTGAGGTAATATAATATTATATCTTTGTGACCTGGAATTGTTATAAATGGAACATAGAAAGGTAGATGGGGTTATAAGGGTGAGAGTATATGGAAGAGGGGGGGGGGGGGGGGAATATTGGGGGAGTTTGTGTTGGGGAATTCACGGTGGTTTGTTGTTGTCAACAATTTTATTCTTTATATATTCCGTTAGGGTATTGTACAGGATATTCGTTTCAAAATTTATTTCATTAAGATTATGAAGAGGAGATAGTTTCTGTGCAGTGTTAATTTCTATCACTTCTAGTACATTCATAGTGGTCCCCTTTCTTGTAAAATGTTCTTCTTTAATTCGAACAAAGTAAATTCTATAGACAAATTCCATAGATCAGGCATTTATAGACTTAATTGTTCCGAGTGTGATGCGAATTATTTGGGACAAACGGGTAGAGCATTCACAATCAGATACTACGAACATTTTAATGCCACGAAATACAGAAGATTCTCAGCAATGGCAACACACATGGAGGAGTCACATCATAAATTCACCTACATCGATAAAGACCTAGAAATCCTCCATTTTACAGGAAAAGGGACCACTATGGATGTACTAGAAGCGATAGAAATTAACACCGCACAGAATCTTAATGAAATAAATTTTGAAACAAATATCCTGTACAATACCCAAACGGAATATATAAAGAATAAAATTGTTGACAACAACAAACCACCGTGAATTCCCCAACACAAACTCCCCCAATATTCCCCACCCCCCCTCTTCCATATCCTCTCACCCTTATAACCCCATCTACCTTTCTATGTTCCATTTATAACTGAGAAGGCAGTTGAGGACGTGGACCATAGAGACCTAAGTCGAGTTGACTCGCCCCTTAAGAACTAGATGGAGAATCAACTACTAAAAGAATTACTACACTCTTGGAGTAAAGGTTGTAGACAAAATTTTAATCACATAAAATACATAACAAAGGGGACGTGAGTAGCGCATGAAATGGTAAATGAGGGGTGATGGGCTGTAAATAAAAGTATACAAATTAGCAAGAGGTAAACATAAAAATAAAACACACACAATGAAAAGACTATCATAAGGAAGAGCAGAGAAGCCTAACCCTAGTTAAATTGGAGATCGTAGCGAAATTACCATTTGTGACTTCAATGGGAAAGCTAATTAAAATAAATAAGAAATAATACGTTCGTCCCACCACAGGCTGATTACAGAAAGTAACCAGAAGAGATATTCTAAAAAGCATATGAAGTCGTACCAACCAAGAACAAAACCCCTTAAATGAACTAAAATATGTCTCACAAACAAGTACTACAGTAAACAGATAACTATCGGTCAAAACATCATCCACTTACTACAGTATAACATGACGATGACCATAAATAAAAGAAAGAAAAACATACACAACCCTTAAGAGAAACAATTTACAACCCCTCAAAACAAAACAGCAACTTACTTCATAAACTCTCTGAATAAATCTTCTTCTTGGACGAAAGTATGAGATTCAATCATCTTGCCGAAAGTAAAATGAGCATCAATGACAATCCCCGGGTACTGGCCAAAAATACACATATCACAAACCGCAAGAATAATCGATACACCTCATTTAATAAACGTAAAGAGTACGCACGTTGTTTCCCGACCGAAAGCAACAAACACAAACCCATAAATTACCCTCAACTTTCGGTCAAGCTCCCACTTAAACAAGACGTTAACCCACCCTTAAACACATGTCTAGAAACGTGAATGTACCATGAAAAGCCTTTCGACACAAACCAATGAATATGTCAGCCCAGTCCTTAAGGAAAATAAGAAAACTTAGTCGGTTATCCTTAAGGTTGCACAAATGACTGCCATCTCAAAAGAAACACAATATCCCTTAATACATAAATAAATACAATATTGATGAGAGTTCCGACTATCAGACAAGGACAGAAAGTCATCTGAAGCAGAAACGCACACCCTCCACGTCGAGGCCCAAAATACGCGAACTAACTTAAAATTACTAACCCCTCAAAAATCTTGTAACATCCCATACTATTACAAGGAGTAGACGTTAGTAAGAAATACCTCCCAAACTACAATCACGTTTCATGACGAACAATGAGAAAAATACGGACAGAAAAATAACACAAGTCAACAACAACAATGGCAATAAACCTCATCATCATCATCTTGTACAGTTTCCAGCCCCAGGCTGGGTCTGTTTGGAACATAAGCCTCGCCACTTAGTTCTTTCTTCCCACCACCTCTCCGCTGTCACTCTGGTCCAGTCCTCGCCTCTCTTCTTGACACATTCCTCCACTCCTTTCAGCCATCTATCTCTTGGTCTTCCCCTTGGTCGTTTCTTCTGCATCTGCATCTCATGTATCCTCTTGGGAATCTTCTTCTCATCCATTCTCTTCAAGTGTCCATACCACCTCAGTCTTGATGTCTCAATCCTACCTTGCAAGGGCTCCTCTTTCACCATTTCCCTGACCTTTTCATTCCTCACCCTGTCTCTTCTTGTTATTCCGATCCTACTTCGCAGGAACTTCATTTCACCTGCCTGTATTCTGCTTATATCTCTTTTCTTCATTGTCCACGTTTCTGAAGCATAGGTCAGTATCGGGATATAGTAGCTTCTGTATAACACTTCCTTGCTTTTTTGTGGGACATCTTTATTCCACACTAAGCTCCTAATGCTTCTCAGAAATGCTTCTGCCTGTCTGCCACGTTCCGTAATCTCTTTGTCATTTCTCCCATTTTCCTCCACTATACTTCCCAAGTACTTGAGACTTTCCACCTTCTTCAGCTGTCCACCTCCAAGTGTTATCCCACTCATTGGTCTGTCCTTTTTCTTGGCCGTTAACAGGATCTCACATTTACTGATGTTGAACTTCCATCCGTACTCTCCCACTGTTTCTTCCCAAGCCTTCAGTTGCTCCTGAATTTCCTCCTCCTTGTTTCCCCAGACCATGAGATCATCTGCAAACACCATTGCTTTCATCTTATCTTCTCCTATCTTTCCTGCTATCCATGTCATTACCTCGTCCATAACCACAATAAAGAGAAGGGGTGACAGCGCACTACCCTGTTTCAGGCCACTCATTTGTCTGAACCAGTCTGTTCTTTCCCCTCCAACTTTCACACAACTCACACTTCCACAATACATCTCCTTCACTCTGCCTACAGTCTCTTTTTCCACTCCCATGTTTTCATTGCTTTCCAAACCTTCTCCCTACACACACTATCATAGGCCTTTTCGATGTCCAGGAAGGCCATCAACAGATCCTCTCCAAATTCGTAGTGGTGTTCCTGGAGCTGTCTCACTGAAAATATGAGATCCACTGTTGATCTCCCAGGTCTGAATCCATACTGTTCCTCTCTCAATTTTCTCTCCACTTTGGCTCGTATTCTACATTCTAATATCTTATCATATATCTTGGCACAGTGAGGTATGAGTGTGACACCCCTGTAATTTCTGCACTCCTTTCTGCTTCCTTTCTTAAATATTGGGACAATTAATCCTTTCTTCCAATCTTTTGGGGTCTTTTTCTCCTTCCATATCACCCTCATCACACGGTACAGCCACTGTTTCCCAACCTCCCCTGCTGCCTTCACCATTTCAACACTCACTTCATCCACACCTGGTGCCCTTCCTCCTTTCATCTTGTCTATAGCCATTTCCATTTCTCTCCAAGTCAGGTCCTTTTCCATTGCTGTGTTGTCTTCTCCATCTTCCAATACATTGTCTTCCACCCTATGACCATTTGGATTCAGCAAATCCTCAAAGTACTCTTTCCACACTGTCTTGAGTGTCTCTTTGTTGTGTACCTCATTTCCGTTTTTGTCCATCATTACCACATCCTCTCGCAGACCTCTTCTCTTACTTTTGACCATCCCATAAAGAACCTTCTTATTTCCTCTGCTGTCTTCCTCCATCATCTCCGTCCACTTTACCATCCACTTCTTCCTCTCCTCTGCGACAATCTTGTTTGCTTCTTTCTTCTTTATCTTATAATCTTCCCTTGACAGATCAGTTCTTTCCTGGAACCACACTCTGAAAGCCTTGTTCTTCCTTCCCACAGCTTCTTTTACTCTCTCATTCCACCATGGTGTCTCTTTACACCGCTTTCTGTTGCTTGTTCTACCACATACTGCCACTGCAGCTTCTACCATTGTGTTTTTGAATTGCTTCCATTCCTCTTCCCCTGTTTTAGGATTGTCTGTTGGCATCCTTTCCCTTATTATCTTCTGGAATTCTTCCTTGACTTCCTTTTCCTTGAGTTTCCATACTTTGATTCTCCTTTCCTGGTACTCTGTCCTCTTGCTATCCTTAACAACTCCCAGGTTCATTACAAGTATTCTGTGGTCGCTATCTAAGGCCTCTGATGGTATTACCTTTATATCTCTGACACTTCTCTTCATTTCCCAGTCGTACAGCATGTAATCTACCAAAGATTTCTTTGTTAAATCACTGCTGTACCACGTTACCTTGTGGCTTTCTTTCTTCCGGAACCAGGAGTTGCCTACCACTAAACCGTTTCTCTTGCAAAAATCCAGCAACTTTCTCCCTTCTTCATTCCTGCTACCCCATCCTTCTGCTCCCAATACATTTTCATATCCTTGCCTTTCACTTCCTACATGTGCATTCAAATCTCCCATGACAATGATGCTCTGCCCATTCAACTGCTGTTGTAGCTCCTCCTCAAAGTCTTCCTTCTCTTGAGCTGTACATCCAACTTGAGGGGCATATACCTGGGCTATCTCCAGGCTTCTTCCCTTTACAGTTACTCTGATCTTCATGATCCTGTCACTTATTCCCTTTACCTCTTCCTTCATTCCATCTCTCACAACTACTCCTACTCCGCTGCTCCTTCCTTCACTGTTCCCACTCCAGTACAACCGGTACCCTTTCCTCAGTTCTCTGCGACCTTCTCCTTTCCATCTTGTTTCTGCCAAGCCCAGTACATCCAGTTTTCTTCTCTCCATCACATCTACAATCTCCTCCACTTTTCCTGTCAGTGTCTGTATGTTTAATGTCCCAACTCGTAGTCCATTAGCATATCCGGGTCGTCGTCGTTTGCATCCGTCCTTTCCGAGGCCTGTTCCTGGTTTGAAAGCAAATATGATATCCACTACTGGCTTGCTAGGCCTATCGTAGCTTCACCAGAGCCTCGTCAGCCGTCACTTTTCAGGGTTCCCATAGAGCCTTCACAGCTACCGTAACGGTCCCGGGGCACACAAAGTCCCCACTGTACTTCACCCCTACAGGCAATCCCCTACTTCATGCCGTTGCCCGTCTCCCACCACGTGGAGGAGGGGTTGGACTTGTGGGAGACGCAATAAACCTAAAATAAATAAAACCGAAACAACAACGCGTTTCCTCTCCACGCTATGTATACAAAGGGGCGGACATTAGACAAGCAAGTATAACCAAAAACAATTACAATCTCCAATCTAACTTAAATACCGCAGGAACTAGGGACATACTATCACCCAAGGATGGGAGGACATGACACTATTTGCTTAACTGCATATTACACTTCACTCTTTGATAATAGGCTTCAAGATAAAATATGACACTTAGCTTTGAATACGACGTTCTGGATGTTCTCGATGATATAACATTTTAATAACAATTCAATTTTCCTGTCCTTTTAAGTTGTGGTATCAATAGCCATATCCCGTCATGTCTCCTCGATAGTTTCCAAATCCGGAAGATACATTCATAATTAGACAACACCATCTTTAAACAGACCAAAAGGTAGTAGAAGTTATGTCTTCGACCCTCACTTCTTCTCTTTGTCAACACGATTCTCTCGACATACCAATAACTGCAGTCGAATTCCATAGAGCCAGAGCACAAACTCCACAGCGGGGCACGTTTTATTTACTCCAGAACAGGTCTCCCATAAGTCCAACCCCTCGTCCACGTCGTGGGAGACGGGCAACGGCACAAAGTAGGGGATTGCCTGTAGGGGCGAAGTACAGTGGGGACTTCGTGTGCCCCGGGACCGTTACGGTAGCTGTGAAGGTCCTACAGGAACACTGAAAAGTGACGGCTAACGGGGCTCTGGTGAAGCTACGATAGGCCCAGCAAGCCAGTAGTGGATAAAACCAAATGCTTTCAAAAATGGAACGAGCCTCGGACAGGATGGATTTAATAGACGACGACACGGCTGTACACACGGACTAAGATTTGGAACTTTAAACCTAAGAACGCTGACGGGGAAGGTGGAGGAGATAGTGGATATGATGGAAAGAAGGAAGTTGGATTTATTGGGATTGGCAGAAACAAAGTGGAAAGGGGAAGGAAGGAGAGTACTGAGAAAAGGCTATAGACTGTACTGGAGTGGGAACGAAGAGGGAAAGAGGAATGGAGTGGGAGTAGTAGTACGAGATGGTTTAAAAGAAGAAGTGAGGAGAATAAGTGATAGGATGATGAAAGTGAAAGTAGCACTGAGGGGAGAGACCGTAGAAATAGTGCAAGTGTATGCTCCACAAGTAGGTTGCGCTTCTGAAGAGAAGGAGGAGTTTGAAGAGGAATTGCAGAAGCAGCTGGTAGGAAGAAATATGATTGTTATGGGGGACCTCAATGCCCATGTAGGAAGAGAAAGACAAGGTTATGAGAGTGTTCTAGGACCAGAGGGTTGGGGTGGAAGAAATGAGGAAGGAAAGAGACTGTTGGACTTCTGCCAGAGGAACAGCCTGCTAGTTGGGAACTCCTGGTTTAAGAAAAGAGAGAGCCACACAATCACATGGTACAGTGATGACTTGACCAGGAAGTCGGTGGTCGACTATATACTGTATGAGAAAGAACTAAATAAGAACATCACGGACATCAAGGTTATACCATCGGAGAACCTGGATAGCGACCATCGATTACTGGTAATGAACCTGAGAGGGAGTAAGGAGAAGAAAGGGACTGAGAACCAGGAAAGACGTATAAGGATATGGAAACTGAAAGAAGGGGATAGAAGGGTCGAGTACCTCAAAATGGTAAAGGAAGGAATTCCAACAGATGAAGAAAGAGGGGTGGAAGAGGAATGGGCTAGATTTAAGAAGACACTAGTGGGTGCAGCAGAAGCAGTATGTGGGAGGACAAGTAGTAAGAAGAGGTGGAAGGAAACACCATGGTGGAATGAGAAGACAAAAGATATTGTAAGGGAAAAGAATAGAGCCTTTAGGAGGTGGTATCAAAATAGGACGGTAGAGACAAGGGAAGAGTACCAGGAAAGAAAGAAGGAGGCGAAGAGAGTGGTGGCTGAGGAGAGAAGGAAGTGGATGGAAGAGTGGACAAAGATGATGGAGGAGAGGATAGTGAAGGTACAAAAAAGGTCCTGTATGGGATGGTAAAAAATAAGAGGCGGAAGGATCCTACGGATTATGTTAGAATGGTGAACAAAAGGGGACAAGAGATAGAAAATAGGGAAGAACTGAAGAAAATGTGGAAAGAATATTTTGAAGAACTTCTGAACCCAAATGGAAAAGATGGTGAGGAGGAAGAAATCGGGGAAGAGGAAGATGAACTGCTAACAGAAAAGGACTTAACATGGAAAGAAGTGGAAGATGCAGTGAACAAGATGAAAGGAGGGAAGGCACCGGGTGTGGATGAGTTGAGTGTGGAGATGGTGAGAGCAGCAGGAGAGGTGGGGATACAGTGGCTGTACCGAGTGATGAGGACAGCATGGAAGGAAAGGAAGACCCCAGAGGACTGGAAAAAAGGAATCATTGTCCCGATCTTCAAGAAAGGTAGTAGAACAGATTGCAGAAACTATCGGGGAATAACACTGATGAGTCATTGTGCAAAGATCTTCGAGAAAGTTTTGGAAAAGAGAATTAGGACAAGGATAGAAGGAGGGATGAGGGAAGAACAACATGGCTTCAGAGCAGGAAGGTCCACAGTGGATTTGATTTTTGCTGTAAGGCAGTTACAAGAACAGCACTATGAGTATGGAACAGATCTACTGATGGCCTTCCTGGACATTGAGAAAGCATATTACAGTGTATGCAGAAACAGAGTATGGAAGTCCCTGGAGGATAGAGGAGTAGAGAAATGGACTATAAAGAGGATAAAGGAGATGTACAAGGGAAGCGTGAGCTGTGTGAAAGTGGGAGGAGAGAGATCTGACTGGTTGGAACAAAGAAACGGCCTGAAACAAGGAAGTGCACTGTCACCGTTACTTTTCATTGTGGTGATGGATGACATAATGACCAGAGTGGCACAAGTAATTGGGGATGGAAAGATGAAAGCAATGGTGTTTGCAGATGATTTGATGATTTGGGGAAACAAGGAGGAGGAGGTACAGGAACAGTTGGACGTGTGGGAAGGAATAATACAAGGATATGGGATGAAATTTAGCATAAATAAGAGTGAGATGGTGATCACAACAAGGAAGAAGGAAAGAACCACAACGGGAATAACAATTGGTGGGGAACAGCTGAAGAAAGTGGAGAGTTTCAAGTATCTGGGAAGCCTGATACAAGATAATGGAAGAAACGATAGAGAAATAAATGAGCGGGGGAGGCAGGCAGAAGCATTTCGGAGGAGTGTGAGAAGCATGTTATGGAGCAAGGATGTCCCTCAGAACAGCAAAAAGATCATATATCGGACGTACTATGTCCCTATCCTGACGTATGCCTCGGAGACCTGGGTTATGAAAGGAAGGGAGAAGAGCAAAATACAGGCCAGTGAGATGAGGTTCTTGAGAAGCAGTATTGGAGCTACAAAGATGGACAGAATAAGAAATGAGAGGACCAGAGAATTAATGAAGGAGGAACCATTACAGGATGGTATAGAGAAATCTAGACTTAGATGGTATGGACATGTAAAACGAATGGAGGAGAAGAGGATACCCAGGAGAGTACATGAGAGGAAGTGGGAAGGAAAGAGACCGAGGGGAAGACCGAGAGACAGGTGGCTGAAGGGGGTGGAAGAAAGCATGAAGAAGAGAGGAGAAGACTGGACAAGGGTGGAGGCTGAGAGATGGTGGGAAGACAGAAGACGTTGGAGAGGCTTGTGTTCCAAACAGACCCGGCCAGTGGCTGGAAACTGTGCAAGATGATGATGATGATGAACAGGTCTTCAAATATAAACCTACAGATGGCAGACTATACAACAACTCGTATCTCATCGGTCTGTTAATAACGTAGTATCGGATCAATAACAATTCCAGGTCACAAAGATATTATATTACCTCACCTTATTTTAATTTAAATCTCATATTGTATTTTATGAGTATTTTTATTGTCATTATTTTTTAAATTTAATAATATATTAATAATGAGAGTGCAATGGTTACAAATTTAGATACTTCATGACCTAGGCAATGCATATAATCTAGAAGCCTTAGATCCAAGGTATCTAAGCAACTGGATGAAGCAATAATGGGGCCATGAAGTAATTTGAGATTCTGTGAATTAGATCAACAAAGGAAATTGTTTTAGTTGGTCTAAGTAAAATATGTTTTTTCCATGCTTGGACGTCTCCTCATCATGATGATGTGTTTCATTACATGACATTCGGTGTTTTCCCTGTAACACAAGACTATCAGGGGCGTATATTGCGGGTGTTCAAGGTGTCCACTGGACACCCTATAAATTTGTGTTTTGTCTTTTTTTTTTTCACTCTCCCTCATTAGAAGTTAACTGTATATGATTCAAGAATATATTTAATTTGTTACCATTTAAATCTCAAATGCCTGCTGGCTGGATGAGTACATAATCGCCAGAATGACGAGGAAGCTAGTCGATTGGCTGCTGCGGTCATCTGCTCGGCCTGTGTTCTGCATGGCTTTGGTGGGCTGTGCTGTTCCTGCCTCCGGACATCTTAGCTCCAAAATACCGCTGTTCTTTCCTGCGCGCGCAACTGGTGGGGAGGGGGAACTCGAGCTTCACAAGCGGCCAGGTCGTGCGGCAAGCCAGCAGCTCAGCTCATGCTCGTATAACATAAGTACGGTGCTGTGTTTAGCTTTGATTGGAGTTTTTAGTTGTGTGTCAGTGCAAGATAGGCCTAGTGTGCATCTTCCGAGTTGACACCTGTGCTTGGAAATGTATACTGTTGTAGATCTCTTGCAAAAACCATTCCCTCTTCGTACATTAGAAGAGAAATTAGATATTGTGAGTAAGGGTAGGCCTACCCCACCAATTCCGAATTTAGTGCAACAATATAAAACAACAAGTGAACAATACATTAGACATTTTTCTATTTCACAGTATGAAAATGTAGACTGGTTAGCGGGTTGTGAAACTTCTAACAGATTATTTTGTTGGCCATGCTTATTGTTTTCTAACAAAAATGATGTTTGGAGTAAGCATGGGTTTGCTGACTTAAATCACTTGTCTAGTGCACAACAGAAACATTCAAAATCTCAAATCCATGTCCAATGTTTTCAGAAATGAAGACTTTTCGGCAGACAGCGAATTGATACTTTACTTGATGATCAGCGTAGAATTGATACCAGTAAACATAACGAAGAGGTAAAGAAAAATAGAGCCATATTAATACGAATTATTGATGCTATTTGCCTCCTAGCTAACCAGGATCTACCTCTACGGGGACATGACGAATCAGATGGCTCTTTCAACACAGGCAATTTTTTAGAATTTTTGAATCTTTTAAATAAATATGATTCACTTTTAGAAAGTCATCTAAATTCTTCCACAGTATTTCGAGGAACTTCTCCCACGATTCAAAATGATATCATAAGGGCTATTTCTGACGTAGTAAAAGAAGAAGCCTTTGGGAGTGGCGACCCCATCGTAATAATAGCCTAAAATGGAAATAGCACTTCAAACGATTCGGAGAAGGTTAGGGCGTACCCTGCAGGCGACGCGCAGTTCTTTTGGTACTGGGGGAACTGTGAGAAATGGGCGACCAGTAACAGAAATGAAAGTGGGAATCATGAATGTCATGACCCTGACAGGCAAGGTGGAGGAGGTGGTAGACTTCATGGAGAGGGAGAATGTTGGATTGATGGGGCTGAGTGAAGTGAAATGGAAAGGTAAAGGAAGGAAAAAATTGAGGAAAGGATATACATTATACTGGAATGGTGGCCAAGAGGCAAAAAATGGCGTGGGACTGATAACCTCGAAACAACTGGAGGAGTATGTTGAAGTGGTCGAGTGTGTGAGTGACAGAATAATGAAAATTAGAATGAAGATGAAAAATGACGTGATGGACTTCATAAAAGTGTATGCACCACAGACTGGGAACAGAGAAGAACATATTGAAGTATTCCTGGAGGATGTAGAAAGAGTAATTTCAGATGTAGAAGTGGTGATCATGGGAGATATGAATGCACAAGTCGGAAAGGAGAGACAAGGAAAGGAAGAAGTCATTGGACCATATGGATATGGGAAAAAGAACCAGGAAGGAGAGGAACTTGTAAACTTTTGTGAATGTTTACAAAAGTGGGTAATTCATGGTTTCGGAAGAAAAACAGCAGGAAAATTATGAGATATGGTTGGGGCGATAGAAGAACAAAATCAGTAATTGACTACTGTCTGGTGGAAAGGACTAATCGCAGAACGCTGATAGATGTGACAGCTTTACCAGGAGAAGCATTTGATGGGGACCATAGAGCTGTGGTGGCAAAATTTAGATGGGAAAATTTGGAAAACCTAAAGGAGATCAGAGAAAGTAAAATAAAAGTATGGAAATTGAAAGACAAAACTGTACAGGAAGATTTTCAGGAGAGATTGAAGCAACAAATCCCAGTGACTGAAGTGAAAAACATAGAAGAGGAATGGTCCCACTTTAAAAAGGCATTTGTTGGTGCAGCAGAGAGTGCTTGTGGTAGGACGTCAACAAGAGTGAAAGAGAAGGAGACACCGTGGTGGAATGAGGAAGTGAGGAAAGCAGTGAAAGAAAAGAAGTCTGCATGGAAAGAATGGAACCGAGATAAAACTGAAGAAAGCAAAAGGAAGTATCACGACAGCAAACTGAGGTGTAAGAAAGTGGTAGGAGAAGAAAAGAAGAAAAGTTGGGAAGAATTTACACGAAGAATGGAAACAGATGTAAGTGGCAGTAAAAGGATGCTGTATGGGCTTCTAAGAAGTAAGAGGAAAGAAAGAGTTAGTACAAAGCTAGTGAAAAAGGAAGATGGAGAGTTGTTAACACACCGAGAAGAGATAAAGGGACGATGGAAGGAGTATTTCGATAAGCTATTGAATGTGAGCAATTGTACTGGTGAGATGGAAGTGACACAACCTGACGACTCTATAACAGAAGATGATATAACAATGCTGGAGGTGGAATTAGCAGTACAGAAAATGAAGATGGGAAAAGCAACAGGGGTGGATGAAATCAGTGTAGAAATGATAAAGGCTGCTGGACCTGTTGGTATGCAATGGTTGTATCGACTGCTAAAGTGTGTGTGGAAACGGAAATGTGTACCAGAAGACTGGGAGAAAGGGCTAATAATACCAGTGTTTAAGAAGGGGGACAAGAAGGTGTGTGATAACTATAAAGGGATCACCCTCTTATCACAGATAGTAAAAATACTGGAAAGGATATTAGAAAGAAGAATGAGAAGAAAGGTGGAAGGAGAGTTGCAAGAGGAACAGTATGGCTTCAGGAGTGGAAGATCCACAGTGGACCCAATCTTTAGCTTGAGGCAGGTGATGGAAAAGAACTGTGAATATGGAGAGGATTTGATCATGACTTTCATAGATCTAGAAAAGGCATATGATAGTGTCCCCAGAGAGAAGGTATGGGAAACCATGGTTAAGAAGAGACTGGGAAGAGAAATGTTGGAAATGGTGCAAGCAATGTACAACAACTGTGTTAGCAGGGTACTGACCCCAGTTGGAAAGACAGATTGGTTTAGGAACAAGACTGGACTAAGACAGGGGAGTGTGCTGTCACCTCTCTTGTTCATAATGGTGATGGATGAAATTGTAAAGGAAACAAAGGGAGCATATGGACATAAAGAAATGAAGTTATTGTTATTTGCAGATGATATTGTGGTCTGGGGAAGGAACACCGAAGAAGTGCAAAAACAACTAGATGCATTGAACGAAAATATTCAGAAGTACGGCCTGAAAATCAGTATAGAGAAAAGCAAGACCATGGTGATGACAAGGGGGAAAGACAAGGAAAGGGCACTGTGAAAATTGGAAGTCAGAGTTTGGGAATTGTGGACACGTTCAAATACCTAGGAAGTGAATTGATGCAAACTGGTAGGTTGGACATGGAGATTGGCAGGAGGGTACAGCAGAGCAATGCATTCTATCAAAGTGTAAGAAAACTTGTTTGGGATAAGGAAGTACCAAGGAAAAGCAAGGAGGTAATGTATAAAGTGTACTATGTTCCCATATTAACTTATGCAGCTGAGACTTGGACCCTGACAAGCAGGCAAGAGAGTAGAATCCAAGCCAGTGAAATGAAATTCCTAAGAAGTATGATAGGAAAGACAAGGAAAGACAGAGTGAGGAATGAAGATGTTAGGAAGGAAGTTGGGATGGGAAAACTAAATGAGAGAATTGAGAAGAATAAACTAAGGTGGTTTGGACATGTAAAGAGGATGGAGGAAAATAGAATACCAAGACAGATGCTGGAGGCGAAGTGCAAGGGTAAGAGAGCAAGAGGAAGACCTAGAACAAGGTGGATTGATTCATTGAAGAACAGCGTAAGAAAAAGAAATTTGGACTGGGACAAGATCGTGGAAGAAGAATGGTGGAAGGAAAGAGGAAAGTGGAGAAGTGCCATAAATACCCCGACCCAGCAGGAGCTGGATAAGGGGAAATGATGATGATGAGTAAAAGAAGAAATAAAAAATGAAATTAACTCCGTTTCATTTGTAGCTATAATGCTGGATGAAACGTCAGATATTGAGAATAAATCTCAACTATCTACAGTTCTCCGCTATGTAAAGGGCAGCACTGTCTCTGAAAGCTTCTTGGGCTTCGTAGATGTTAGTGCTGATAGAACACCAAATGGTTTATTTGCTAATGTGGAACAAGTAGTAAGTGAATTTAGAATTTCCATTAAACTAGTGGGTCAGACGTACGATGGGGCTTCTGTAATGAGCGGTCATGTGAATGGCTTACAATCTAAAGTCTTATCGGTCTATCCAAACGCAATATTCACCCACTGTTGTGCCCATGTTCTAAATCTTGTTCTCTAGCAGAGTGTATCGGTGATTAAAGAATGCAGAATATTTTTCCAAACATTGACTGGACTCTCTGCTTTCTTTTCTAAATCATCTAAAAGGACACATGCGTTGCAAGAATTTGTGCAAAAGAAATTACCCAAAGTAGCACCAACCAGGGGGAATTTTACATCACGACTTTGCCACACTGCAAAAGAATACAGATCCGAACTTTGTGAGTTCTTCGAAAATATCATAGAACATTCTGGTGACTGGGATAGTGAGACGGTCATAAAATCACGAGGTTTTTTGGCTTTTCTTCAAGATGTTGAAACTATATTTCTATTGGAAGTATTTTCTATGTTGCTTGCTTACACAGACATATTGTACAATCTTCTACAAACAAAGGATTTCGATATTCTTTACTGTAGCAAGAAGGTAAATGACAACAAAGATCAACTTCAGTATGGTAGAGAACATTCTTATTCATTAGTTTGGAACAATGCAATTTCAAAGAAGGATGAACAAACTCAGATCAAACCAAAGCGGCACTGTCTAGATAACAATGAACAAGAACATAGTTATCGCCGCCTATACGTGGAAATTGTCGATTGTTTAATTCATCAGATTGAATGTAGGTTCTCTCAACTTGAGAAATTGGAATATTTTCATTTGCTACATCACCAAATTATATTGAATATAATATAAGAAAACATTTCCCGAATCACTGCTACAAAAACTTTTGGCTCAATACGGAAATTTATTTGTCTGCATTGGATTGAAGAATGAATTAAGTGTTCTCTACACATAAGCTGAATTTCATGGGAAAGATGTTCACAAAGTTTTATGCATGAAAATAACCTCGCTTCTGGATTTGGTGAAGTTTATAAAGTTGCTAAATTGATACTGACAATTCCTTTTACTACAAGCTCTGTGGAATGTTCGTTTTCTGCATTAAGAAGAATCAAGACTTACCTACGAAGTACTCAAACACAAGAAAGTCTGAGTAACTTAAGTTTGTTATCAATCGAAAAGGAGTTAGTACACAAAATGAAGGACAAAGACTCATTTTATAATGCTGTGATTGAGAAGTTCTCTTCTCAAGAACGAAGAATACAGTTGATGTTTAAATGAAAGAGGTAGGCCTACGTGGTTTTAATTACTAAATTTATGAAATATAACCTATGTCACTTGTAAGAGTTCTGTGAGGCCATAGATCAACTGTATATATGTTTTAACAGCACACCCAAACTTTTGGTCCAGCATACGCTACTGAAGACTATAAGCTCAGAAGCCCCAGCTTGAACAGCAAGTTTCAGTCAACAGCATTGTAAACAACAGGCCATAAATCCCAAGTGAAGTGATTTCCACGTGCACAAACATTAGAACAGTGCTATATAAGTGTATTCTCAAGAACCTAGCACTGCCAATGGTGTTACTTTTTACTGATGCGCACTCATATTACTTCTCATGAGTAATATGTTCTTTTTCGCCTCACTTCATCCATTCACTCATCATTTTATGTATTTTTTATTATGATATCTTTAATTATGCTGGATTTTGCAACTTAATTTATGGCTGAAGAAGGGACCAGTACTAGAGGCCCCGAAACATGTACCATATAATACCAAGTTTATAACTTGTTGTAAATAAATGTATTGACTAGGCGGAACAGTTTCTCCTTTGTTATATAGTAAGTTGCTCCTTATCGGCAACGAAGGTATGACGAATCTCGTAAGACTTCGTGCGTTGAGAAAGACCCGTTGACATGCTTATTTTTGTACTTATATACGAGAGTGACGACAACTGGCTCAGTGACGAAAACCGGTACAGTTTCCTTACTTTAGTGAATTACTGAATTCAGACGGGGAAAGATATTGCTGTGGATGGTGTAGAAGAGGCAAGACAAGAACAAGAGGGAGAAGAGGCGAACCTGGAGTCAATCGCTGAACCCACACTGGAGGAAGTTAAAAATTCTGTTAAAACACTCAGAAACAACAAGGCTCCAGGGGAGGATAACATCGCGGCTGATATGATCAAGCCTGGCGGCGAAAAACTAGCAAGTAATTTACATGAACTTATTGTGGAACAAAGAAGACGTGCCAGAGGAATGGAATACGGCAATACTCTGTCCCATTCATAAGAAACATGACAAAGCAGATTGTGGAAATTACAGAGGAATAGCACTGCTTAGTATTGTCTGTAAAGTATTAGCAAAGATCATTGCAGGAAGGCTGAGAACCTACGTGGAAGCATATTTAGGGGATTACCAGTGTGGTTTCAGAAATAACAGGTCCACTACTGACCAGATCTTTACTATCAGGCAGATTCTGGAGAAATGCTACGAGTACAATATTGATGTACATCAGCTGTTCATAGATTTAAAATAAGCATATGACAACATCAGGAGAGATCAGTTATGGAAGGCAATGCAAGAGGCAGGAGTACCTGCTATACTTATAAGACTGGTACTAATGACATTAACCGAAACCCGGTGTAAAGTGAAGGTGGAAGGTATATTTGAAGTTGATCAGGGATTACGTCAGGGTGATGTAATCTCTACACTCCTATTCAATATTGCCTTCGAGTAAGTCATGCAAATGACACAAGATTGCAACCCAGGAGGAACATTATTGAACCGAGTGACACAAGATCTCGCATATGCAGATGATATTGACATATAGGCTAGGAGGAGGCGGGATCTTGAAAGTTAGAAAAGTATTGCGCTGAGATGGGACTAAAGATAAACCAGTCAAAGACCAAGTACATGCTGGCATCCAGGAGAAAATACTGTGAAACAACAAAAGTGCATTTAAATGGCAATGATTATGAACGATGCAAGGAATTCAAATATCTTGGGTCAATAGTAACATAGAATAACAACTTAAGAGAAGAAATATATACCAGGATTGCAGCTGGTAACAGGAGTTATTATGCGTTAGGCAGGGTATTCCAGACGAGAAGCCTAAGTAGGAATCTGAAATTAATTATCTATCGCACAGTAGTGAGACCGGTGGTGACCTGTGGTTCAGAGGCATGGACTATGACGCTAGTGGATGAGGAGTTATTACGAAGATGGGAAAGGAAGATACTTAGGAAAATATATGGGCCAGTGAATGATAGTGGATTTTGGCAAATCAGAAACAATAGAGAGATCAGATGAAGATCTATGGAATATTTTCATTGTATGTATTTGATAAGTGCGTAATATTTGTTTATGTCGTAATGTATATTTGGACTGAGGAAGCACTAACGTTTGTGCGAAACATGTACCCAATTGTATAAATAGACTATTAATATTGTATTGAAAAGACGGAGAATATTGATAGTTTTATTAGTAAAAGCTATAGAAGCGAGACTACAGAAAATGGAAACTGCTTTCCATTTGACAAAACAAGTTTATAACAAAAAATGCCTCTCTTGGAATTGTAAAATTCAACATTATAAAACAGTAGTCTTGCCTGCAGCCCTTTATGCAGCCGAGACACTTAATCTACAACATAAAACACTGATAAATCAATTGGAGATTAAGGAACGCAAAATCATGCGAAAAATTTTGGACCAAGAATTAAATTCACCTTCCGAAAAGCGGCTTCGGTGGCGTAGTCGGTAGCATGCTGAACTGCTATGCCCAAGATAGCGGGTTCAAACCCGGCCGAAGTCGTTGGATTTTTTTAAGAGCGTTAAAAATCCTTCAGTATGCCTTCCTTCGGAGGGGAAGTAAAGCCGGCGGTCCCATGTCATAGATTTATGGCATGTAAAAGGTCCTTTCACAGACTAAACTTGTGTAAAGCAAAATTTGTTAGGTTAGATTTCGTCAGAACGCTCTATCAAAGTTCCAACGTTCACCACTAGGTATCAGTGATATCTGGTGGCGAAAGTTGGAACTACTTGAAATTGAACGGAACTTGTAGCTCACCCTTTAGGGTATCCGCTGGAAGCAGCTACAGACTCAGGCGAGCCGAACATGTCCTCGGACACTCCCGGCACTAAAAGCCATACGATAAATAAATAAACCTTCCGAAACCTAATGCTGACATCTATTTAAAAATTACTAAAATCACAGACACAATCCGTATGAGAAGGATCCAATTCATGGGACATTTGGACAGAATGGGCCCAACAAGGTTAACAAAATCTATACGTTTTTGCAGAAAAAGGCAACAAGGTCCAATTGGTACAAACAGACGGAAAAGGACTTGGCTGAATTAGGTTTTCCCAATCTCAAGGACCGAGAGGAAATTAGGAAAATTACTCATACACGGGGTTTTGAGGCAGAAGAGAGAAGACCTACCAGACACGTCTGGTCGCAGCAACGAAGACTAGCTCAATCGTTGCGCATGAAGAGTTATTGGGTAAACATCAAGGCCAAGAAGTGTTGATTCCGCGTGGTCCTAGGAGACCCATTTGCGCAGAAGAAACATATTCAATACGGACCTGAAATGGATAATATTATTCGGATATGAGGGGTAGACCATGATAAGATGGTTGGATGAAGTAGAGGATAACCTGAGGAGAATGGGAATAAAAAGATGGTGAACCAAGGCCGTGATCCGAGAGGAGCGTGCGAAGATTGTCCAGGAAGCCAAGGCCCTACATGGGCTGTAGCGCCAAGGAGTAAGTAAGTAAGAGAGTGTCGGACACAACCTAACTCTAAAGAAGGTTGAGGTGTAGATTGGTGTATCGTGGGTAATGTTGAGTGGACGCTTATCCTCCAATAATATAAACTTTTGATATGTGTAGCCGTTTCTAGGCCAATTATCCAGATGTTAGGCCCCTTGAAACGTCAATTGTCATCGCTATTCTCCGACTTCAGTAAAATGGAATCATTATCAGAGTTGGAGCAAGCAGAGACCTGCAGAGTTATTTTAATAGGCACATGCTTACGTTTGTGCCGTGTGTGATTATCGCTCCAATCCATATTTTCCCTGTTGACTCTTGCAAGGAAGCTAATGAATGGTTTTAGGAACTGTATTTGTAGACTCTTTAGTATAATGGCACTCAATAATATACTATTGTAATATATTGGCATTTCTATGGAAAACTTAATGACATGCACCTATGCAGATGACATGGCACTAATGTCAAGATCAAGAGACAAATTACAAGAAGCTTGTAACCGACTAACAACATGGGCATACGGAAATGACCTTCACATAAATGAGGACAATACAGTATTAATGGTCTCCAAGAAGGGTGAACAATCCACAAATAAAGACAATGTCATGATTAGTGGCAAGACTTTGTAACGGATGAAGAATTTCACATACCTCGGAGTCACCTGTCAAACACATGGAACAATATTTAAATTACATCTAACACAAAGAACCACCGCAATGATTATTGCAATGAACGACATAAGGCAAGTACCGTAAATAGGCTTCCATTAGATACTGGCTTGAAACTCTTCAAAGTAAAATTCACTCCGGTCGTCACACGTGGGTTACCAGCAATTTGGACAGACCTGACGGAGAGACCTTTTAGAGATGGAAAAAATAAAGGCGATGTATTTAAAAGAGGCCCTATGACTCTGAGAGAGTACACTTGCTCACGTCTTGTTTACGAACTTACAAGAGAACTATTCTACATTGAAGAGCTACACTGAGGCAATCAAGGAACTCCATATGAAGAAAGAAGAAATATGGGATGAATTTTATCCCATGAACGCATGCTGGCGACAGAATGGAAACAGGCCGTCTACGACCTTAGACATGTGATGACAAGGTTTGCTACACACGGATTTCATTTCAAATGCTGTGACAGCAACAAGAAGCACCACAACCCACGGAAATGGTGGGTTTGTGAACTGTGCTACATGCATTATGATCTTTACCACATCAAGGTGTGTGGGAAAAGACAAGTATTCTTAATGGAATTCTGTTCCAGAGAGTAATTTACTTGCTCGAGCAAAGACATCTATGTACATTGTACATCTCCAATTAAATAATATATTTTACTTATTTGAAGCATAAATTCACCTTACGAACACCACAAGTTAAAATACCGCCAATTAGTGGAATCAGTTAAGGTTGCATAGTTGCGCCTCTAGCTGCAAGCAGTCAGCCCCATATACTTGGGTGTGTGTTGACTTTTGTCTGATGACCTGTATGTCTGTAGCAGTGTGTGGTGTTATTATTATAGCTAGGATTGGAAAGGATGTGGCTGTGGCCTTAAATTAGGAGCCTTGCCGGCATTTACATGGAGTACCATAGGTGTGGAAAACCATAGAAGGTCACTTCTAGAATGATAAGGTAGGAATTGACACACCTCTCCTCAGTTTTGTCTCACTAGGCCACCGAATGTGTCTAGTCGGTGTCACTTGAAATAAATCACTACAAACATGGTGCCTTGTAGTATAATTTCTTACGCTTAGGATGAATCAGGGTTGTGTTCACTGTTGCCACTCTTGTTTCAAGGTTATCATCTTTGCCGACCACTTGCAGACACCTCTGGTACTTATAATGTAACTTGGCAGTATAAGCTGATCATCCATTGGTCATTCCAAATTAGTAAATCTTCACTTTGTTAGCAAGATAACAACACATAACGACACCTATTAACGAACACTGATACCTTATCACTTCATACAGACTGCATATTCTATGTACTAAGTTAGGTATGTATTGTGTATGATTGACACAAGATTATGCCATCTATAAATTACCTACTTTTATTATTTCAGCGTGATTTTGACAGTTACGAAAGTGAATAGGCCTATCTTCATTGTCAGTTTTGTCTCTGGTGACAGTGTTAAAATAAGATGACTCCGACTATACCACGTTTCAGCTATCTGAACAGAAGAATTAAATATCTTTCCTGAGCTGGAATTGAACTCGGACCTCTGGAGTTAGAGTCAAGAATGCTAGCCACTGCACCATGAGGTGATCTTTACAAATGTAATTCTCTCTAGGCCTATTATATCCCATAAATGTTTCCTAATTCAAGATAGAATTTGTCTCAAATATGTTGGACACTCCTAGGATTAGCCAAATTCTCATGGTTTCCAGGTGGGTACAATGAACTAGAATCTACAAGAACAGCAAGTATATGTTATTTTTTATTCTTTAGGTTCACACTTTCACTTTTGAATACAGAGCAAAGTTTCTGCAGACCACATACACTTTTAGGCCTAAGATTCACTCATTACCTTAGTACAAGAGATATTGTTTTTGGTTGCTGGGCAGAACTATGCTTTAAGTCCCAGCCATTTACATAATAAAAATAGCAAAATATATGTGGGTTACCATAATCTATTACAGCAGTTCCCAACCTTTCTCGTCTTTCGAACCCCTTCTACAGCGATCTGAGTTGGGTGAGCCACTGACTTAAATATACAATGTAATTACATGTACCGTAACTGTTCCTTAGTGGGATCGCGGTACTATTAGTATTAGACACACAGAAGCTTGCAGACTAAATTTCCATTGTAGCGAAATCCAATTCATTCCTAACGTTAGATAACTGTAAATCAGCCTTCGCGGTATATATTATATTTATTGTGGAAATGTGATAAATTCCCAATGTTACACATATGTAACAAGGGACATTACAGGGTTAATTTAATTTTAAAATAATAATAATAATTATATGACAATGCTGCAGAAATTAAGGAAAGAGTAAAAGGCCTAGCCTCGAAACCCGCCATTATGGAAAAGTGTTTGGCGAACCCCTAAAATAATATGCGAATCCGCTGGAGGTTCACGAACCACAGGTTAGTAAACGATGATCTATTACAGTGTTGTCTGAAGTTTTACCACCTGAGACACCACAATATGAGAAGCTTATTTCCAAAAGATACCAAATCCAAAAAAATCGAAATTGAGATTATTATGGAAAACGCACGTAGGTAGGAAGCTCCATCATATGAAAGAAAAAGAAATTGCCAAAACGACCTAAATCCATAACAAACAGGGCATTAAAAATCTCTTTTGATGCCAATAAGTACCAAATCCTGTGGCCTGAATGTGCCAATACGTACCGTATCCATGCAGCCAATGGGAGGCCATATCTTTTAGTACTGGATAATATTATCCATTGTCCAGTTCACAAGTTATTTACCATATTTATGTTATTTAGACACAAACTACAATCATAATTCCAAAAGTTCAGCATGCTAAGATACTTTGCATAATTTCCATTGTTTTGTTCAATTTTATTTAATATTATTTAAATAATTTATGCCTTCACTGTAAATACCTTAAATCTAATTATTGCATAACTAAATACAATCAGTTTTCTCGAAGATTCTGATGACTGCAGTGAAATTTATGTCTTTCCGTTGAAATTATTTAGAGTTTCAGTGCCAAAAAGTACCAAATCCATAATTTTCTTTGAATATTTCCTAAACTGCAAAAGCCTAAACAGAAATACTTGGTATAACAATGCATTTATTCTATCTGAACATAATAAATGTGCTCAAATGGATTTTCAGATTAAATTTTACACTCTGAGCGTTTTTCCTCTCTTCTGTAAAATATTACTTTTTGGATTTGGTACCTTTTGGAAATAAGCTCGAAGGGCCTTGGACTACCAAGTGTCCTCTGTACAGCCGTATGGCCTGTAGGCTACGGGTCAAGGGTGATGCGTATTCTGTGCGGCAGATCCCCTCAGCCGTTAATCTTGGTTTTCCTTACTGGGGCGCTGCCTCATTGTCAGACATCTACTGTATTGTCCTCGCAAGGCTGAGCGCACCCTGTTCCAGACCTCACGTCAGCTTTGAAAAAACCCTGATAGAGCCGGGAATTGAACCCAGGGCTTCTGGGTGAGAGGCAGACGTTCTACCCCAACACTATGGAGCTGGCCCCGAGTCTTTCATGAATAACCTATCCCCCATGGCATAGTTGGGCAAGTTAAATCTCTCATCACGATTGTGGCAGGGAGCTGCAGTAAATCCAGCGTTTGTAGGATCGAATCCCAGCACAGACAGTGGTAATCCTGAGTGTAGTTTTTCCGTACTCCCTCTGGATAAAAGTCAGGATACTACCTTTTCAAGTCCCGAGTCATCTAACATACCCCATCCCCAACCCTAATCATTACAACTAGACACAATACTACATTCACCACAGAAATACAGGCTATCAGACATACAATCCTCACATGAGTAATTTCCATTGAATTAATGTGCAAACAATGCATAGAAAGCGCAGCATCTGAGAATGAGCAATGTGAAGCACACTGTTGCCAACTATTAGGAAAATTATGAAAACGTACACTGTTCTTTTAATTTGTGCAAAATTGCAATTTTCCCCCTTTATCTATCTCTTTCTTCTCCATATGTTTTTATATTTTCCTTTTCTATGTTTATCGACATTATTCATCATTTACTGTGTTCTTCCTCCACACAGTTTTAAATAAATCATTTGAATAAAACATTCTGCTCTTTCCCTTGCTAAGAACAGTCATGCTCTCTTCTTATGATGTACAACACAGATCTACACTGGTGTCCAAAATTAAAGCAACAAACGGAAATGTTGCAAGGTTGCGTTTATTTTGCCACAAAACTGTATAAACAGGTGATAGTAAAGTAGCAACACTGTAAAGAATACAAAACGTAAACCACTGCAACATACATAACAGAAGACAAAAATGTTCTTCGTTTTTTCCAACTTCATGGATTTGCACACACATTCCGACAACTGGTTAATATGCTCAGTATGGGGTGAGACCACTCCTAGCAGGAATACAGGCCTGACAACGGCGGGTCATGCTGTGAATGAGGTCATCAATCTCATGTTGAGGCAATAAAGCCCATTCTTCCTGCAGAGCAGCTAGCAAGTCTTGGAAAGTGGTTAGTGGATGCTGACGTGATGCAACTCATCTCCCTAGTGCGTCTCAGACACGCTCTGTGAGATTCAAATCGGGTGAGCGAGCAGGCCACACCATGCGTGCAATATCTTCCGTTTAAAAGAAAACATTAACTACCTGTACTCTATGAGGTTGGGCATTATCATCCATCAGTACGAAGTCTGGGGCCACAGCACCTCGCAACAACCGAACATGAGGTCCCAAGATCTCGTCACGATACCTGACTGCAGTTAAACCTTGTTGATTTACCCGTACAATTTCCTGAAAAGGTGTTCGAGTAGTCAACATAATCCCTGCCCACACCATTAGGGATCCTCCTCGATATCGGTCTCTTTCCACAATGTTTAGGTCCCGAAATCATGTTCTAGATTCTCTCCAGATGCGAATCCGTTGAGAATCACTCTCCTGACCAAATCGGGACTTATCTGTGAAAAGAACATTGGCCCACTGTTCGACTAACCAGTTGGCATGTTGACGACTCCACTCTAGACATTCCCTTCTGTGCAGACACGTCAGGGGTACACATACAGCAGGTCTCCAACAATAAATGCCACTCTGTCGAAGCTTTCTGTACACTGTTTGCCTCGATACAACTGTTCCAGTGGATGCTGCTAGGTCAGATGCCAGTTGCCGTCTAGTACTACGGCGGCACCGTCGTGCCCTTACAACCAAATAATGGTCCTCTCGTTCTGATATCACACGTGGTCGGCCCTGCCCTGGTCTTCGGGATACATTTTCGGTCTCTGCAAACTGTCTTCACATCCGAGAAACAAAAGAACGATTCACATTAAGCCATCGGGCCACATCACTTTGCGACTGTTCTGCTTCCATTCTTCCTATGGCTCTCCACCGCAGAGGGTCTTCTAGGCATATTATCTGTGCCATACTGCACTTTCTGTGCATGTGTACACAGCGAGTGTTGATGTGGAACTACCCAGTAAACACCACCCTGTTTGACAGGTGCGCTGATGTCATCGTTGGCATGTTTGTACGATGACAGGAATGCCATCTTCCTTGCAGAACATGATTGTACAGACATTTGTTGACAGTTTGTCTGATCATATTGTGAATTAGCCACAGGATGGAGAAATAGCAGTTTGTTGCTTTAATTTTGTACACCAGTCAGGGTGATCACTTTCTGGAAAACTCAGGGAACACAGGGGAAAAAAACACAGGGAATTTAAATTGCATAGAATAAACAGGGAAAATACAGGGAAAGAATTTGACACGAGGAAAAAAAAAGTCTTGACATACGATTGGGCTTAATAATGCATCGTTGGCGGTATTAATTAATCTTGCATACAAAATTAATTTTGAAAGAATAATAGATTTTCCGCCTTCAATACTGTTTATTCTTCATGTGTTTTGTATGAGCTTATACAAGGAAAGTTTTTCCTTTGTGAAGTTTTGTTGGACAGGCTGAGGAAGGGGGAGTATTAGCCCCCAAAACATGTCCCTGTAAGTAATAGAAATAAACAGTATTGAAGGCGGAAAATCTATTATTCTTTCAAAGTTATAGTTACGTCAATACGGACCTGAATAATCGACATTATGGACAAAATTAATTACCGTTAAGATTAAAAATTAATTACTGTACCGTAATTTGACCGTTCTACCATTTCTTCTTTTCGGATGTTTGCCTTTCAGGGTATCCAAAGTCAGAGAAAATAGCTTCGTGAGAAAAAAGAATGACTTGGGTGTTTATAACTTATTCCATATAAGTTGAGAGTTATTACAACATGCCAGAGCCGGGAAGAAGAGCTCTTACCTATAGGAGCA
The DNA here is from genome assembly GCA_946902985.2 of Meconema thalassinum. Lineage (NCBI taxonomy): Eukaryota > Metazoa > Arthropoda > Insecta > Orthoptera > Tettigoniidae > Meconema > Meconema thalassinum. Next base: position 1,959,037,687 of record OX336388.2, read on the forward strand.
CACTACCTTCGATTGAAATATTACAGACACCATATCAATTGTAAACTTGTTATATTTATAAAAACTTACCCCTAGTTGGGCTACCCTAACCACTTATCATCTCAGGTAGTGGGGCAATAAACTTGCTTTAAATTAATCCACAAATACACAAGACACACACCTCATATATCTTCACACACTATATTTATTAATTATAATATGGTTATCCAAATGTGAGCATTTCATTCATTGGCTGGAAAAAGACATCAACAACTATCCTCCAACTTGCCTCAAAATCACCAATAAACAGCCCATTCCCATGGCAACCTCCACATGCCAAGGAAGCTTTTCACCAAACAGTCAAGGCCTCCTGGTGCCACCAGCCAAGGCCATCCATCCGTAGACCACCAGAAAAAGAATCCTATGGGCACTGACCACACAAGAGACTCCATGGCGCTCCACGAACAAGCAGCCATGTCTGGCAACCTGATAAAATAATAACAGTCTCTGTAACCGAACAAAAGTTCGGTTACAAACTGGCTTTAACTTCACGTCAATAAGAGGTAAGAGCTCTTGATGATGATGATAATTGTTGTTTTAAGGGGCCTAACATCTAGGTTATCGGCCAGGTAAGAGCTCTTCTCCACGGCTCTGGCGTGTTGTCATTTGACTCTCAACTTATATGGAATAAGGTATAGTTGTGGTGTAACGAGATTCACTGTGTAACCTAACATTTGTGGGTTACAGAGACTCCTCCTTGTTTTTTTTTTTTCTATTAATTTATTTAGTTATTTTGTTTTTATCGGGTTGCCAGCCGTGACCACAATGGTAGACTTACTTAACATGACTTAATTCCTATGTCCCCTCTCAGAGCAAAGGGCTGCAACAAAAATCCTCCACTGATTTCTTCTCCCAGCAAGCCTCTGCAGGTCTGTTCAGGATTTGCCAGTCGTCTTCCTCTCCTCCTCAACACTTCTTCTCCAGGTATCACTCAATCCTAGAATGTCTAACTTGTAGTTTCTCATTTCTGCACAGACCTGCTTTAGCCTGCCTGTTTGGCATAAAGTTCTTATATTCCAGCATCCAATTTTCGTAATCATTTTCATGCCAAAAATCGTCAACTGTTTATCAGTCCGGTTATTTTCTGTTGCAGTTTCAGTAGTCGAATAAGTTCAGATGTGTGAGTGATTGGCCCACAGCATCCTATCATGGTGGAGGGGCTGCCTCCTCACTGTATCCATGCTCACAGATGTGGAGTTAGATGTTCAACTCTTCTCTAGTTTGGTTTTCCAGAGTAGGTCGAGATATCCACTCCAACCCTCCTCCTTTTCCAGCCGGGCTTGGGACCGTCCTTGGCGGAGTTCACAATGGTAGACCACCGCCGAATGTCTTATGTGTTTTGGCCTTAGAGATTCTCGGCGGTGGTCTGGCTATTGCTGGTAGGTGGCTGTGCAAAATAATCAGGTGGCCTTGTCAGATTGGCAAAAGGTTCCTTGGCATGGTGAGGTTGTCATGGAAATCAGCTGTTGTGAGTGGGGAATTCAGGCAAGATGGAGGCTAGTTGGAGATAAAAGAAAATTGTGTATGAAACCTAGTTTTTTTTGATGATGGATTGAATTACTCTTAGTGTGAAGTGTTGATTTTGTGTAGTTGCTGCCGAGAAAAATGGAGGCTGGTTTAATGTAAAAAGTGATGTTCTCTGGTCCGGAAATTGATACTTTTATGAAGAAATAAAGAGGTTGTCTGTAAAAAGTGTGGAAGAGAAGAATAATAATTGCTGTTAATGCTGCACAACAGATGCAGGTAATGGAAGCTTGCTTTTGATAAATAAATAGTGTGAATTTTGTGTAGTTGGTGTCCTGGTCTTTGTGTGGATGTGATTTTAAGCAAGCATATTGCCCCACTACCTGAGGTGGCTAGCTCGCAGAATTATAAAAATTACAATATTGCCCAACTGTGGGGCATGTTGTTGTTGTTGTTGTAGGTTATAGAGATAACCTCAATAGTAGGGACAGAAGTTTCATATTATAATTATTACAACTGAACAGATGGCACAAAATCTGAATTGAGTTTACTTATGTCGCAAGCATCCTTCCTGTACTGTCGACTTGTGTATGTAAATGATTTGCAGACTGTCAAAGCATATTATTTTTTTATAAGTAGCGATGAGCGAATTGAATACAGGTAAATGGAATTTCTTTGGCTAGAATGAGTAATAAAACAAATACTGCAACGACAATCGATTACATAACCTAAAATTCACTCATCAACAATGAACACTTTTGTAGCCTATTTAGTATTTTTTGAAGATCATGGAGGGATCATCGAAATTCAATCCAGAATGGCTTCAACCGTCAAAGTACTCAGATTTTCAACCTTGGTTAGAAAAAGTTCCCATGAATGCAAAACATGCTTTTTGTAACATGTGCAAAAAAAAAAAAAATTGCTTTGAGCAACATAGGCAAGAGAGCTATCACTACCCACATGACAGGAAGAATTCACGAAGCAAGGATCACCAGCCGGCATGTGACTGCGCTTTTGTCAGATCGAGCCATAGGCTACTTCAGTTCGGTCGTTTTATATCCCATGTCAACAAGACTGAGCTTGAACAATTTGATAGGAGAAAATCTCACCTGGATCATTTTTATACTAAACAGTTCAAGGGCTTGGAAGAATATAAAGATGTATGGGCGATCATAAAAATCATCCACATATTTTCCCATGGTTACGCCTTTGTGGAGTTTTTTTTTTTTTTCCATTAACAAAGAAATGTTAGTGGAAAACATTCACGAGTCAACTCTCATAGCGATGAGAAAAGCATGCGATGGAATTCAGGATGCAGGTGGAGAAATTGCCATAAACATTGATGATGAAATGGTTCGTTATGCTTGTGGGGCTAGGGCTAAGGAAAAAATCGCTATCGAAGAACACCAGTAAAACACTTCAAGCATTTGAGTTGTGGTGCTACAGACGCATGCTCAGAATATCATGGATCGATAAAGTAAGTAACACCGAAGTGCTCGAACGCCTGCACAAAGACCTGGAGGTCTTGCATACCATCAAAAGACCAAGCTTGAATACTTTGGTCATATCATTCGTAATGATAAATATACTCTCCTACAGATCATTATTGAAGGAAAAATTGAAGGTAAGAGAGGCCGAGGAAGGAGGATATCCTGGCTAAGGAACCTACGTGAATGGTATGGACTCAAACACTCCTACACTATTCCAAGTTGCTAAAAATAAACAACATACTGTATCACCCTGATGACAGCCAACGTCCACTGAGGATATGGCACACGAAGAAGAAGAACGAAAACGACTGGAAACGAGCAGATGAGTCGGTACGAGAGAGAGAAGAAGAAGAGGAGAAAGGACAAAGTATAATGGCAATAAATAAATAAAGAAAGGGAAGAATTGCGCACAAAACAACATGAGCTGGAAATGAAAATGAAAACATAGAAGAAATAAGAACTTCAAACGTATTCAAAGTCACTTAAATATCTGTGATGAAATATTATACCTAAAAAATTGTGATTATTTTGAAATGTGATCAATGAAAGGTGTCATCATCATCATCTTGTACAGTTTCCAGCCCCAGGCTCGGTCTGTTTTGGAACATAAGCCTCGCCACTTAGTCCTTTCTTCCCACCACTCTGGTCCAGTCCTCACCTCTCTTCTTGACACATTCCTCCACTCCTTTCAGCCATCTATCTCTTGGTCTTCACCTTGGTCGTTTCTTCTGCATCTCATGTATCCTCTTGGGAATCTTCTTCTCTTCCATTCTCTTTAAGTGTCCATACCACCTCAGTCTTGATGTCACAATCCTACCTTGCAAGGGCTCCTCTTTCACTATTTCCCTGACCTTTTCATTCCTCACCCTGTCTCTACTTATTACTCTGATCCTACTTCGCAGGGACTTCATTTCACTTGCCTGTATTCTGCTTATGTCTCTTTTCTTCATTATCCACGTTTCTGATGCATAGGTCAGTATCGGGTTATAGTAGCTTCTGTATAACACTTCTTTGCTTTTTTGTGGGATATCTTTATTCCACACTAAGCTCCTAATGCTTCTCAGAAATGCTTCTGCCTGTCTGCCACATTCCGTAATCTCTTTGTCATTTCTCCCATTTTCCTCCACTATACTTCCCAAGTACTTGAGACTTTCCACCTTCTTCAGCTGTCCACCTCCAAGTGTTAGCCCACTCGTTGGTCTGTCCTTTTTCCTGGTCATTAACAGGATCTCACATTTACTGATGTTGAACTTCCATCCGTACTCTCCCACTGTTTCTTCCTAAGCCTTCAGTTGCTCCTGAATTTCCTCCTCCTTGTTTCCCCAGACCATGAGATCATCTGCAAACACCATTGCTTTCATCTTATCTTCTCCTATCTTTCCTGCTACCCATGCCATTACCTCGTCCATGACCACAATAAAGAGAAGGGGTGACAGTGCACTACCCTGTTTCAGGCCACTCATTTGTCAGAACCAGTCTGTTCTTTCCCCTCCAACTTTCACACAACTCACACTTCCACAATACATCTCCTTCACTCTGCCTACAGTCCCTTTTTCCACTCCCATGTTTTCCATTGCTTCCCAAACCTTCTCCCTACACATACTATCATAGGCCTTTTCGATGTCCAGGAAGGCCATCAACAGATCCTCTCCAAATTCGTAGTGGTGTTCCTGGAGCTGTGTCACTGAAAATATGAGATCCACTGTTGATCTCCCAGGTCTGAATCCATACTGCTCCTCTCTCAATTTTCTCTCCACTTTGGCTAGTATTCTACTTTCTAATATATTTTCATATATCCTGGCACAGTGTGGTATGAGTGTGACTCCCCTGTAATTTCTGCACTCCTTTCTGCTCCTTTTCTTGAATATTGGGACAATTAATCCTTTCTTCCAATCTGCTGTTCTTTTTTCTCCTTCCATACCACCCTCATCACACGGTACAGCCACTGCTTCCCAACCTCCCCTGCTGCCTTCGCCATTTCAACACCCACTTCATCCACACCTGGTGCCCTTCCTCCTTTCATCTTCTCTATAGCCATTTCCAGTTCTCTCCAAGTCAGGTCCTTTTCCATTCATGTGTTGTCTTCTCCATCTTCCAATACGTTTTCTTCCTCCCTATGACCATTTGGATTCAGCAAATCCTCAAAGTACTCTTTCCACACTGTCTTGAGTGTCTCTTTGTTATGTATCTCAATTCCGTTTTTGTTCATCATTACCACATCATCTCGCAGACCTCTTTTCTTACTTTTGACCATCCCATAAAATACTTTCTTATTTCCTCTGCTGTCTTCCTCCATCATCTCTGTCCACTTTACCATCCACTTCTTCCTCTCCTCTGCGACAATCTTGTTTGCTTCTTTCTTATTTATCTTATAATCTTCCCTTGCTGGATCAGTTCTTTCCTGGAACCACACTCTGAAAGCCTTGTTCTTCCTTCCCACAGCTTCTTTTACTCTCTCATTCCACCATGGTGTCTCCTTACACTGCTTTCTGTTGCTTGTTCTTCTACATACTGCCACTGCAGCTTCACCATTGTATTTTTTAATTGCTTCCATTCCTCTTCCCCTGTTTTAGAATTGTCTGTTGACATCCTTTCCCTTATTATCTTCTGGAATTCTTCCTTGTCTTCCTTTTCCTTCAGTTTCCATACTTTGATTCTCCTTTCCTGGTACTCTGTCCTCTTGCTAACCTTAACAACTCTCAGGTTCATTACTAGTAGTCTGTGGTCGCTATCTAAGGCCTCTGATGTTATTACCTTTATATCTCTGACACTTCTCTTCATTTCCCAGTCGTACAGCATGTAATCTACCAAAGATTTCTTTGTTAAATCACTGCTGTACCACGTTATCTTGTGGCTTTGTTTCTTCTTGAACCAGGAGTTGCCTACCACTAAACCATTTCTCTTGCAAAAATCCAGCAACTTTCTCCCTTCTTCATTCCTGCTGCCCCATCCTGTGCTCCCATTACATTTTCATATCCTTGCCTTTCACTTCCTACATGTGCATTCAAATCTCCCATGACAATGATGCTCTGACCATTCAACTGCTGTTGTAGCTCCTCCTCAAAGTCTTCCTTCTCTTGAGCTGTACATCCAACGTGAGGGGCATATACCTGGGCTATCTCCAGGCTTCTTCCCTTTACAGTTGCTCATCTTCATGATTCTGCCACTTATTCCCTTTACCTCTTCCTTCATTCCATCTCTCACAACTACTCCTACTCCCCTGCTCCTTCCTTCACTGTTCCCACTCCAGTACAACCGGTACCCTTTCCTCAGTTCTTTGCGACCTTTATTTATTATTTAGTTATTTAATTTGTGAAAGATATACGTTGTCGTAAGAGACTATATGTGTTATGTATTTTACGTTCTATAATAAATTTAAAAAAGTATTTACCGTACATAAATTTTGTTTCATTTTCTGAAAATGAACATAAATAGGCCTAGTATCCTTATAAAAGTATATGTGTTAATAAAAGGTTAAATTTAACACAGGGAAAATACAGGGAAAATAATTTTAGGTAACCAGCAGTCACCCTGCCAGTGTACCTGTATGCTATATATTTCAGCTTTTTAAAGCTATTGATACAACACAAATACAAACGAGTTCAAATCTCAATCTAATATATTCTTAATATGAATTTTTATGTCTGTTCCAGGAAATTGAATCCATTGTTTCCCTCTTTGGTATTGATGTGCGGTGGGAAGACAGAGACAATTATCAAGTATGTATCCTCCACTTTCACACTCTAATTAATATGCACATGCATTTAAAAATAAGTAACCATGTGTTGGATTTTAAACATATTTGTAATCCAAAGTTAAAACGTAATGCTTCTTCTGTGCTGCTAGCTTTGGGATTGACTTATTGATTATCCTTTTCATTCTCTTCAATTCACACATCGCTGGCTAAGAAGAGAGACCTTGTATCTCACTGGCTATTATAGGAACATTCCTCAAGCAAGAGTCAGTTATGAAACATTCCTGCATAACTGGTGAATGCGAGATATAAGGTATCACTTCTTAGCCATTGACATAGATCCGTACCTAATTCAGTGATAATACACAGTATAACATAATCCAGAGTAACTGGACTCCCTGTTATTAGACAACTAAATATAGACAAAATAAGATGGGAAATTGTAAGTTATTCATTGCTACTGTTGAGTTGGCAGCAAGCACAAGAGTGCGGTTCAGTGACAAAAAACAGTGGTGTGCATCGTGTGAATTGTGAACCTTTCCACAACAAATAATAAAATATGTATTCTAGAGGAGTCTACGTGATTTATTAAAAGTGAACCTAACAGCTACGAATAAATTAGATTGGTATAGAAAGATTTGTAGCCATTTTGCAGTATGTCTTATTAACAATAGTTATTCACAATAGTTAAATCAGAATGATTCGTCAGCTGAGGTCAGTGACTTGAAATGTGGACTCGGCATTGGCTACTATGTGATATATAGGGTGTCATTTATGTATTTAAGTACCCTTAAGGGGTGTGTAGGGGATGGATATAGGATCAATTTGAGATGGGGAACTTGGGTTCGGAATGGCCTCCTAACTCCAGAAAACAGGTTTGTTTCAGGCCCTCCGCCCCTGTAAAGTAGGGAAGCGCGCCATGTGTTACTCTGAGGTCAGGCACTCTTTCCCTGTCAACGGTCTTGGCGCGACCACCGCTCAACGCTGCATTAGCCGAGAGCTGCATTCCTCTTGCCAATTGATAGTTCCGTCGTCTTTACCTACTACAGAAATACACGTAACTCGCTGATACTAATAATCAAAAGGCAATTAATTTACAGAATCAAGGATAGATTTAAAAAATCAGCACAGAATAAACACGCACTGTGACTACTGTATGCCCCCTCCTTCCCCTCTGAAAAAATGAAGGCATGGCACCCCAGGAGAACAAACCCGGGACCACCTTGCCTCTATCCTCTCGCGCAGTTCGCTACTTCTGTGGGGGTCCGGGCGGGGACACCAAGAGCCCGCTGATGAGCCAGCTTGGTGTCCTAGGCGAAACCCCACACAAGACATGGCACAAACCTAGAAGAATTGCTGAGTTTTAATTCACTGGCCGTGAAAGCCAATATACCACCTTTTTGGAAGCCTTCATAGGGAGGTTATGGCTGCTTTTAGTTCTCGCAGTAAAGTGGTGCAGGCGTGCTTCATAAAGAGGGAGGTAGTGCGCAGTTCGCTACTCCTGTTGGGGTCTGGTTGGGGACACCAAGAGCCCGCTGATGAGCCAGCTTGGTGTCCTAGGCAAAACCCCACACAAGACACGGCACAAACCTAGAAGAATTGCTGAGTTTTAATTCACTGGCCGTGAAAGCCAATATACCATCTTTTTGGAAGCCTTCATAGGGAGGTTATGCCTGCTTGAGCTTTTAATTCTCATAGTAAGGTGGCGCAGATGTGCTTCATAAAGAGGGAGGTAGTAGCGCGCAGTTCGCTACTCCTGTGGGGTCCGGGCGGGGACACCAAGAGCCCGCTGATGGGCCAGCTTAGTGTCCAAGGCTAAACCCCACACAAGACACGGCACAAAGCTAGAAGAATAGCTGAGTTTTAATTCACTGGCTGTGAAAGCCAATATACCATGTTCTATAAAGATAGGAGGTTATTATTTGGACTTCAAAAACCAAAGAAAGTTAACGGCAATAATTTTGCTATCTACTAAGAGAAAATTTGAAAAAATGTCTTGTAAATGATATTGAAGAAAACTTCCAGAAACACAATAGAAGAAATTTCTTTAAAACTTTCAAAACTAAGTTAACCAAGTATCAACCATGTATGTTTTAAAAAGGAAGATGGGCAACTTGCTATTAATAATACAGAAAACTGTGAAATGTGAGGCCCATCCAGAAATAAGTTTTCTCAATTAAAAAAAAAAATTAGTTGCATGAAAAACTTCATTGGCACCAGATACAGCAATGTTGGAGCAGGGAGGCATTGAGGGCTGCATCAAACCAGTCAAAAGACTGAAGACTCAAACAACAACAAAACATGTAATTTTTTATTAATACAGTATAGCCTACCTATTTGTTTTAGTTCATTTTCAAAGTTATTCTGTATTATCCGACATTTTCGGTGATCCAACGTACTCCAGGTCCAGTTAAGGTCGGATAATCGAAACTCTACTGTAAAACTAAAATTCAGAATATAATACAAGAATTCAAAAATGATATCCGGAGAAGATTCAATTGTCAATTGTCTCAGAAATTTGGAAATATGCCAGCAATGATATGATTGAAAAACTTCAAAAACCTCATGGAGGAAATTTGGAAAACGGAAGAAATTCCAAAAGAATGGAAATGTGTCCTCTTACATCCATTACACAAAAGAGGGAATAAGGCAGGTGTTAACAAGTATAGAGAAATATCTTTACTGGCTGTTACGCACAAAATCTTATCCAAAGCTTTTCAAAATAGTTTGGAAGGGCAAGTGGACTTGGAGAATACCAAGGAGGATTTTTAAAGGGTAGGTCCTGCTTCAAACAAATTCTAAATTGAATAAATTGATCATCAGAAATAACTGCCTTAGAAGCAAAAATGTTGTCATAACCTTTGTAGACTTCAAAAAACATTTAAAACACCGTGAACAGAGAAACACTTTCAATGCACTTGAAGAATTTGGTGTGGATTTTAAAACCTTCAAAGTGAATACCAAATGGTATTTAATCAATTTATTTCCACCTTAGTCAATAATATTTAAATTTATTTATTTACGTAGCTATGCCCACATTGGAGCAGTTAAATCAAACCAAATACATTTAAGTCATCTAAGAGTTAACAGGGAATTTAGCTGTCATCATCTTCCTCCTCTCCCAAAACCTCTTCATTCTGGCTGATCTGGCTGCCCTTTCTTCATCAGATAATTATGACACATTGTTGCATAGTTTTTAGTGTAAGTCTTGGCAGCTTCGGTAGCTTAGTTGGTAGCATGCTGAGCTTCTATGCCCAAAGTCGCGGGTTCAAACTCGGCCAAAGTTGTCAGATTATTTAAGAGCGTTAAAAATTCCTCTGTATGCCTTCCTTTGGAGGGGAAGTAAAGCCGGCTGACCCTTGTCATAGATTTATGGCATGATAAAAAACCTTCCACTAATTACACTTATGTGAAGCTAAATTATAGGTTAGATTTGACTAACACTCTTAGGTTCCAACGTTCGTCGACAGGAGCCGACTGTGGTGGCATCTAGTAACCAAGTTCATAACTAGTTAATCGTTGATGGTGGCGTTTGGTAGCAAAAGTTGGAACTACTTGAAAATCAAATGTCTGCAGTCCTTACTTTAATTAAAAACAGATAACACACACTGATACAGCCATCACAATTAACACCGGTTATCAGACAGATTCTACACACACCCAAAATAAACGGGACTACATGACCACGTTGTCGCAGCCCCTAAACTGAGGAACCATCCAATGTAAGTCTTATATGTTTGTTTTTCAGAATCCTTTTTCTTCTTCTTTATTTGCAATTTGTTGCATTGTAAAATTCAACTCTTCTTAATCATTTTGACCTTCTTTGAACCAATTATTTTTCTTCTACTTGTCTAAAAGTAGTTAAATAGTTGCTTTAATAGTCTATTGTCTTTTTATATCGATAAATGACAGATAAAGGCAATTCTCCTTTTTCTCATCGAGTCTATTATTGAATCACTTTTTTCCGGTAGACTACTGCATTAGGCAACAATCTCCATTGTTCATCTACCTGGTGTTTTTTTTTTATTAGTGATTGTTCTGATTATCTTTCTGTCAACCTTTGACAGTTGATCTGTTGTTGATTTGGTGTTTAATTTAAATAGTGTTTCACAAGCGTACATTAAGTCGCTTCAAGTTGTATCGATGGAACAGTAATGTTCAAATTAAGCGTTGATCAAAACAGGTTTTTCCTTGTGTGTTTGCCAAGTAATTCATTGTGCTTTTCTAAATTTTAATTTTAAGAATATTTATTTCTCTATTACCGGTACTTCTTATTTTTCAGCCATACTGTATTGTTGAACTGCCCTCGGAGCAAGCTGCCAAACAGATAGCCTGCCGTTCTGTGTGCCTCCGATCATGTATGGAGCTGTGGGGAAGAGCTGACACTTTGGAAGAGCTTCATAAAAAACTTAGAAATTCTCCATTGGAGCAGATGAGGCCTTTCTGTCAACCTGAATTGTCCTTCAAAATCAAAGTAGAAACTTTCTGTAATCGGCAAAGTCAAGCAGAGAAAGTTGCCAAGATTGAGGTAACTTTCACTTTCATCATTAGAATGGTGTCTTCCTCTGAAGTGTTATATTATTTTTTTACTGTAAGTGAATATTTAATTAGTGCTCTTCATAGGGAATATCTTGCAATGGGCCATAAAGAAACTTATTATACAGCAAGGGTATCCAACAAGGCGATTGGCAAGTCTGTCGCGAAAATTGTTATTGTTGTTGTAGGCTGTAGTACAGGGGCGCCGAATCCATGGTCGAGGTCTAGCGACCGCTAGACCTGACGAGGGGGTGGGTCTCCCGGTCCCCTTGGGGGGTGGGTTCCGTTGGGGGGTTACGGATAGAGGAGGAAAGGGAAGGAGAAGGAAAAGAGGAAAGGAAAGAAGGGAGAGAGAAGAGAAGAGAAGGGGAGAACTGTGCGAAATAAGCTGTAAAAACGTAATTATTGGGGTAGGGGTCCGGTTTTTGATAAGGGGGTTAGGGTGTAGGGGTAGGGCAGAGAGGTGCAAAAAGGGGGGGGGGGTCCCCACAGAACGAGAGGGGTGGGTGTCTGCTAGACCTGAAAAAAAAAGATTCGGCGCCACTGCTGTAGTAGGCTACTGAAACAGATAACTCTTGTCTACAACTCACCTCTGGTAAATTGGTAAGCAGTTATATTACCAGCCTTCTTCTGGAACACACTACAATGCTTTCAGTTGACAACATTGCCTTTGTTCAAAAGTCTCCGATCTTAAGACTGTGGACTCAGTGTAGTGGACAAACTTTCTCTGTCAGCAAATGACAAGTAGATTATTTACACCAGCAGTGGCTGAGGTGACTTTGCTATGGTATACAGATTTTAAATTATATTCCTCTGCTGCATTAGTGTTCTTGGCAATGAAATTCCTACTCTCTCTATAGAAGCTTTTAGTCGCATTAAGTCATTCAAGAGGCATTAAAAAAAAACTTACCCTTATTATAGTGAATGGTAAGAGGATTTCTTATTTTTTATGGTGAAAGATATTTGTGTCTTATTTGTAACTCAGCCATTGTGCTTACTTAAAAAGCTAATGTAGGAAGACATTTTTGGACCTTTCATCAGAATTTTCTACAAAGTTTCTTATAGATAGTGAACTTTGAAATGCCCACCTTCTGGTGTAGCTGCTAGGATTCTTGTCTGTCGCCTCAGAGATCCAGGTCCAATTCCTGGGTCTCTCAAGAAATTCTGTAATTCAGAATTTTGTTCATTCATTACTGTCCAAGCACAACGGTCCATTTAACCTTTAACCCTACAAAGACCAAGGTTTGGTTGTTACACAGAGGACCTAGGGGGGCCTCTGAGTCCCATTCTAAAATGATGTCATAATTGCGGATTATACTGAAATAAATTACGAAACACCATTTCATGAATAATTTTAAGGAAAACTTCAGTATAAAATATTAATTTGAAATTAAATATAACACCCCTCCAATTAACTGTCGTCAACCATCCTTCCTCAACCACTGAACTCCACTCCAGGTTCCGATCTCCAACACTGTCTTTCACTAAGTCCATCCACCGTACTCTAGGTCTTCTTCGTCCTCTCTATCCACATTACTACATTGTAGTATTATCTGGAATCCTTTTCACAGTAATAAAATAGATGCCATCAAATGTGTACAAAAGAGATTTGTTGTATGGTGGACAACTGTACCATAGAGCTGATGATGAAAGTTATTGTGATGTGTACAGTTCTCCACTACTGAACAGTCGACACACACTGGGTGACGTGAGAAAACTTTGGGAGCTGGAAAATGACAAATACACAGTTCATGATGTAGACATAAAAATATCACATTATATCATATAAGAATTTTAATATACAGTTTTGAAAAAATTTAAATACACATATTCCAGAAACTACAACCCACCAGCAACATGAACATCAATTATGAATTTAACAGACTTTATAATTTTATCGTAAATTATATCAATAAACGGACTAAGCTAATTAAACAACACAACATTCTGCAACAAAGCACAAAAACTCACCAAGAAGACACCCTTTCACCCCTTCCAACACCCCACCTTCACCTACCCTTCCGGCCCCACCTCCTCCCCCTTCCACCTCTCCCTTCATACTCAATGTAGCAAGCAGTCAGCTGATCGGCTCCCAGTAAAAACTGGATCGCAACAGAACACAGGCCGTAAGCACAACACCACCAAATAAAACGTAAGTTAGACACCTCCATCTGATTTAAGGGGTTCTTATCTTTTCTTTTTGCATAATTTTTCTTCAGAACATTTGTTGAAGTGTATTTTTTATCTCTTTCTAGGTAACTCCATTCAGCCAAAAGCACCATTCATTTGACAAATTTACATATCCATATCGATCCATATCCACCTGAACATCAAAACACGTTGATCACGCACCAATGAAGAATCAATAATGTACTGGCACTTAAGGCCTGCAGATTATGGATACCAATCCTCGTTCTACAAACCATTTATGTACCGCGTCCCACCCTACAGGTTTTGACTCGAAGGAAGAAGGAGGAGTCCTTACCAGGTGGTGGATGTGGGGTGCTTCAGATGAGGATTGCCCGTGGACAACTCGTTGGGCCAAGGAGCCAATGTTTAGAAGAACAAAGGTGTCAACAAGCCACCTTTCAGGAGGAGTTTAACAATGTATTTAAATCAAAAGAAAATAAAATAATTTTCAAAAGATATTACCTGAGTATTATACCAAAATTTACATAACCTATAACACAAATAAATTACTAAAATACAATTTAGTTGTGACGTTACCACCTAATCCATATCCTAACTTAAATTTACAGTTTCGCAATACATAAAAATTCTACTTTAGGCATTTGCCTAATACAATGAGCTTGACCCATGTGGTCAGCAAAATAAAACAGAGTGCCAGAAATGGCATGAAACGGTACTACAGTGGTAAACAACATTAAATAATATGAAGACCTGGACAAGCCAGAGTCGAAATTCCAAAAGCAGTGAACTCAAGCTACCGTATATGCCGCGCATAGAAAGTATGTGTCCAACCAACCTATCTCTTCTCTACATTAGCAGTCGCCAGAAACATCCACTCGTCGTAATACTTCTCCATTTGTTACTCTATTTACCCATCTGATCTTAGCATTCTCCTGTAACACCACATTTCAAAGCTTCTATTCTCCTCTTTTCTGCTATATTGTATATTGTATTCCGGTTGTTATTCTGGGAGAAGTGAAAGTAGTACCTCTAAAATAAGTTTGACTGTACAAATACTTCTTCTACAGTCCCTAAGAACTTTCCCATAAAAGACTATGTTAAATTTCCTGCATTAGGGAACCTAGATGTGAAGTTATGGTATTGACACTTATATAGCAATTCCTGAGGATGTTATGTAGGTTCTATAGCATCTAGTGATCTGGAAATTATTATACATTTTGTCCTACCATTTAATGTGGTGGATTTAATGCCTTTACCTGTTTACTGTGGTTTTTTATGGCTTACAATCCTAAAAAAATGGATATTTTAGAGAAAGGTTTCAAACATAATTTGGACTCCTCTAACAACAACTTAACACATTTAGTAGCAGAATCTGAATCGACAATTAAAAAACTACCTCACACTAAACCAAGCGAAGTCAGACACGAGGTCAATAAAAAAATTAAGAAAATCATAAAATAAGAGAAACAAAATGTGAATTCTAGCAGCACCCAAGAGGTCTTCAATCTCAGAAAAAAAAGAGAGAGAACTAAAAAACCTCATTCTAACAAAAGCAGACAAGGGTAACATCACGGTCATTATCAACAAATCCGAATACATCAAGAAAACTGAAGATTTCTTAAACAATCCATTCAAAGGAAACTGAAACAAATCCTCAAGAACACCATCTTGGTCTTGGATGAAAGCCAATCAAACAAATTGATAAATATGAATCCCAGCTTACCAATGCTAAAATCCTTGCCCAAAATCCACAAGACCAACGTCCCCATCAGACCCATCGTCAACTTCAGTGGCAGCCCTATTCATAAGTTAGCCCAATTTTTGCAACGTTTTCTCAATAAGCATTATAAATTCAAAACCAACTATTCTTTCAAGAACTCAATCCAATCTGTGATGCAGCCAGGAACATCAAATTAAATGATTCTCACACACTTCACACAGCTGATATCAAGGACATATATACGCACATACCGGTGCCTCCCACCATCAAAATCATCGAAAAAAATTCAAAAGCACACAGCAGAATATCAGCAGCAGAAATCAATGGATTCATCAATTTACTCAAATTCACCTTACAGAACAACTTTTTCAAATTCAACCATATAATGTTGGTTGGTTCCTCAGTTTAGAGGCTGCGACAACGCGGTCATATAGCCCTGTGTACTTTGGGTGTGTGTAGAATCTGTCTGATAACCGGTGTTAATTATGATGGCAGTATTAGTGTGTGTTATCTGTTTTTAATTCAAGTAAGGACTGCAGACATTGAATTTTCAAGTAGTTCCTACTTTTGCTACTAAACTACTAAACTCCACCGTTAACGACCAACTAGTTCTAAACTTGGTTACTAGATGCCACTGCAGTCGGCTCCTGGCGACAAACGTTGGAACCTAAAAGCGTTAGTCAAATTTAACCTATAATTTACCTTCACACAAGTGTAATTAGTGGAAGGTTCTTTATCATGCCATAAATCTATGACATGGGACCGCTGACTTTACTTCCCCTCCAAAGGACGACTTCGGCCGGGTTTGAACCTGCGATCTTGGGCATAGAAGCTCAGCATTCTACCAACTACGCCACCGAAACAGCAACCATATAATGTACAGGCAGAAAGAAGGTTTGGCCATCTGTTCCCTCATTTCCGGCATTTTAGCCAACATCTATATGGACAACTTAGAGTACAACAAAAATCATTAACAAAATCCAAGGCATTACATTTTGGGGCAGATATGTCGATGACATTTTTCTCATAGTGGACAATTCAACCCACAACATGGATCACATCTTGACAGAGCTCAATCACTTAAATAACAGCATCAAATTCACCACTAAATCAGAAGTCAACAAATCCATTAATTATTTAGACCTCACAATCACCAGAACCAACCGGCAACTTCAGTACAGCATCTATAGGAAACCCACCCAAACCACCTCCACAATATGGAAATAATCTAATCACACAGAGAACCATAAAAAAGACGAATTTATAAGCTTCATCAATAGACCCCTGAACATGCCATTATCAGAGCAAGAATATTGACGTCCGAAACGGGGGAGGAGCTTACGGTCAGCTGTTTGCAATATGGCGGCGATATAGTGACGTGAAGTAATTGGGTGTGCGTTTGTTATGGCTTCTAATTTATGATGGCAAAATACTACATATTTCCTTTCATTGATAGAAATATTTTTATAATCAATTTAAATGCAGTGCCTAATTACTAGACTACCAGTTAAAAATATTACCCACATGTAGATAGTTAATTTACTGTCTGCTGTTACATATATGAAGCCTGTACTTGGGAGCCTAGCAATATCGATGTTTTTTTAAATTAATTTCACAATATATATATATATATCTCACATAACACAAAGAATGACTCCCTGATAATAAATTGAATCAAGCAACCCTGAATTTGCATGAATGTTTTGGGTTCAAAGAAGCGTTACTTGGGATGCTCAAATCATACTTCAATATTGCAAATATTGACCTACATACTTGCTGTTCAAAGGCAAGAATGTTAATTTATTAATCTCTTGCCACAGGCAAGTTAAAATGGAGACATCCTCTTTATCAATATATTTAATTAAATATTTAAAAATACAGATATTTAACAAAGCTGGAGTCTCCATTTGAACTTGTCATAAGCAAACGGAACAGATCAAAAACTACACTAAAAGCCAAACCAAATTCACTCCTCAGCTCGACATAAACCATAATACCAATTAAAACCTATACAAAACATACTCTCCTTACTGTTGTACAACTTTCAAACCAACTATTCGCACTCAAAACTGTAAAACCCTGAAATGAGAACTAATTAAAGTTAGAATAGCCTAGGCCGATCCGGTCTCCCGCTACATTACCGCATATGTAGCCTATACTTAACATCACTGTAACTTTAAATTACGACTAAGCGACCTATCTGCCTGAGTAGTAAAGGTGTTACCGGCCTGCCTGGGATGATGGGTCACCAAACCGATACTTAAAACTAAGATTTTACATTTTAATTAACTAAAATCAACAGTAGGGAGATCATAGCGAAAAACACAATCCAAGCCAAATCATACTTCAATGACCTACATACTTGCTGTTCAAAGGCAAGAATATAAACATACTTGCTGTTCAAAGGCAAGAATATAAATTCTCTGGCAAATTAAGGCTAGGAACAGCATTTTTCTTAAGTTTTCTAACCATTCGGCTATTGTCAATCGGAAGAACCCCTAAAATAAGTTTACGAAGAGCGGATTACATTCTTTGTACGGCACAGAAGTAATAGGCTATAAGTTTATCAGTATTTTTGATGTCGCTAAATCCATGTGAATACAAATTAGAGACAATAACTATCATTAATCAACAGTACCGGTGGATGACCTTCTGGTATGGGGAGAGGATGAGCAAGAAGTACAAGAGCAATTAGATGAGTGGGAGAAGGTAGTGTTATCATATGGGATGAAGTTCTCAGCACAAAAGAGTGAAGTGGTCATCACAACGAGGAAGAAGAACAGACTGGATATGGGCGTAACACTTGGAGGACAGCAGTTGCAGAAAGTAGAATGCTTCAAGTACTTGGGAAGCATAATTGAAGAAAAGGGAGGCAATAGGATGGAAATAAATGAGAGGGGAAGGTGCGCAGATGGATTTTTCAAGAGTGTTAGGGGGATGATATGGAATAAAGATGTACCACAAAAATGTAAAGGAATCATCTACAAGACCTACTTTGTGCCAATTTTGACATATGGTTCAGAAACATGGGTGATGAAGGAAAGGGACAAGAATAAAATACGAGCAGTGGAGATGAAGTTCCAGAGGAGTAGGGTAGGAGTGACAAGAATGGACAGAGTAAGGAATGAGAGAGTCAGGGAGATGGTAAGAGAGGAACCATTGCAAAATAGAATAGAGCGATCTAGGCTACAATGGTATGGACATTTGAGGAGGATGCAAGAGGAGAGGATACCGAAGAAGATGTTTGGAATGGAAATGACGGGAAGGAGGCCAAGGGGAAGACCAAGGGACAGATGGACAAAAGGAGTTAAGAAGAGTGTGGAGGAAAGAGGAGTGTGCTGGGACACAGTAAATGACGAGAGATGGTGGATGGACAGGAAACGATGGAGAGGCTTATGTTCCAAGCAGACCCGACCAGCGGTTGGAAACTGCTCAAGATGATGATGATGACCGGTGGAAAGAAGTCGTCTTCACAAAAATGCAGGCTGCACACTGCCATGTAACATGTAACACGTTTTCCAATTGACAGCGCCGAAGCCCATCTTTCTCTCTGAACTTTTTGTACAGGAAAGTAGTGAAGATATTTTGTAGCCGTTTTATACGTTTTGCAACCGTATACAGAGCAGTACCTCCTCGAATTTGACAAATTTCTTTCTGTTTCCATCACGACGTCAATGCTTCACCATCTAAATAAATCTCACCAGTCACAATGTTACAGCTTCAACATTCTGCCGCGTGGCTGCGCCATCCAACTTTTCTGACGTCAATAAGGAGGAAATTGCAATCATCCACCAAATTGCCAAAGCCAACGGTTGCGAAAAAGCATTCATAAAAAATATAATTAACAGAATTAAAAATTAACCCAAAACTACTTCACAACGCATCAAAAAAGAAAAATCCTCATTTACAAACAATATTCACTTACACAAACGTGTTTATGCACAACATCACAAATTCATTCAAAAAGCAAAACATGAAAATAGCCTACAGGACGTCCAACACGAACCAGGACCACTTTTTTAATTCAAGGCAAATTAATCAAGAATGCAAATTTAACAGATTAGGAGTATACAGACTGAATTGTAATGAGTGCAAAGCAGACTACGTGGGCCAAACCGGAAGGAATTTCAAAGCTAGATTTTACGAACACGTCAACGCCGTGAAACAGAGAAAATATTCGGCTATGGGAAAACCACATGGCTGATTCTGGTCACAAATTTACAGATATTGAGGGAAATCTAAAGATCTTGCATTATGGCAGTAAAGGAGCGATGTTGAACATCTTGGAACAAATAGAAATAGACAAAGCCCCAAAACTCAATCCTTGCCAAAATCTAAACAAAATAAATTTCGACAACAACATATTGTTTGTCACTTTAACTAAACACATCATACGCATTCCTTTAAGAAAACCTTCATAAACTCTCACAAACATGGTTCTCATATAGCCTACTCTCCATACAGTAGCTTCCACAGCATGCCCCTTCCCACGCGCCACTCTCCTTCCTCACCTCTGTCCTCTGCCCTATGTTAAGCTTGCTTCCTTGCGCTCCACACAAACCTTGTCAGACTTCTACACGACTTCAACTCAGTAGATTGATTACACTCGTGAAGGCCGCACTCACTTATCATCCTGGTGCAGGTAAGTTTCCTTTGCGTTTATCCTCCGCATTCTCTGATTCAGACGTAGTTTACAGTCTTTAAACGGTTTTTGTCTTTTCTTTTACAAGTTTTTCAAGCCATTGCATGAGGCTTTGAACACCTGCACTGAGTTTTGGATTACCTCCCAAGATTATTTTTCCTACTATTGACATAGTAAGTTTCTTTCACTTCATTTAGACTTCAGCGTGCATACAGACAGTTTTCTCAATTTTTGACTGGGTTATATTCTTTTCATTTTACAGTAGACATGCTGCAGTTTTAGGGTTTCCTTCGATCTCGCATTTTACTCCGTTCAACTAGAAGTTGATGATTCTTCGTGTTTGCCAACAAGCACTCAAACTGCGACTTGAACAGACAAGAATAAAGGCTCATTAGTTTTTCTATTGACAACAGTTCAATGTGCCCAAAGTTTTTTAAGACTATGACCATATTTGGCCTTTTGAACATTCAACTAAAATATTCTTTAAATGTTGTGCAACAGCCAGCCTTCTCATGCGCACACAATATGCATTTTTTTTATAATGGACTTACTTTTCATGTTTTATGATGTGCATTCTAATATGCCTATTTTAATGTTTTTAAATATGTGTTTCCAGTGTTTCCTTTCAGAGTGTCTTTGATATGTGTGATATTGTATGCAGAATAAGCGCACCGCTTAAGCCTCAAAACATGTACCACTAGTTTTGTAAAATATAATTTGTTGTATTGATTGATGGGCATTGGCAACAATATATTTCAACATTTTGTCAAAACTGACCAAAATGGAGGAAATGTCTTTCGGAAATGCACGAAAGTCACCACAGTCCTCTTAATTTGCAAATCTCTATGCTCTGTTAATTGTTTCAAGTTAAAGATCTGCTCTGTACACCCTTGCCCCTTCCGGAAACCTGCTTGGTACTCTTCTATCATACTTTCTAGCTGCTCTTCTACCCTAGTCTGGAGGAGTTTCGAAAACACCTTGTAGCCAATCTCTAGTAGCGAAATTCCTCTGTGGTTATTAGCATATTTTTTGTCCTCCTTTTTATGCTTGGAAAGGTTGAAGGGTCTCAGAGACGAGGGCGGCCAGCATTGAGATGGATCGACTCCATCAAATCCAACATGAATATGCCAGTGAAGAATCTGAAGTATATGGCTGAAGACCGAATCATATGGAGACAGTCCATCCATGCAGTCACTAGGAGTCGACGCCGACTTGATGGCATCTATCATCATCACTATGATTTCATTCTTCCATCCTTCCGGTAATTTCTTGGACTCCCATACCTGAGTAATGACCTTGATTGTCGATGTTGTCGATCTCTTTGTCACCTCCCCACTTTATCATCTCCGCAGATATACTGTCATCTCCTGTTGCTTTGTTATTCTTCAAATCCCCTATGGCTTGTGATATCTCCTCTCTGGTTGAATAGCGTGGACGTTTCTCTTCCACATCTGGCTCGAGATCCAGTTCAACTTCAGGTGACTCGCAGTTCAGTAGGTCATGAAAGTACTCATCTAATATTTCACCGTTCTTCGTTTCACTTACGGCAAGGTTTCCTTCTTTATCTCTTATGAACAGTTCTCTGCTCTTGTATCCTGTCAGTCTTTTTTTTATTGTAAAAAAAAATCTCTGGTGTTATTCTTCTTAAAGTTATTCTCTATTTCCTCCAGGTCTTGTTTCATCCTTTGTCTTCTAGTCCATCGTATTATTCTAACTGCTTACATCCTCGCTTCCACAAAGACTTCCCAGTTATCATGGTTCTTCTTGCTATTCCAGTCTCCAGGCTTTTCTCCTATTTTCCACTACTTTGTCACATTCGTCATTCCACCATCAATGCTTCTTCTTATCTTCCCCCATAATTCCGCCTGTTTTCTCATGTCTGTCTTCATATCTTCCCATCTATTCTGTGTCCGAATCCCTTCTACTTGTCTCGATTGCGTCCGAGCTTATCTCGAGCTATTATTATGTTTCCCATTGTTATATTAGTCCGTGGCTGACTATTCCTATTTGGAACCCATCGGCACTTGATCTCGTTAAGGTAGTGGTCCGATTCCATTCTTGTGTCCTTCCTAACCTTAGTATTCATAATCTCTTAACCTTAGTATTCATAATCTCTTAACCTTAGTATTCATAATCTCATAAGTGTTCGACCAACTTATTGCCACGTGATCAAGTTGAAATTCTTCTAGCCGTATACTCGGACAAGCCCATGTCTTTTTCTTGTTGGGTTTGGCCCTGAAGTGTGTTGTCATCATCTCAGTTTATATTCTTTGAATAATTCAATTAATCTTTCACCATTTTATTTGACCTTATATGAGCCGGGTAGTCCCCTACTACTCCCTTATGTTGTTTCTCGTTACCTACTTGTGCATTGTAATCACCTACTAATATCTTTACTTGTTTGTCAGGTATTCTTCTTAAGGTATCATCAATTTTTTCCCAGCTTCATTGCTTCTGGATCCTTTCTGTTTTTGTCATTGGTCTGTGCATGCCCTTTAACTACCATATACCTCCTATTACCTGCTCTAAATATTAAGGTCGATATCTTATCTGACTTGCTCGCTACTTCAATTATTCCATCCTCGTATCTCTTGTCCATTATAAATCCTGTTTCAAAACAAGTAGGTGTATGCTGCCCTTTCCTGTTGTCTGTCCAGGTTTTCCTTTCAGCACCTAGAAACCTTCTGACTCCACTGATTCTTCATCCTTGTATCTTGTTTCTTGCACCGCTAATATTCCGATATTCCTTTGCTTCATTTCATCTATGATCTGCTTGAGTTTACCAATCTTTGCCATCGTCTGTACGTTAATGGTCCCCATCCTAAAATTCTTTTTCTCCTAAATTTTGCCGGGGTTCTGGGAAGTTCCGCCTCTTCCCCCTTGCACTTCTCTACTGGTCCCCTAGAATCTAAATGCCGGCATGTGTCAGTATGAACCGACGGGGATTGTCCCCCTGGGGTAATTTAGTTTTGATTGTGCAATCCATTCCTTGAGCTGAAAAATAAGTCTGATAGGACGGCTCGTGTCAGTCCGGTTTTACGACAGGTTGTTAGCCCCAGAAGTTATATTTAGGCCGCCCCTGACATGGGAAATAGATGCCTTTGGTAGCTGCCCCTGGGGTACAGATGCTTCCAGACTGATATCTATCTCTCTAGTGAGGATGATACCTTTAACCCAATTAATCCTGGGCTATGGGCTGCCTCTTCCGCCATCTACACTGTACCGAAGATTATCCTCTCCACTGTAGCTGCCGTGGGGGTCTTCACCGTAACACTGGCAAGGGACCCTTACAAGGTACTGCCAGCCGGGTCAGCTGGTCCGAGGTTTACATGTGATTAAAATATGTACCGGTATATATTTGTTTTGGACTACAAAAGAGGGAGATAACTAAGGGAAAACATGTTTCTCTCGTCAAGTGAGCATCATCAGATTCAAATCTCTACACCAAACCTACAATGACACCCACTAAAGGTCACTGCCCTTCAAAAACAAAACAAAACTGCCAAAAACTTTGTACGTGTGGTAACTATTACTGGTAAAATATTAAGCATCCATAAAAATAACTATTTATAGATGGTACCTACTATGTTGCAAGACTGTGAAATGACAATCTCATCAAGAAACAGTCTCACTCCACCAACTAATCTATGAAGGTGTAGCTACTATTGCTGTGATATACTTAAGCAATAAGTCCTGTTATATTATAACTGAACTACTGTTATATTATATGCAGAAATTACCTATGATTACTTTGCTGAGATTATGGTAAAAAGCTAGAACTGCTACATTCAAAAACAGTGTTTGTCTACTAATAATGTGTTGAAAGATCTGATATGAAGACATATGAAATTGTGGAATGTCTACAAGCTACTCTGACAAAGACTTTCCTGATGATGCAAAGTTGCACTTATGGAGCAATATACATTTGATATTAAAATTGCTGTTAAAATTTTTCAGTGGTTTGTTGTTAAATAGTTACATCTTTCAATGCCCTATTACAGATTCATAAATAAATGAATATAATTGGCTAAGAAACCCTCTATTATTGTATCATATCCTGTACTGTATATGCAGTCTGATGTACTGTACAAGCAATGAAATTAGATCCGTTCAGGTAAATAATGTTCTGTTTTTTTTAATTCAGTCTTTCAGCTACTTACCACTGCAAGGCCCAGTGAAGCTGAAGAACCCTGATGTCACTTTGCAGCTAATAGAGTATTATGGATTGGACTCCAACAACATCCCAGATAAACCATATGATGTTTTCTTTGGACGCTGGGTAATGCACATCAATGTTATTTGCTTGAAGTCCATACGGTATATAGGCTAACGTAGAAGTACTTTTAACAAGTATCAGGATAAAAATCTCTGAAGGAATAGAGGACAGACTGTACAAGTGGCATGTCTGGAAATTACTGTGCTTTGATAAGATATGTGGTTGTAAATAAGTTACGAAATCTTTGAAACAGCAAAAATATTGACAAAGAATTTCTAATAAGAAATCACAGATATTCTACCTGAGTCAATACATATTATTTACAAATTAAAAATAGTGTGTTTCAGATTTCTTGGGTCCTTCTTCAGCAAATGGTGCTCAAGCCAATGTTGCATACAATTGACAAATTGTTAATTGTTGTTAGAGCCTTCAATGTTTAGACTAGTGTGATGCAGTCTTCCATGTCTCCCTGCCCTGAACTAATCGTTTCATCTCTACATAGCTACCACACCCCACATCCAAGGCAATCAGTTAAACATAGTCTAACTTTGGCCTACTCCTACAGTTCTTGTCCTCGACCCTTCCATACCTAAGTTTGCTATTCCTCAATGCCTTGGTATGTGCCCAACCAACCTATCTCCTCTGTTCATTAGCAGTCGCCAGAAACATCAATTTTCCCCCACCCATCTCCAAACCTCTTCTTTTGTTACTCTATATCATCATCATCATCATCTTGTACAGTTTCCAGCCCCAGGCTGGGTCTGTTTGGAACATAAGCCTCGCCACTTAGTTCTTTCTTCCCACCACCTCTCCGCTGTCACTCTGGTCCAGTCCTCGCCTCTCTTCTTGACACATTCCTCCACTCCTTTCAGCCATCTATCTCTTGGTCTTCTCCTTGGTCGTTTCTTCTGCATCTGCATCTCATGTATCCTCTTGGGAATCTTCTTCTCATCCATTCTCTTTAAGTGTCCATACCACCTCAGTCTTGATGTCTCAATCCTACCTTGCAAGGGCTCCTCTTTCACCATTTCCCTGACCTTTTCATTCCTCACCCTGTCTCTTCTTGTTACTCCGATCCTACTTCGCAGGAACTTCATTTCACCTGCCTGTATTCTGCTTATGTCTCTTTTCTTCATTGTCCACGTTTCTGAAGCATAGGTCAGTATCGGGATATAGTAGCTTCTGTATAACACTTCCTTGCTTTTTTTTGGGACATCTTTATTCCACACTAAGCTCCTAATGCTTCTCAGAAATGCTTCTGCCTGTCTGCCACATTCCGTAATCTCTTTGTCATTTCTCCCATTTTCCTCCACTATACTTCCCAAGTACTTGAGACTTTCCACCTTCTTCAGCTGTCCACCTCCAAGTGTTATCCCACTCATTGGTCTGTCCTTTTTCCTGGTCGTTAACAGGATCTCACATTTACTGATGTTGAACTTCCATCCGTACTCTCCCACTGTTTTTCCCAAGCCTTCAGTTGCTCCTGAATTTCCTCCTCCTTGTTTCCCCAGACCATGAGATCAGCTGCAAACACCATTGCTTTCATCTTATCTTCTCCTATCTTTCCTGCTACCCGTGTCATTACCTCGTCCATAACCACAATAAAGAGAAGGGGTGACAGCGCACTACCCTGTTTCAGGCCACTCATTTGTCTGAACCAGTCTGTTCTTTCCCCTCCAACTTTCACTTAACTCACACTTCCACAATACATCTCCTTCACTCTGCCTACAGTCTCTTTTTCCACTCCCATGTTTTCCATTACTTTATCTTGGCACAGTGTAACTCCCCTGTAATTTCTGCACTCCTTTCTGCTTCCTTTCTTAAATATTGGGACAATTAATCCTTTCTTCCAATCTTCTGGGGTCCTTTTCTCCTTCCATATCACCCTCATCACACGGTACAGCCACTGTTTCCCAACCTCCCCTGCTGCCTTCACCATTTCAACACTCACTTCATCCACACCTGGTGCCCTTCCTCCTTTCATCTTGTCTATAGCCATTTCCATTTCTCTCCAAGTCAGGTCCTTTTCCATTCCTGTGTTGTCTTCTCCATCTTCCAATACATTGTCTTCCACCCTATGACCATTTGGATTCAGCAAATCCTCAAAGTACTCTTTCCACACTGTCTTGAGTGCCTCTTTGTTGTGTACCTCATTTCCGTTTTTGTCCATCATTACCACATCCTCTCGCAGACCTCTTCTCTTACTTTTGACCATCCCATAAAGTACTTTCTTATTTCCTCTGCTGTCTTCCTCCATCATCTCTGTCCACTTTACCATCAACTTCTTCCTCTCCTCTGCGACAATCTTGTTTGCTTCTTTCTTCTTTATCTTATAATCTTCCCTTGTCAGATCAGTTCTTTCCTGGAACCACACTCTGAAAGCCTTGTTCTTCCTTCCCACAGCTTCTTTTACTCTCTCATTCCACCATGGTGTCTCTTTACACCGCTTTCTGTTGCTTGTTCTTCCACATACTGCCACTGCAGCTTCCACCATTGCGTTTTTGAATTGCTTCCATTCCTCTTCCCCTGTTTTAGGATTGTCTGTTGGCATCCTTTCCCTTATTATCTTCTGGGATTCTTCCTTGACTTCCTTTTCCTTGAGTTTCCATACTTTGATTCTCCTTTCCTGGTACTCTGTCCTCTTGCTATCCTTAACAACTCCCAGGTTCATTACAAGTATTCTGTGGTCGCTATCTAAGGCCTCTGATGGTATTACCTTTATATCTCTGACACTTCTCTTCATTTCCCAGTCGTACAGCATGTAATCTACCAAAGATTTCTTTGTTAAATCACTGCTGTACCACGTTACCTTGTGGCTTTCTTTCTTCCGGAACCAGGAGTTGCCTACCACTAAACCGTTTCTCTTGCAAAAATCCAGCAACTTTCTCCCTTCTTCATTCCTGCTACCCCATCCTTCTGCTCCCAATACATTTTCATATCCTTGCCTTTCACTTCCTACATGTGCATTCAAATCTCCCATGACAATGATGCTCTGCCCATTCAACTGCTGTTGTAGCTCCTCCTCAAAGTCTTCCTTCTCTTGAGCTGTACATCCAACTTGAGGGGCATATACCTGGGCTATCTCCAGGCTTCTTCCCTTTACAGTTACTCTGATCTTCATGATCCTGTCACTTATTCCCTTTACCTCTTCCTTCATTCCATCTCTCACAACTACTCCTACTCCACTGCTCCTTCCTTCACTGTTCCCACTCCAGTACAACCGGTACCCTTTCCTCAGTTCTCTGCGACCTTCTCCTTTCCATCTTGTTTCTGCCAAGCCCAGTACATCCAGTTTTCTTCTCTCCATCACATCTACAATCTCCTCCCCTTTTCCTGTCAGTGTCTGTATGTTTAATGTTCCAACTCGTAGTCCATTAGCATATCCGGGTCGTCGTCGTTTGCATCCGTCCTTTCCGAGGCCTGTTCCTGGTTTGAAAGCAAATATGATATCCACTACTGGCTTGCTAGGCCTATCGTAGCTTCATAATTTTCCACCACATTTCAAATTCTTCCATTTTTCTCTTTTCTGTTACATCAACAGTCCGCGTTTCATTTCCATAGAGCACCACACTCCAGAGAGGCTTTCAAAAATGACTGTATTCTTCCAGCTGCATTCCATTATTCTTGTGTTATATTATTGATTTTCATCATGAATTCCTTCAAGATGGAGTCCATTCCATTTAAATATTCATTCAAATCCTCGGGTGAATCAGTTAAGATGACAATATGTATGTCTACGACTTTCGTCATACTTGTTGTATTTGGCCCGTATTGAAGTCTATAATTACTAAATATAACTTCTTCTTCTTCTTCATTTCCCATTTCCAGCTTCCTGGGTCGGGTTGTGAATCAAGGACCTCCAACGTTGCCTGTCTCTCCACCACTCCTCTCCCCCTTTAAGTACATCTTCAGGTTTTCCTCCCTTCTTCTCCACGCACTCCCACACTGTATCTGCCCATCTCTTTCGGGGCCTTCCGCGCGGTCTCTTCCCCGAAACCTTTTCCAGAAAAGCTTTCTTTGGCACTCTCTCCTCTCCCATTCTCATCATATGTCCATACCACTTTAACTTGGTTGTTTCTATCCTGTCCTGCAGCTTCAAGATTCCTGTCCTCCTTCTTATCTCCTCGTTTCTGATTCTATCTCTTCTGGTCTTCCCTTCTATACCTCTTAGGAATTTCATCTCCGCTGCCTGTATTCTACTCTCCTCTCTTTTTGTAGTGGTCCATGCTCCAGCTGCATATGTTAGTACGGGTCCATAATAGGTTGAATATAATACCTGCTTACATTTCTTTGGGACATCTTGGTTCCACAGAATACCCCTAACACTCTGGTAGAAGCTGTTCGCTTGTTGTATTCTCTTTCCAATTTCCTCAGTAATCTTTCCATCTTCTGTGATCACACTTCCCAAGTACTTGAAACTTTTCACCACTTCTAGAATTTTTCCGTTCACTTCTATCTTTTCTCTTCCCTCCTTACTTCCCCTTGACATTACCATTGTCTTGCTCTTCTCTGTGCTAACTTTCATCCCAAACTTCTCAATCTCTTGGTTCCATACATCTACTTGTTTTTGTACTTCCTTTTCATCCTCACCCCATATCACTATATCATCTGCAAACAGCATGGCCTTTATTGCCTCTTGTCCCAATCTCTGTTTAACATTCTTGTGGATTTCATCCATGACTATGATGAATAGTAAGGGGGACAATACACTTCCTTGACGGAGACCCGTTTTCACCTTGAACCATTCTGTTTCTCCTATAGTGGTCTTTACGCTACTGACACAATATTTGTACATAGCTTTCACCATTTGCACTTCTGCACTGTTAACTTGCCTTTTTCTTAATACATCCCACACCACCTGTCTAGGCACACTGTCATAAGCTTTCTCAATATCAATAAAAGTCATCACCATGTCTTTTCCAAACTCCCATCTTTTCTCCATCATATGCCTTAGTGTAAAGATTAGATCAAAAGTTGATCTGTCTCTCCTAAAACCATACTGTTCTTCTTCCATCTCTCCATCTGTCTGCCTCCTCAGTCTACCTTCCAATACTCTCTCAAAGATCTTGGCTACATGGGCAATAAGGGTGATCCCTCTGTAATTGTTACATTCCTTTTTGTCACCTTTCTTAAAAAGTGGGATAATTAAACCCTTTCCCCATTCTTCTGGGATCTCTTTCTTCTTCCAAATTATTCTAAATAATCTATACAGCCACTGCAACCCTACTGGTCCTGCTGCTTTTATCATTTCTGTGGTCACCTCATCCACTCCAGGTGCTTTGCCACTCTTCATCTTCTTTATGGCTTCCTCTATTTCTAGCATAGATATCTCCTTTTCTTGTTCTTCTTCTTCCTCCATTGTTCCTTCTTGGAGGAACAAAATATTGATGTTTGATACACACATCAAAAAAAGTTTTGCATCACCTCGGTTCCCAGATCTCCGGCATATAGACGTTGACTGTGTATATTGTATCCAAGATACAGTCCCTTTGACTGTTCATAGATGTCACTAAAACTGCTCAAAGATGTAAACAACCATGCATGAGCAGGGCCTATTAGACGGAGGGGGTACGACAGCCGATCAGTTCCAGTCATTCCACCAGGACGAAGGTACGCTGCTCATGTTGTCTGTAGTTCTACCATGCCTAGAAGGTCAATACTGCAGTTCGATCGCGTCCGCATTGTTACTTTGTGTCAAGAAGGGCTCTCAACAAGGGAAGTTTCCAGGCGTCTCAGAGTGAACCAAAGCGATGTTGTTCGGACATGGAGGAGGTACAGAGATACAGGAACTGTCGATGACAGGCCTCGCTCAGGCCGCCCAAGGGCTACTACTGTAGTGGATGACCGCTACTTACGGATTGCCGCTCGGAGGAACCCTGACAGCAATGCCACCATGTTGAATAATGCGTTTCGTTCAGCCACAGGACGTCGTGTTTCAACTCAAACTGTGCGCAATAGGCTGCATGATGCGCAACTTCACTCCCGACGTCCATGGCGAGGTCCAGCTTTGCAACCCCGACACCATGCAGCGCGGTACAGATGGGCCCAACAACATGCTGAATGGACCCCACGGAATTGGCATCACGTTCTCTTCACCGATGAGTGTCGCATATGCCTTCAACCAGACAATCGTCGGAGACGTGTTTGGAGGCACCCTGGTCAGGCTGAACGTCTTAGACACACTGTCCAGCGAGTGCAGCAAGGTGGTGGTTCCCTGATGTTTTGGGGTGGCATTATGTGGGGCCGACGTACGCCACTGGTGGTCATGGAAGGCTCCGAAACGGCTTTACGATACCTGAATGACATCCTCCGACCCATAGTGCAACCATATCGGCAGAATATTGGAGAGGCATTTGTCTTCATGGACGACAATTCTCGACCTCATCGTGCACATCTTGTGAATGCGTTCCTTCAAGATAACGACATCGCTCGACTACAGTGGCCAGCATGTTCGCCAGACATGAACTCTATCGAACATGCCTGGGATATGTTGAAAAGGGCTGTTTATGGACGTCTTGACCCACCAACCACTCTGAGAGATTTACGCCGAATTGTCGTTGAGGAGTGGGACAATTTGGACCAACAGTGTCTTGATGAACTTGTGGATAGTATGCCACGGCGAATACAGGCATGCATCAATGCAAGAGGACGTGCTACTGGGTATTAGAGGTAGTGGTGTGTACTGCAATCTGGACCACAAATGCTGAAAGTCTAGCTGTATGATGGTACAACATGCAATGTGTGGGTCTCATGAGCAATAAAACGAGCTGAAATGTTGTTTGTGTTGATCTCTATTCCCTTTGTATTTAACGGTTCCGGAACTCTTGGAACCGAGGTGATGCAAAACTTTTTTTGATGTGTGTATATTACTAAATATAACTCTCACTTTTCAATACAAAATTGTTTCGATCCTTTTATCTCAGTTCACAACGATACATGTTTCGGCACATCGCCTTCATCAGTCGTTCCTAATTGTTACAATATTATTTACACATTTTGAAAACATCTTATTGTACAAGCTAAAATCCTACTATATACCGGTACATAAAATAATGGATTTTCATCATGAGTTTTAGATATAAATTCTTAAAATACAATTTCTATATTAAAAATCTGGAGTTATAATCCTTCGTCATTTAAAACTACTTGATGTTTTGTTTCTTCTAAAACTGCTATTTCATTGCTCAGAACCTTGTGTTCAGATAACTGGTAGGTTTCCTAGGTGTGTGTTTCAATTATTGTATTCTTGTTGTCCTTAATCCATTTTTTACTGCATGTTGTTCTGTGAGAATAAAATTGAATTATTATTTATTGGGAACTAATTTGTGTGTTTTGCCAATGTTTGTTGTGATGTAGGCCTATGTGATGAATCATTAATTACTTACCACTTTGTTGAATCCATGTGTTTCGTTTATTTATAATCTATTTATGAAATGTACGGCACTTCACTTGTGATGGATCGCGGTACGGTTCCAATGTTCTGACTTGCTCACTCTACGCGTCTCAGCTGGGACTGATCGCTTGTGTTATTCTTATCTGGCTCACTGTCTGTATGACAGGAGTGGGGGTTGGTGTGATGACTGTGTTTTTTTATTTATTGATGTTTCTTCCCTTATTTTTGATATTGTGTTGAATAATATTTTGTCACTGAAGGTCAGTTTGTTAATATTATTTATAGGGTCTGTCTTTTGTATGTGGTGTATTTCTATGTTTTCTAAAATGTTTAGTTTTTTTTCCTTTGTTTTGTACATGTATGATTTCTAGATCTTTGTCTATTGAATTAAAACTGTGTTTATATTCTGTCATGTGGTTGGCCTTAAATAATATTAACGAACTGACCTTCAGTGACAACATATTATTCAACACAATATCTAAAATAAGGCAAGAAACATCAATAAATAAAAAACACAGTCATCCCACCAATGGAACGCTCCCAACCCCCACTCCTGTCTTACAGACAGTGAGCCAGATAAGAATAACACAAGCGACCAGTCCCAGCAGAGACGCGTAGAGCTGAGCAATTCAGAACATTAGATCTGCTTCGCAATCCATCACAAGTGAAGTGCCGTATATTTAATAAATAGATTATAAATAAACGAAACACATGGATTCAATAAAGTGGTAAGTAATTAATGATTCATCACATAGGCCTACATCACAACAAACAGTGGCAAAACACACAAATTAGTTTCCAATAAATAATATTGTTGTTGTTGTTTCCTATGGCTAGCCCGGATTCCTATCCATCAGCTTTCTTGTGTTCCAATAGAGTTGTGTGAGGTTTGCTGAAGTTCTAGCAGTCACATCAAGTTAGTTGCAATGTAGCAGGTGCCGCTTATCCATTTTACTTCCAGGTTCGTGACAAAGTGTGCATTCTTCAGATCTCAGGATGCTGATTCGTTTCAGATGAGCTGCAAGGCAGTCATGGTCAGTGTTAAGTCTGAAGAAGGATACAGCTTCTCTTCTTGGTGTTAATTTATATTGATCCCATTTAGCATCAATAAATAATAATTCAATTTTATTCTCACAGAACAACATGCAGTAAAAAATGGATTAAGGACAACAAGAATACAATAATTGAAACACACACCTAGGAAACCTACCAGTTATCTGAACACAAGGTTCTGAGCAATGAAATAGCAGTTTTAGAAGAAACAAAACATCAAGTAGTTTTAAATGACGAAGGATTATAACTCCAGATTTTTAATATAGAAATTGTATTTTAAGAATTTATATCTAAAACTCATGATGAAAATCCATTATTTTATGTACCGGTATATAGTAGGATTTTAGCTTGTACAATAAGATGTTTTCAAAATGTGTAAATAATATTGTAACAATTAGGAACGACTGATGAAGGCGATGTGCTGAAACATGTATCGTTGTGAACTGAGATAAGAGGATCGAAACAATTTTTTTTTGAAAAGTGGGAGCTGTATTTTGTAATTAAGATGACAATGTCCGAGTTCAGATCTTTTCTCCTTGAATCCTTACTCCTACTTTAAATTTTTCTATAATTTCTTTCATTGCTTGTTCAGTGTAAAGATTGAAAATTATGGGGGATAAGTTGCAGCCTTGTCTTACACCTTTCTGAATACTAGCTTCTCTCCCATGTCCTATCGCTGATTGTATGATAATCTTCACATCTGTCAGCATTCTTAAGTATAGGGTTGATAACATTCTTTTTAAAATTAGAGGTCACCTCACCTGTCCAATAAATTGTACATACTAAGTGAAATAACCTGATCAAACCTTCATCCCCTATGGCATGTAGTAACTCTGCCAGTATATCATCTATGCCTTGTGCTTGGTTTTTACTTAGGTCTTCCAATAGCTTTGATGAATGTTATTTTGCATGTCTTGCTTGCCATCTGGTTACATTTATCCTTTTGCATTCCGATGTCTTGCTTGCCATCTTGTTACATTTATCCTGCAAAATAACATTAATAAATAATATTATTTAAAGAATAGTGGTGTGTGGGTGTGTGTGTTTTAAGCCTGTTGATACTGTACAGCTATCTTGCTTGCCGTGTGGTTGCATTTATCCTGCAATATAGCATTGATAAACAATATTTTTTTAAAGAAAGTGTTCTTTTCAGTAACATACTGAAAATCCATTAAGCCACTTACTGTATTAATTTCCTGTTGATACTGTAGAGCTATCTAGCTTGACATCTGGTTGCATGTATCCTACAGTAAAATATCATTGCTGCTCATTTGGGTGAATGTATACAGACTGCTGTAATGTAGATGCATGGCGGTAGCTGACTATGTTAAAGGAAAAGCTTGCTGTTCACAAGTTTATTAATGGATGTAGATTTGTTGCTTGTAGAAGAAAGAAATATTTCTCTAAACATATAAGGATTGTTTAAATAAACATAACTGAGGTTTACGAACGAACACGATATATATTGGACAATATAATACTACTGTATATCACAACATCAGCATAGAGATGACAGAGGGAGTTTACAGATATACACTTCCTCTGTTCGGGCACCTGTCCCAATGCTATGCAAGTTTCCCTGTACCCTTTGCGAAGAAGAACACTGGTTGCTGGTGAAACCATACTTCTGCAGGATCACAAACTGCTTGATCAATGGTGAAACACTTATCCTTTAGAAACTTCTTCAATGGCCTAAACACATGATGGGCACAAGGAGAGAAACACGGACTGTAAGGTGGGTGATACATTTTCCTTCAGTGAAAAAATACTATTTGTGCTGTGTTGCATTGGCAGTGTGTGGGCATGTGTTTCACCACTGTTTAAACAGTTCATGATGCCTTCTTCGTGGAGGGTATAGGGAAACGTTACCATCGGTGTTAATGTTGATGAATGAATGAAAATCCACAGCCTGCTTCCAGTCTCCGACCGGGTCAGGAATGGAATGAATGAAGCCCCCATCTAGCGGCGAGGATATGTACTGTGCCGGCTGCCAAGGCCTGACGCACTCCTCTGAGGCAATGATTAAATGAATGACAGATGAAATGAAATGATAGTGGAGAGTGTTGCTGGAATGAAATTTTGACAGGGAAAACCGGAGTACCCGGAGAAAAACCTGTCTGCCTCCGTTTTGTCCAGCACAGATCTCACATGGAGTGACCGGGATTTGAACCATGGACTCAGCGGTGAGAGGCCGGCGTGCTGCCGCCTAAGCCACGGAGGCTTTGTTAATGGTGATGAACAATATAATTAGCTTCGACGAAGATTGATAGAAGAGTAATTTTATGGATCCAAGAATTTTTGACGGGTCGTTCCCAGAAAGCGAAAGTCGAAGGCATATTCTCGGATGAAATTACCATAACGTCGGGTATCCCTCAGGGCAGCGTAATTGGAACTTTATTATTTTTGGCGTTTATAAATGACTTACCAAATGGGATTCGCAGTGACTGTTGATTGTTTGCGGATGATTGTGTAATATATCGAAAGATACATGACTCACAAGACAATGCAGTGCTTCAAGAGGACCTGAACCTGGTCTATAAGTGGGCGATTGAAAATAAAATGAAAATAAACACAAGAAAATGTAGTCTCTTAAAAATAAGAGGACCTGAACCTGGTCTATAAGTGGGCGATTGAAAATAAAATGAAAATAAACACAAGAAAATGTAGTCTCTTAAAAATAGGGAAAGTGCGAAGGCAGGATTTTCAATATAACATTGGCTCGGAAATACTTGTAGAAGAAGATTCTTGCAAATATTTGGGCGTTCACGTAAGGAATGATATGAAATGGAGTAGTCATGTAGGATGTGTAGTTTCAAAAGCTTACAAATCCCTGCACTTTGTAATGAGGGTATTAAAAGGAAGTAGTACCTCTGCTAAAGAATTAGGCTATTTGTCACTTGTAAGACCTATTCTGGAATATGCCTCGGCGGTTTGGGATCCATATCAAGTAGGGCTCATCAATGAGTTGGAAATGGTACAAAGAAAGGCCGCCAGATTTGTGCTCAGTGACTTTAATCCCAGGAGCAGTGTGAGCCGTATGTTAAAGAAACTTGGGTGGGAATCACTGGAGGCTAGGAGGATGAAATCTAGACTCTGCGCTATGCACAACACGTATACAAATCAACCAGCATGGGGTGAGCTTAGCAAACGATTGGGAAAGCCCACTTACATGGGTAGGAGCGATCATCCTTTCAAAGTTAAGGGCCGACAACAGCGAACGAATTATGGTAAATATTATTTTGTAAACCGTGCCATTGATAACTGGAACTCTCTACCTGCCGCAGTCTTAGAGCCTTTTCCCAAACATATAGGTGTGTTTAAGAAAAGACTGACTATTTGTGTAAATACTCCAGTTTAATTGTTGTATAATTGTTATTGAATTGTTATGTATAATTATTTATTTGTTATGTATATCCAATTTGCCACCGGGGGACACACCCCCCATTGCAAATAAATGAATGAATGAATGAATGAAAGTGCTTGAGGTTTTTGATGTCTAGTGTCTATGTTTCGCACCCATAGAGTAACAGTGAGATAACAATAGCTTGGTGGATTCTGTCTGGTCATTATTCAAGGAGACTTGGTGTCCGAATGCCTGGTGAACAGCTTGGAATCTGTTCCCCACATCCTGTTCACAGTAATTGTGATTATTGGAGTGCTTGGATAAGATACTTCCAAGGTGTAAGGAGTGATCTACCCATTCCAATTCAGCCAGCTTAGCCAGATCCAAAAGATCTGTCTCTGGGGCAGGTTATGCAAATATAGTACGGAAGGAATGTAGTGACTCTTCAAGGTCAAGTTGCAGCGTAAGTGGTGGGGGTTGTGGAGCAGGGAACAGGGAGCCGGAAGGTTATAGCTGCTTCGAATAAACTACAGAGTAAGTGCGCCAATTGAGCACTTCGGTTACACCAAGAATTAGACCACTGGAAATG
Source organism: Meconema thalassinum (assembly GCA_946902985.2). Taxonomy (NCBI): domain Eukaryota; kingdom Metazoa; phylum Arthropoda; class Insecta; order Orthoptera; family Tettigoniidae; genus Meconema; species Meconema thalassinum. Next base: position 1,959,074,017 of record OX336388.2, read on the forward strand.
AAAATAAAATTCTGAAACTTCGCAAATATATAGAACAGGAATCTGGGATGCAAAATATTAAAAACAATGCTATATTTAATAATTTATGAACATGTAATGATGCTTTAAAAGTTGATCCTATTTATTAAATGATCTAAATGGCATGAAAAAGTTAGTATGTGGTAAATTTTCGTATTTTTGGGCTAAATAAATTGTGTGAGCGTAAAAGTTTGAGGCAATGAGTTGAATTTTAATGTTAGAAAAAGTTTTTGTTTGTGGGACGAATAGATTTCTGTCTGCGGGTTGTTAAACAGAAAAGAAAAATAGCAGTCAGCGCGCAACTGGTCACTGCTTGTTTTCGCCGTCCCGTGTAATCAATCATTCATCGGACATGTATAAAATATCTTAAATGATATGTACGTACTTATTGCAACAATATATCGGCGAAGAATATATAAAGAATATAACTTAATAGAGATTATTTTAATACAATGTAGTGACATATAAATTTGAAATAAATTCAGTTACAACACTTCGTACATACTTATTGCAGATAAACTTTCTTCGGCTTTTCCCAATGAATTAGAGTCGCCGAAGCCAACCAGGCTCATTTTGGATTTGTCCGTGAATTTAAGGTCGGATGCCCTTCCTGACGCTACGTGATTTTTCAGGGGAAAATTCCATCCCGCTGTCACCGGGATTCGAATCCCGGCCATCCGGGTGAAAGACGAGCAGCAAAGCTACTGCGCCATCACGCTCCCCAATACATACTTATTGCAGATGTTTAGCATTATTGATAGGAAAAAGAGGAGTGTATATAATTATGTTTCATCCATATACACTATGGGTTGTTTGACACTCTGGTACTGTTTGATTGATCTCAAATAGGCTAGTCTCTTTTTCCTTATGTCAGATTTTTCTATCAGAATTTTCCTGTTGACACACGATTTCTTCCACATAAAACCTTAAGTTTTCATTACTTGACTAAAGGCCCATTTCAAACGATGAAAGTCAATTTTCTCCTTTAAAATTTGTAATAAAGCTCGTAATGTTGACCAATATGACCATGTGTTACATGTAATTCATTAATAATTCTTCTAATTACGCATTTGTCAAAGTCATCTATTTCCGTTTTAACTCTTTCCTTCGGGCGGTTTTTACGCGGAGTTGAAAAAGATTGTTCAACCTCCAATTCGGTTTGGTTTTCTTTTAAAATCCTCTGAACACTTCTGCGGAATATTCCGGTTGCTTCAGCAACTCGTTTTTGCACTTCTTTCAATAAAATTGGCCCGTCTTCTGCTTCTCGTTTCATAAAGTCATATATATGGCAAATAAGCTCTCATGCCTGGCTGTGAATGATCTTCCCACCAATCTTTCTTTCTGCCATGTTTCTGACTAAAGAATAAATATACGGTATTACAAAAATATTACAGGATAGCACAATTCTAAAAAGTATTATATATCATGACAAATATTTAAACCACATTCAAAATAGTTGCACTTGCGAGTATACAGCATACACACTTGCGAAGTTAACGTAAAGCCACTGGGACAGCTTCTTCCCCCACCCTTAATGCGTGGCTGGAAACTTGTGTAGCCTCCCCCTGCTGCTCGACCTTGGAGCGTCACGACATTCCTTCCAAATTATACCTTGATATTTGTGACATTGATGGTGAGGCCAAATCATTCATATGCATTTTGAAAAGAGTCAACTGATGTTGCAACTCTACAGGTGTGAGAGCCGGTGATGATCAGCATACTGCTTTTTAATTATCTTGGTGGTATCAGTTGGCTTGTGGGAGCAAAATCGAGCTAAATTAAAGAGTAAAATCGATGCGTAATTTGCATGCCATGGTTGGTTGTAGATGTTTCATAAAGCATGGCAACAAAGTAGAGAGGTATAGGGCAGGTATACAGCCCCGTTGAAGAGATATTATCTTGATAATGAAACTGACTGCACATTTAAGGTGAGGTAGATGTGATATGCGAACTGGCTGAATGCCTGAATGCCAATGAATATTAAAAATAAAATAAAAATAATTATTTATAGAATTTGTATGCTGGCTGATAGGCTATATCTCTTAACAAATGTTTGATGTTTAATGTTGTCATCCCGTCTGTTCTTCCTTTTGGTGCCTAATTCTAAGCAGAACAATATAAAGGTGCAAAAAATCACATGGGCACTGGTCAGACAAGATCCGACAGCATAGCCACAGTTTAGCTAACCCGTCATCAATTTGTTAACTCTACAGCACAAACTATCAATGATGAGTATGAAAAGCTAGTTAGCAATGGATGAGCAACGGCTTTGCCGTTATGTACTGTATACAGTATATACATATAAATATGGAGATAATTAGTACAGCAATTAAGTCTGCGATTATAGTGCATTAAATATATATTTTTACTACTGTATTTATATGACATTTCTGTTCTTAATTTTACCTGTTTACCTCCAGATTGCTGATGGTCAGAGGGATTTAATCACCAAGTTGTCCCTCAAGACAAGAAAGTTTATTGGCAATACGAGTATGGATTCTCAGTTATCCCTTCTGATGGCAAATCAGGCCTGTGTTAAGGATGGAGACTTAGTTCTTGATCCATTTGTTGGAACAGGTATGTTTGGACTATGTACAAGTCATGAACTTACATAATTTAATGTGCGAGTATAACAAAGCATGCAATTATGGTAATTTAAAGATTTGCAGCTGCCAGGGAAACAGAAATTCTATGCTTCAAGATCATGTTGTTTCTACACTTTATATGTGCAGTTACCTTCATCCTACCTCAACTTCAACATCATAAAAGTGGTAAATACAAGTATGGGTGACTGACTCTGAATATTTATACTTTTAGTTAACATCAATTGACACTACTCTCGACCAAAGTATTATGTGCACTCGAGTTTGAAGGTAGTTTGTGAAGTAACCAATATACCTACAGTCAAACTTCCATAAGCCGAACTTCTATATCTCGAATTTTCGATAACTCGAAGTAATTTTCATTTCCCGGCGGTAGCGTATCTAATTCACATGTTACATTTGTTCTATAATTCAATGTTCTATTACTCGAATATTTCGATAACTCGAGGAATATTTCATTCCCCAAGCGTAAAATATTTTTCTATATCTCAAAGTTGGGGTGAAAATACAATTTCCTTGAAGACTGGAGTTGTGACTTGGGGCTTGTAATATGAGATTTTTGTTCACCTTGGGTACGGTACGGTACTTGGAGAAGTTATTTCTGTCAGTATTGTGTGGTCTGCCACATTCCAGAGCAGCCTGAGGGCATGGAGACGGGTTTGGGTATACACCTCAGACAATAACAGTAAGAGGGAAAGTCCGGTTATTTATGGCATGCCCGCACCCTTCGTGTCCTTGGCCGATAAGCCTGGTGAGAGAGCACTGTCCTGTAGTTTCTGACCTACTCTGTAAATCAGTAATGCAAACACCATGGAGAAGAAACGTGTTCTGAAATGTTTAAGTGCAAGTGAAAAATTAAAGTTAATTTACGAAGTGGAAAAGGGTGTGAGAAGGAAGAAAGATATTGACAGAATTCGGCATTCCAGCTAACACACTGTCAACGATTATGAAAAATAAAGACAAGACTTCTAGTGCTATTCAGGAGTCACATTTTTCATCGGAGAGGAAACGTTTTAAGAGCTCAAGTTACCCTCAGTTGGAGGAAGCTATGTTTAAGTGGGTAAAGTGTATGAGGGACAAAAACATTCACTTCAAGGCTCCATACTTCGTGAAAAAGCACAGGATGGGTAGATAAATTTAAACATCGAAACGGAATTGTGCAGAAAGATAAGTCGTGCTAGTGTATCGGAGGTTGACTGTGAAGATTATCGACGAGACGTTCTACCAACTCTACTGGCAGATTACGACCCTCGTGATGTTTTCAATGCCGATGAAACTGGTCTGTTTTTTAACTGTTTGCCAGAAAAGACCCTCGCATTTAAAGGGGAAACGTGTCACGGTGGGAAAAGAAGCAAGGAAAGAGTGACAGTAATGGTTAGAAAACTTCGTGGAGAACCGGGTGTTGCAGAAAAGGAAGCAAAAGAAACTGACAGACTTCTTTTCAAAGATTTGAATTTGTAAGTACTGTAAAATGAAAATGAACTAGTAATACTGTATAACTGTATAGTAGTTAAACAAAATAGACACAATGTAGTAGAATGGATTGAAACTTGTAAATAATTAATACGATATTATTAAACCCTAGCTGGTAGGCCCATAGGACTAGTTCTTGTAACAATAATATTAGAAGTAGCAACAGTTGTCTATTCGTATGTTTATAATACTGTAATGGTATCCCTGCCTCTTTTTTTCTTTCTTTTTGAAAAAAAAAAATTCGATATCTCGATGTAATTTTTATCTCCGAAGGCACTTCGACATATCAAAGTTAGACTGTATATAAAATCCAATAACATCATCATTTTCGTCGTTCTATTCTACGTTAGTTCATGTAGGTTTGGCATTTTTAATTTATATTTTAATATTTTTTATCGCAGTTGGAACACAAAAAGTGCCCGTTTTTAAGCGTGTTTCAACCATGCGTCACATTTAAGAATTATTATCTCAAAAACCCATCATTACTGTGCGTCACCGAGTACTTTCATGACATAGACGTATCCTGTACTTGTAAATTATGTGGTAAACAATGTAGTCGGTACCACGTAATCACATGTAAGAACCGGGGTCCTTCCATTGTGAAATTTTGTGAAGGTGGAAAGTGAAAACATTAATGTATATTCACATTTATTAACCCTATGCACAATTTGTGCTCTGTATTTTCAATAAAAACCCATCATTAGATCAAATCGAAATTTTAACACAATATACATTGGAATGTTGTATAAATGGTTTATTAATTTCAAAATTTTGTGTGTCCAAGAAATGAAGTTGTTATCATTTTTGTAAGGTAACTTTTTCTCGGCACGGGGTGGTTGGAAAATGTAGTTCTTGGTCGCGTTTTAATCCTTATACAGTGCACTCCCGTTAATTCGCGTGCAGATAATTTGTTTTGTGGTTAATTCGTGGGTCTCCATGAGTATTTTTTTAATGGGAATTCTCACAGCAACTAATCATCACGCTAAGTAAAGCAAGCTCTCTGTTGTTTAAAAGAATTTTGATGCGACGCAATGCGTATAGACGAAATCATTGAGATTCGAGAAGACTGAACTGCGTTTCTCTGCGATGTAACAGTAGGCCTACTTGTGCAATCTTCAAAACTTACGAGCATGTTGCCGCGAGTGGTATAGCACAGATTTCTTTTGTCTTCGAAGCCCAAACAATACAAGGGGTATGCACTTTCACTCAGAACCAACCCTCCCTTTCCCAACAGCCACACTCCTAGGTCGCTGATCAATGATTTGTGAAGGGTGGATGCGCGGACAGCGTATTGTAAACAGAAATTATTGCGTAATGGTTCAAACGTGCACGACACCGAGAGCGTGTTTGTTCAATGCTCTTCATCCAGTCAACAAGTCGGGAGAAAAGTACCGCTACTCCGCTCGTACAAAAGCAAGCTCTTGCCGACTTTTGTAACAACGATATTTCGAACGGGCAAGTTAAACGTCGATAAAGACGATTATGACGGAATTTGACTGTTGGTGAGGAAAACGGAGATCCAGTTGATATAGAGTGCGGGAGTGATGCAACGGAAATCCAGAAAGTTTCCCACAGTCAAACCAGTGTCTCTAGTCACACTTATCTCTTATAGGCCTACAGAAAAACTAGATGAATTTTCGTTCTCATATAATATTTTCTTCGGAAATGTGCAATCGAAAATTAGAATAAATGATCTAAGAAACAAAAAGTGATGACGGCCTTTTGTTAAATATTAATGTAGGCATAATCCACATAGGCCTACCAGTTGCCTAGCATGTCTTACGAGACACTACAATCAGGAGTTAAAATTATTATTTCACGTGTTCAAGCCTATTTCAATATTTTAACCAATAGTTTTGTTTTCCCTAGGCTTAACAAAAATAACTGCGGATAATTCGCGGAAGTTCGTGAATTAATTACCGCGAATTAACGAGAGTGCACTGTACATCAAAATGTTATGTGAAATACGTAAATGCATTCACTTATTTTATATCGGTTTGTATTTGTACGAGGAAATAAGACATGGTTCACCAGCTAGCCGCTACGCGGAAAGCTGTACAGCGTTGCTTAGATGGAGCCCATCACTTCGGAGCGAGGCGCGTCATGACGTGTGATGGGCTCCATCTTGGCAACGCTGCACAGCTTTGCCCGGAGCGGCTAACTGGTGAACCATGTCTTATTTCCTCGAACAAATATAAACCGATATAAAATAAGTGAATTCATTTACGTATTTCACAATCATACAGCATAACTTTTTGATGTATAAGGATTACAACGCGACCAAGAACTACATTTACCAACCACTCCGAGCCGAGAAAAAGTTACCTTACAGAAATGATAACAACTTTGTTTCTTGGACACACAAAATTTTGAAATTAATAAACCAGTTATACAACATTCCAATGTATATTGTGTTAAAATTCGGATTTGATCTGATGACGGGTTTTTGAGATAATAATTCTTAAATGTGACGCATGGTTGAAACACGCTTAAAAACGGGCACTTTTTGTGTTCCAACTGCGATAAAAAATATTAAAATATAAATTAAAAATGCCAAACCTACATGAACGAACGTAGAATAGAACAATAAAAATGAAGTTGTTATTGGATTGTATGTAGGTTTATTGGTTACTTCACAAACCACCAAGGTGGACCGGGTTCGATTCCCGGTCAATGCATGTGAGATTTTCGCAGTGAAATGCCATGTCCTGTGGTTCCGATTCCACGTAAAAAGGAGGTCCCGTGGCTTATGATCGCGAGATTAACAGTCTCGTTAAACTACAAGCTTCCTTTACTTAGTGGCTGTAATGATAATAGGCAATGTAAAATATGAGTAAGCCCAGATGCAAAGGCTGCTAAGTGCACTTTTTATTTTATTTTGAGTTGTGCACACCGTCACATTCATTTTTTAAGTGGCTACACCATGGAATAAATTTCAGGGTGTTAAACCCCCTCAAAGCCATCAAAAATGGCCAAAAAAAATCGTGTTAATTTGAATAAACTGCTAAATCAGGACTGTTACAGGTCAGGGAAGTCAGGGGAAAAAATTCCGGTCATGGATGTCAGGGAAATGTAAGAGAAATTTTCTGCAAGGTCAGGGAACTTTTTAATTTTTTTAAGAAAAAGCATGAGTCTGTCTATTTGCCTGTAGTGCTAAGCTCCTTCGCTTTGTCGGGTTAGGGCTGCAAAATGCTAAAATTGTAAAATAGAGGAGAGAGAGAGCAAGAAAGGAACACATTGCGGTAGCCCTGCTGCTCTCGATACTTCGTCTCGTAGTTTGTCCCCACTACACTCTTTCCTCCACTTTCCCTTGCCCAAGTCGGTCGCGTTTCGTCGTGAATAGCGCTTGTTCGGGGCCAAAGCTTCTACTCGGCATGCAATACCCCCCTCACATCCCCTTTCATCTCGTCCGTGTTCGGTTCGCCGAAGTTTCGCTTCGTGTACCTTCGGCATAGCACCTATGCTTGATCTACTAATACAGAGATGATAGTCGAAAATCAGCTCGAACGTTCTCTCATAAGCCTACGACAAGTGTATGATGGAGTTCAATCCGAGGGAGAGTTAGGTAAAGTGACTGTCACCAAAGAAATGCTCGTTAAGGCGAGGCATGCTCGTTCAGAATATAAAGGCACCTAAGGAGAGGGCCGCCGAAAAGAAAAGAAACGAGGCCAAAGAACAACAGAAGAGAGCAATTGTAGACGAGGTAAAAGAGTTGAAAACCAAAAGAGTCAAATTGATGTTAGAAAAAGAAGCCGAACTAAATGATATTGAAGAACGTTTAAAAGTGCTAAACAGCGGGTACTTGTAGAGAGTTATTCAAATAGATGTATGCAACGAAAGTTTTAAAGCTAGTGTTCTTTGGCCTCGTTTCTTTTCTTTTCGGCGGCCCTCTCCTTAGGTGCCTTTATATTCTGAACGAGCATGCCTCGCCTTAACGAGCTTTTCAAAATGTGATCGTACTTACTTTCGCTAAGAATGTAGCAAAAAGGTGTATACTCCGAGCCAAATGCGAGGATTTCCTGTTTTAGTCCATCGATTTCTTTACCAGTATCAGTCACTAAATTTTGTGTTTTCGATGTCTATATAGTGCCCTTTCAGCAAGAAATATGCAAATCACAGTATGCCAGCATTGCTCAATTCGGGATTTTCGGGGCTGCGGTAAGTTCTCCCACTCTGTGACCTACACATTTTGGATTAAATAGAGGATACACTTGCAAAAATAACAACAAAATCAACTCCTATTTTAACACATTTAATTAATCAAAATTATGGCGCTACAAACAATAAAACAAATAAACTACTGACCCATATCATTCTACTTGTTCAAAGTGAACAAGGAATAGCATAAGAATAAAACAAATATTAGATTAAAACACATGGTTTTCTTTAAAACCAACAATTCATGATTATTTTCACTTCCATAAAGTACCTATCTTAAAGTTCCATATAACTACGAGCTTCTTTGGCTCGATACTTTTCCATAATAATGGTGTCATACTTTGGTACACCTCAAGAACGATTTTTATCTTTTCTTATCATCAAAACAAATATATAATTACATTTAAAATTATATGTTAATTATCCACTTCAATATTTGGGCTCTTCACATGTTCTCAGTATTTACCACCTCTCTCAAGTTTGCAAATTCACTACGGTGATCGGGAAACTATTTGTGTACTCCAGAGTTATAAAGATTACTTGACAAAGTCAAAAACTATGATTACTCCCGAAATCTAGTTATCTTCACAAAACTCGTGGATTCCTATTTTCCATACAACATTACAATAGGGATTTTTATTTAATTCATTTGTCTTATAAGACCATTATCACATAAGAAACTACGATCTGAACTGGCAAGCGATAACATCAATCTACAAGGACCTCGGTTCAACGCCCGGGTCATTAACAACTTTAAACACTCACGGTGTATTTATTACGTCTTACAAGACGGTCTTTACCCACCCTCATACTATGAGGGTCAGGCCATTATACTCGAGCGTGATTTATGACAGGGAGAGCGGCTCCCTGTCTAGCCTACGGTTGGAGCTCTCTTCAATGCTTTTAAAACAAACCTTCCTTTTATTTTCAGTTCTATGGAGAGACCTGGCATTTTAACTTCTCTTCTCACTTTCAACAATATTATTTGGTTCATAAACCACTCTCGTAACCTTGGCATTTATTAATTATGAAGGGTCCTCGTTGATTGGGAAGAGTAATACACATTCTACGACGAATAATAAGGGGCTTCAACAACAAGAGGATTCTATGTTCGAATCTCTTAACATGCCTCGGGAACCATTTCCACATTGGAGGACTTATACAAGACGCGATTTAGAGTCGGCCGTGGCCTACATGACATACGCTCAATAATACCATACATTTGCTCCCTTTTATATAACAACACACACATGGCCTCGTGATCTACGTCACAATTAGAGGACTTACAACATATCTCAATTCAATACAATCAACTACCCCTCATAAGTAATTTACCAAGTACATTTAAATTCTACGCATTCCTAGCGTGACTTTTATTTAATTGCGTTCCATTGCGCTACACATTACTTTACGGCCAAATGTCTTCCAAAGAACTGATAAATTTCATAGTAACCATTGATACATATCTCAATTTTTTATATTAATCTTTTCCGTTGACAATAAATCGCTCCATTTTTAAGAACATGCATTCACATCATGTCTTGTACATTTGTTAAGACTCCAACGCTCTATATTTTTATATCATTCAATTTACTCTTTATTTAGATTTCTTTACCTTGTTATTATTATTATTATTCACATCATGTCTTCATTCCTTACAAAAGCTCAAAAGCTATTTCTTTCATATAATTCAAATTTACCTTTATTTAAATATCTTTGTTATAATTATTATTATTACGCTTGCTTTTATAACATTCGTCAAATACACTGACATTTTATTTCATGCATTTCCTCTACAGGATTTATTCTTTCACATAATTATTTATTATTTCTCAAAACTTTATTTTTGTTCAGATCGCGTTCTTATTTAGTTATTATTCATTTAAAAACATCCCTTTTTCTCAAAACTTCGGTGGAATTGTATACAAAAATTTCCCCGACACCAAAACATAATGAAAATCTTTACTCACATGTCTAAGGTCGTTTTCTGACCTTCATTCTCGTTCGATGTGTCATTTTTGCCCACCTTCTTGATTTACTCCATATTGTACAAATTCATCTCATGTACAAACCTTTCTTGACACATATTCAATACATTTAACACTGACAACATTTTTAATACACGGGTGTATCCGTTTAGAACACACATTAAAACACTAAAAATTATATTACTTTAACACACAATCTTGATATATTTACACTTCACAACTTTTGATCACTAGGCCGTCTTTTTTTCTAGCCTATCACACGTGACCTCTTAATCTCCCGTCTCCAAGGGTGAAATTTATTCAATGTCGGCTTCCTATCCTGCAGAATACGAAAGTCTCGAATCATCTACTTATTCCCTGGAATAACAATTCTTCGAATCCTGTTCCTGATGATCGGCTATTTCTCTAGCTTGAACGGCTCCCCTTTTAGATCTGGTTTATCGATCCTAGCGAAAGTCTGTTCTGATCGAGGTCCCCTCGATAACCTATCGATGACCTATGGATTTTTTAGCAACTAATACTTCTCGAGTCTTAGTGCTTTATAATAGTTCGTCTGCTTTCTTGAGACAATGTCTATAGTTTCCGTTCTTCTTTGTTTATTCGGTTCTCGCACTTCTAATTTTCTGGAATACGTTGCGAACCTTACTCTGTTTTTCCCTGTTCGGGTTCTTTAAAATTGATAAACTGTTTATCTCGCTGTTCCGGTACTTCCGTACGTTATGATACTTTTGGTCATTTACTGAAAGACCTATCGCCTGAATCCTAAGTTCGCAGCCTGCTTTGACTGTATTTTAGGAACTTTTACGGTATACTTTGCACTGTCGGACCTAAATCCTTTAACTAGGATTTTCCTAATTTTTCAACACGGCGATACTTTAATATTTCTTCTTTGCAACTCCTTATGGAGGCACGCAAGTTATTAATACTGCGACGCCCGTGGCTATCGGATATTAATTCTGCGGTGTAATGCAGCGTTTCTCCCCTCAAGGAGTACTGGTAACTGCCTTCGATGTCTGATGTATCACAGTAACGTGCCCTCAGGCCGTTTGAAACTGCATGTACGATGTGATGCAGCACCTCCGCTCACGGTGTGCTTGTAGACTGCATATACGATGTGTGATGTAGCGCAGTGACTTGCCTTCCGGCCGTTTGAAACTGCATGTACGATGTGATGCAGCACCTCCGCTCACGGTGTGCTTGTAGACTGCATGAACTGATACAGCGTGACGTCCCCCTCACGGGCTCTTGAATACTGCATGCGGTGTGATACAGAGTGACGCCCCCTCACGGGCTGTCAGAGTAACTGCATGTTTGGTCTGACTCTGCCAGGAGTTTTATACTCTTCAGTCAAAAAAAGATAAAATCCTAGTCCTTTTCGTGACCAACTTTTGAACTAATTGTCGTACAATTATAAAAATTATATCTTCAGAAAGCTCGTCTTCCAAACGTAAAATGATCTTCCTGTGCATGGAAATCGATCGTGCATTTCCGAGATATTAATTAATTTTTAGTCTTCAACTGTGTGGGTGGTGCTGTTCATTTTTAATTCTCCCACTCCTTGGGTCCCTGTGAATTCCCGATGACGTCTGCTGCATTTGCACTTTTCTCTTGTGCAATTATTAAAGGGTTTTTCTTTACACAAAAATCTCTAATTCGAAATGATTTACCGTACTGTATTTGTTTACTTATTTTTATACTCGTAAACGGGTTAAATTTAATTATTCTTGTTCTGACTCAGCAGCGAGGTTGCCGTTTTCCTGCAACGTAAGAGCAATTTCCGAGTCGAGCTTCTCTGTCTTACAGTCCAAACTTTCCACTAGTTCTATTTATATCCATGACTGGCTCCTTATAAATGTCAAGAGGCATGAGCTCATCTTATGAACACCTGGTCCTGCAGCTTGCGCAATGTTAGGCTAGAATCCTGGCTTGAAATCTCTCTCCGTTCCCTTAGAGACTGTATGATTCTTTCATTCCTTTCACAAAATCCATGGATTCGACCCCTTTCGAGCCTATGGTACATGGGTTCAATATATATATTCTTCTTCTTCCTCTTCTGCTTTTACGGCCTCATTGGACCACTTCAGTCAATCATTTCTTGGTCCTCTTCTTCAGTAAGTTTCCTTTCCGAGTCGCCCAGTAGCTCTTCATTCGCTCTGATCTTCTCAGGCGTTCCTCATCTGTAAATACCCTTTTTACTGTATTACGTTTGTCTGTTTTAGCCTGAAATCTTATTTTTATATCTCTCAGTTTTTTAAATTTTGTTGTTTTGCTTTGCAAGTCATCCAAGGTTATTTCCAATTCTTTCATATCTTCTCTAATTTCCTTAATCCATCCTACTTGTTGTTTCATATTCCAAAGTTTCACTACAATTTTTCTAGATAACCTGGTTTCTAGTGTCCTCATGATGTGACCAAAGAAAGAAAGCCGTTTCTTCCGAATAGTATCAGTCATGGGCTCCAGTTCTCTGTATACCACTTCATTTGGTACTATCCGCCACTGTCCATCTTTCTGATATTTTTTTATTTATGCATGTTCTAGCTATTCTTCTTTCTACTTTTAAAATTTTGTCGATTCTGTTTTTCTGAGTAACTTTAAAAAGAGTTTCACTTCCATAGGTCACCTCTGGTTGAACCACCGTCTTGTAATGTTTTAATTTTGTTGCGATTGATAGACATTTTATTTTATATGTAGACCATGTTAATTTTTGAGCTTTTATCATTTTATTAGTTCTTTCTTGCCATGCAGGTTTTTCATCCAAGTTGTAAGTTATAATTTCTCCTAATGTATTTAAATTGCTTCACTATTTTAACTTTCTTGTTATTTACTGTTATGTGATTGATTACAAGTGGATTTGCTACCATTATCTCTGTGTTTTCAAATGATATCTGAAGTCCCAATTTTTTGTGCTATATTTTGTAGGCTCTGGCTTTCTGGCTTCTTGAATATTATTAGCCAGTAACGCTAAGTCATCTGTGAATCCCAAGCAATTTAAGTCTATTTGATCTTTCTTGGTTCCAATTCTTATGTTCCTAGGATTTTCCCTGTACCATTTCCTCATTACATATTCCAAAGCACAATTGAGAAGTAGAGGCGATAAACCATCTCCTTGTCTTAATCCTGTTTTAATCGTAACGGTTCAGATATTTCTCCTCTGAATTTTACTTTAGATTTGGTGTTTGTTAGAGTTAGTTTTATAATTTTTATTAATTTGTGTTGAAGTCCGAAATTCCTTAGTATTTTCAGCAATGAAGATCTATGTATACAATCATAAGCTTTTTTGAAGTCTACGAAGGTTATGACTTGCTGTTTTTGTCTATGTTTGTAGTAGTCCATTACTAATTTTAAGGTGATTATCTGTTCAGGGCAGCTTCGCCATGGCCGAAATCCACCTTGATATTCTCCTATTTCCAGTTCTAATTGATCTTTACAACGATTATATAGAATTCGTGACATGATTTTATATGTGATATCCAAAAGGGAAATTCCTCGATAGTTGTCAGGATTTGATTGTTCTCCTTTCTTGTGTAATGGATGTATTACAGCTGTAGTCCAATGGTCTGGCAGTTCTTCTTTGATCCAAATGTTCACTATGCATTGGTGTAATGAAATCTTTACTGGTTCTGCTGCATATTTCCACAATTCTGCAAATGTTTGATCTTCTCCACTCGCTTTGTAGTTTTTGAGCTCTCTCAGCGCTTTGTAGACTTCTTGGATTGTGGGTGGATTTATGTTTTCTGATGGTGTTTTAATAGTGGTGTCTGTATTTATTTGAAGCAGTTCTGGTGGATCTTCGCAATTTAGCAACTTGTTGAATGTTTCTGCTAAAATTTCTGTATTTCTTTTATTACTATGAGCTAACTCGCCATTTTTGTCTTTTAACATTAATGTTGGAGGTTCATATCTTTGTAGTTGTTTGCTAAAAATTTTGTAGTAATCTCTTGAGTTTGTTTTCGCGCTATTTGTTTCGATCATCAGAAGTATATCCTTTTGGTATAGCCGTTTAACCCCTCGTATTATTTTTTGAGTTATCTTCCTTTGTTTTATGAGATCCAAGTGTGATTCATCTATTTTTTGACTCTGATACCGTAACCAGGCTTGATGTCTATCTTCCACTGTATTATCACACTTATCGTTCCACCATTGGTGTTTCTTCCTTGGATTTATTGGGGCTACTTGTTCAGCTATTTGTTTCAATTCGGGAACTATTTCCTCTAGATCATCTGTTATTTTAATATATCTAGTTCGTTCTTTGTATCCCTTGTTATTTATTAGTTTATGAGGGTCGTATGTTCTCTTCTTTTTTAGGTGAGTTTTTTTCTTTGTCAACGGGGTAAATTTAATTTTAATCTTTTATCATGTAATGATCCGATCCAGTATCTGTTCCTCTCAGAACTTTCACATTGTAGATCTCCCTGTGATAGTTCTTATCCATACAAACATGATCTAGTTGCCATTCACCTTTTTTCCAATCTGGATGTTTCCAAGTTTTGAGTTTATTTGGTCTTCTCTTGAAGTAAGTTGATTTGGAGATCATATCATGGTTCCTGCAAAATTCCACCAGTCTTATGCCATTCCTGTTTGTTCTTCTCTGTGCTGGCCATTTTCCTGTTATGTCTCTATATCTTTTTTCCTTTCCTAACTGGGCATTAAAGTCCAATTAAAATTTTGGTGTGACTTTTATTATGTTTGTTGCTGTCTGATCTAAAAGCTCCCAAAATCCCTCCACATCATCTTTGTGTTCTTTCTTATTATTAGCCTACTTTTCACAATTTGCAAAAATGAGGAAAAAGTAGACTTATGAGATCGATCCGGGAAAATGTGTGTCTGTCTGTCTGTCCTTCTGTCTGTCTGTCTGTCTGTCTGTCTGGCTGGCTGTGTGTGTGTCCCCCCCTATCAACTCCTAAACGGCTGCAGAAATCAAAACCAAATTTAGTATGAGTAAAGATGTGCACCGGAATATCTCACGTCCATATTTGAAAATGATGTCAGTGCTACCAACTGCTGAAAAAACGCACTAGAAATTTGAGCTCCATGTTGGATATCTTGCAAGGTATACATGGGAGCTATTCCAAAATTGGCACACATGTAGATAATACTATTTCAGTTTAATTTCCAGGAGGCCAACCATGACAGTGTTGCCAAAATAATTTTAAGCCTTCTGATAGGTCCAATGTTTAAATGCATATAACTTCTACACTATCAATTGGATTTCAACCAAATTTTGTATGTAATATCTGTACATAAACAGATATGACTAGGCGTATTCTTAAGAGCCACCAGGGCTGCCAACTGTTAATAATTGCTCTCTATTTTTTTATCCAAATACCAATATATCAGAAAGTATGCAAGCCAACAGCTTTAAACTATGCACACGTTTATTCTGACATTTTAGATTAATTTGGAGTAACTTATATACGTCAGTCCTACCTCATCATCATCATCTTGTACAGTTTCCAGCCCCAGGCTGGGTCTGTTTGGAACATAAGCCTCGCCACTTAGTTCTTTCTTCCCACCACCTCTCCGCTGTCACTCTGGTCCAGTCCTCGCCTCTCTTCTTGACACATTCCTCCACTCCTTTCAGCCATCTATCTCTTGGTCTTCCCCTTGGTCGTTTCTTCTGCATCTGCATCTCATGTATCCTCTTGGGAATCTTCTTCTCATCCATTCTCTTTAAGTGTCCATACCACCTCAGTCTTGATGTCTCAATCCTACCTTGCAAGGGCTCCTCTTTCACCATTTCCCTGACCTTTTCATTCCTCATCCTGTCTCTTCTTGTTACTCCGATCCTACTTCGCAGGAACTTCATTTCACCTGCCTGTATTCTGCTTATGTCTCTTTTCTTCATTGTCCACGTTTCTGAAGCATAGGTCAGTATCGGGATATAGTAGCTTCTGTATAACACTTCCTTGCTTTTTTGTGGGACATCTTTATTCCACACTAAGCTCCTAATGCTTCTCAGAAATGCTTCTGCCTGTCTGCCACGTTCCGTAATCTCTTTGTCATTTCTCCCATTTTCCTCCACTAGACTTCCCAAGTACTTGAGACTTTCCACCTTCTTCAGCTGTCCACCTCCAAGTGTTATCCCACTCATTGGTCTGTCCTTTTTCCTGGTTGTTAACAGGATCTCACATTTACTGATGTTGAACTTCCATCCGTACTCTCCCACTGTTTCTTCCCAAGCCTTCAGTTGCTCCTGAATTTCCTCCTCCTTGTTTCCCCAGACCATGAGATCATCTGCAAACACCATTGCTTTCATCTTATCTTCTCCTATCTTTCCTGCTACCCGTATCATTACCTCGTCCATAACCACAATAAAGAGAAGGGGTGACAGCGCACTACCCTGTTTCAGGCCACTCATTTGTCTGAACCAGTCTGTTCTTTCCCCTCCAACTTTCACACAACTCACACTTCCACAATACATCTCCTTCACTCTGCCTACAGTCTCTTTTTCCACTCCCATGTTTTCCATTGCTTTCCAAACCTTCTCCCTACACACACTATCATAGGCCTTTTCGATGTCCAGGAAGGCCATCAGCAGATCCTCTCCAAATTCGTAGTGGTGTTCCTGGAGCTGTCTCACTGAAAATATGAGATCCACTGTTGATCTCCCAGGTCTGAATCCATACTGCTCCTCTCTCAATTTTCTCTCCACTTTGGCTCGTATTCTACTTTCTAATATCTTTTCATATATCTTGGCACAGTGAGGTATGAGTGTAACTCCCCTGTAATTTCTGCACTCCTTTCTGCTTCCTTTCTTAAATATTGGGACAATTAATCCTTTCTTCCAATCTTCTGGGGTCTTTTTCTCCTTCCATATCACCCTCATCACACGGTACAGCCACTGTTTCCCAACCTCCCCTGCTGCCTTCACCATTTCAACACTCACTTCATCCACACCTGGTGCCCTTCCTCCTTTCATCTTGTCTATAGCCATTTCCATTTCTCTCCAAGTCAGGTCCTTTTCCATTCCTGTGTTGTCTTCTCCATCTTCCAATACATTGTCTTCCTCCCTATGACCATTTGGATTCAGCAAATCCTCAAAGTACTCTTTCCACACTGTCTTGAGTGCCTCTTTGTTGTGTACCTCATTTCCGGTTTTGTCCATCATTACCACATCCTCTCGCAGACCTCTTCTCTTACTTTTGACCATCCCATAAAGTACTTTCTTATTTCCTCTGCTGTCTTCCTCCATCATCTCTGTCCACTTTACCATCCACTTCTTCCTCTCCTCTGCGACAATCTTGTTTGCTTCTTTCTTCTTTATCTTATAATCTTCCCTTGTCAGATCAGTTCTTTCCTGGAACCACACTCTGAAAGCCTTGTTCTTCCTTCCCACCGCTTCTTTTACTCTCTCATTCCACCATGGTGTCTCTTTACACCGCTTTCTGTTGCTTGTTCTTCCACATACTGCCACTGCAGCTTCCACCATTGTGTTTTTGAATTGCTTCCATTCCTCTTCCCCTGTTTTAGGATTGTCTGTTGGCATCCTTTCCCTTATTATCTTCTGGAATTCTTCCTTGACTTCCTTTTCCTTGAGTTTCCATACTTTGATTCTCCTTTCCTGGTACTCTGTCCTCTTGCTATCCTTAACAACTCCCAGGTTCATTACAAGTATTCTGTGGTCGCTATCTAAGGCCTCTGATGGTATTACCTTTATATCTCTGACACTTCTCTTCATTTCCCAGTCGTACAGCATGTAATCTACCAAAGATTTCTTAGTTAAATCACTGCTGTACCACGTTACCTTGTCCTACCTACATGATTATTAACATGCTGATAGTACCAATTTTTAAATACATGTAACTTCTATACTATCAGTTGGATTTCAACCAAATTTCGTATGTGCTATGTGTACCATAACAGATATGACTATAAGTATTGTTAAGAGCAATCAGGGCTGCCAACTGTTAATAAATGCTGTCTATATTTTTTTACCCTAATGTCAATATATTAGAAAGTATGCAAGCCAACAGCTCTATACTTTGCACACGTATAGCACCTGACATTCTAGATTAATTTGGAGTAATTAATACAAGGCAGTGCTGCCAACATGATTCTATGCCTGCTGATAGTTCCAATTTTAAAATACATGTAACTTCTATACTAACAAATGGATTTCATCCAAAATTGGCACAACAAGATATCATAATATTTCAGATTATTTCTGACCAGCACACGCATGGTATTGTTGGCAACATGCTTTTACGCATGCTGATAGATCCAGTGTCTAACTGCATGTAACGTCCATTGGACTTCAACCAAATTTTGTATTCTGTACCTAAAGAGATGGAACAAAGAATATATTCAGTCACCAGGGCTGCCAACTGTAGTGCTCTATTAGGCTGCATTATACCAGGTATATTTTGAACTAATTAGATATTTCGATATTACCAACTTAATTTCGTCATTATTCTAGATAGGTTCATATACCGTAGAATAATCATTGGCATGAAAAGTAGGCTGTATAGTTCTTCACGGAACTTCTTGTTTTTATCATTAGTTGGGGCATGGGCATTTAGAATGGTACCGTATTTACTCGAATACGACCCGCCCTTGAATAAGACCCGCACCCTGATTTTGAAGAACAAAATAAAAAAATAAAAATACTCAAAACTATTTACAATCTTTACTAAATAAACAAAATAGCATTTCTACAAAATAGTTTCCAACAGTTCTGAAGTCGTCCTAAAATAACACAGGAACAATTAAAAATACAAATAAAAGGCACAACCACTTCATTCATCGTTATCAGAAGTACCAACTTCGGAACTTTTTTCACCGTCACTTTCCCACAAAATGTCGTCATCACTGCCATCCATAGCATTGGAAATACTACATTTCTTGAAGCTCTTCCGTATGAGATCTCCCGAGATACGATTCCATGCCGTCAAAATCCACGAACAGAGCAGCTGAACTTCCGGGCGCTGAATACGACCAGTTGGGGTCAGTGTGTGCTTATCGGCCGCCATCCACTCCGTATACAGCTGTTTCAAGGCTGCTTTGAACGGTCGGTTCACGCTGACATCCAGTGGCTGTAGCATAGACGTCATCCCACCCGGGATGATTGCTAGGTCGGTTTTCCCATCCTTGACGAATTTCTTCACAGCGTCTGTTGTATGGCCGCGGTAACTGTCCAGAACAAGCAAGCTCTTTCGTCGTAATAAAGCACCAGGGCGACGTTGCCAAACACACTTTAACCAGTCTTCCACCAGTGAACTGTCCATCCAACCAGAGTCCTGAGTTCTAACGATAACACCAGCGGGTATATTTTTTGGAAGAGTCTTTCGCTTGAAAACAACGTACGGCGGAAGTTTGGTTCCGTCAGCGAGTATACACAACATTACCGTGCACCGTTGTTTCTCATTACCACCTGTTCTGATAGTCACACTTTTAGATCCCTTAACATTCACAGTACTGTCCAGTGGCATTTCAAAGTAGACTGGCGTCTGATCTGCATTACCAATTTGGGAAAGCAAATATGAATTTTCCTTCCGCAACTTAATTATGTGACGCTGAAAGGAAAGTAACTTTTCTTCATAGGCACCAGGAAGATGCTGCGAAATTGAGGTACGCCTTCGTATGCTCAACCCATTTCTTTTATAAAAATTTTGAATCCATCCTCGGCTTGCTTTAAACCCTACCGTAGAAAGTTCCTTCGCGATCTGTAATGCCTTTAATTGACACATTTCGGTCGACACCCCATTTCCCAATTCCCGCCTTTCTGTTACGTATTTATAAAGTTGTTTTTCAATTTCCGGAAACTGTACACTCAGTCCGCGGAAAGCTCTACGAGCACCACTACTTGTTAGCAACACGTTTTTCTTCTTTCTCCAATCTCGAATACATGACTCGTCAATATCATATTTCCTACCGGCGGCACGATTTCCAATAATTTCAGCTTCCCTCACAACTTTCAGCTTCTCACTCACAGTAAACGACCGCAAACGCTTCGTAGAACTCATGTTTACACTCGGAAAACGTGCGCTAGACAGTATGACGCCGCCTGCTTACGGAAAAACCAAGTGATAGCCGGAAGAAGGCTAGCACCATCTAGCGGATACTCGCAACACCCGATATCGCGTATGGCGGGCAATTTCAATCTTTAAAATCAGGATGACTCAAATAAGACCCGCACCCCAATTTTTCACGTCCGATTTTGTTTAAAAATGTGCGGGTGGTATTCGAGTATATACGGTATATGTTCTATTTGCAGCTTTTAGAGTTAGTGTCGAGAGCCTAGGGGATAATGCTTTAAATTCTATGATGGATTCAATTATTTTAAGATTGACTACAAATCCTGTTCCGAATTGTGGACATTGCTTCATTACTCTTTTTCCTGGTATTCCCTTGTAAATTCTATACCCTTGTGATTCTATTGGTTCCTGATCGGTGTTTCTCATTTCTTGAAGCCCGGTTATTAGAATCCCTTTGCGATCCATTTCGTCTGTCAAAATTTTGAGTTTTCCTGGCTGTATGATGGAATTTATATTGTGTGTTGCTATATAGTTTATCTGTCCTATCTTCAGTCTAAATTTGGGTTTTCTATCTGTCGGGGGTATTTTTAGATGCTCCGACTCATCTAGGGTATCTTTCAGGTTGGTGTATTCTTTGAATACACGGTATGATAGAATATAATTTTTAATGCTCTTTGCATGTTCATTTTTTCCTTTTTATCAAACACCAACAGCGATCTTCTAGTTTCTCTTTGGTGGTCATGTCTCTTATGTTCTTTGTGAGTCTGTTCTAGATATATATCTTCCATGACCCACCTAGCGTCATCTAGCAGCGAATCTCAGAAGTTCCTCAATTCTTCCCTGTACAAGAGGACTTACTTATCAATTTGGCCATCAGATCTCGTCGCCATCGCCAGCTATCATCTCTGTGATCAAGCGAACTCCGTCTACCTTTTCCCCCACCATGCTGTGCTAGTATCGCCTGCTATCAACTCTTTGAAGACCATTCATCAAGAAGAACTTTTAGTTTTATAAAGTTGTCTATTCTGTTATGTTCTCCTTTTGTCTCCTACCCCCACTTTTTTTCCTTCCTTGGTCCCTCCGCACTTCGCTGAGCATGTCTCACTTGTACGTCGGCAGTTGACTTAGTAAGTCAAGGCTCAACTAGAGCCAGTCTCCTCAAACCAAGAGGCACTCTCTACATTCTACGCCATGTTGGCACATTAAGTTTATACGTCAAAGGGAACTTCACCTTCGCCATGCAACAAAGATGAGTACATACTTCAGGTTTTAACCTCATCTTCGTCGGTTTTACTGTCTTCATGCTTTTAACAACTATTTTATAGGCAGTGTGAGATATTTATTTGTGGCAATAATCATTCTTCGTGGGATTTTCCATGTTGGGCTTCTATCCAATTAAGCCAACCTTTGGAAAAAGCAGCATTTCTTATGCTTATTAAATGAGAGATCTTCTCACAACGGGGGATATTATAGAATATCCACTGTCTATAAATATTAAGCTTGTTCCACCGCTGGAGTAACTTTGGCCCTATTCTTCCATTAAGATCGTTCTGGAACTTTCCAGAATCTGCACTTTATCTACAAGTCAAGCCGTCATGTATCTTTCACTCACTTGTGGAAATGCCATTTCAAACTAAGGAATCTACCTTATAAATTAATGCTCAATAGCTAAATTTTCTTCCACCGTTGGGATTTTTTCTGGCGCATTTAATTGTAATCCACAACTTTCTCAAGTAATAGACTTTCGCCTATCTAGTGCAACCAGTCATTTTTCACAATTGCAATAACTTTCTTTGCCATAAACTTTTGCGCTACTGTAATGGTTTCGCTAGCCCACACTGTTGGGAGAGAAATGTAACTGTTTACCTTTGCCTAAGCTATGTTGTTTTAATGGGCGCCAAGACCTCAATGCAATGTTGAAATCTAAATTTGTATTTAACAACGTCTAGCTCTGGCAGAACACATTCAAGACTCTATTCACTCAGATCGTGGTATGATTTGATCATTAACCCAACAAACAATTGTATCAGGAGAAGGAATTGGTCTATATCTAATGCTACCTACTGAAAGCAAAGATTGCATTGTAAAAGAAATGAATTTATTATATAAAACAAGTATAGCAAAATTAATAATAATAATAAGTTTAAAATTTAAATTGGAGCGTTGTGATTTGAATATTACCGATAGAAAATTACGTGAAAACGGAGTCTGATAAATTGATT
Source organism: Meconema thalassinum (assembly GCA_946902985.2). NCBI lineage: Eukaryota > Metazoa > Arthropoda > Insecta > Orthoptera > Tettigoniidae > Meconema > Meconema thalassinum. The sequence goes on from OX336388.2 coordinate 1,959,096,453, forward strand.
TTACTCTTATTTCCAAGCTATGAAGTTACTGAAATATGAAATATAAAACAAAGAAAATGAGAGATTGCGTATTTCTGCGTCATGTGCGCTTACCATTGGAAATTGCCAAAGCATCTCCCTCGTTCTTGATGATGCTGTGTGCTTCCCACAGTCTCCTGGACGTCGTCATCTCCGTCGAAATTTGATGATATCCTGGTAGATTATATAATTCTATGGTCCGTACCTCGGACCCAAACTCGCGTAAAACCGCACTGGTTACGTTTTACAAAAGTTTGTCGCTAACTCCACTGAACATCGGAGCGACACGCACTTGCGACCGTACACCGCAAGTTCTACACAGATAGTCCTTAACTCCACCGAACATCGGAGCCACTCGCACGCGCATCCATACTCGTCAAGTATTTCACATATAGTCCTCGTTTCACGGCGCGTCGAACGATATATACACACGTTGGCTCCCCCACCATGGTACCGACATCTGGCTTACGTCGTCCTCACTGATTGGCTGCACCCTACGCGCTAGATCCCCACTCCTGCCTCATTACACTCCGCGGGAGGGAGAAGTCGATTTCCGTTTCAACAATTCGCCTTTTCTAGACCTTGCGACCCAAGATTGCGTCATGCTCCTCGACAAGATTCAGCGTGTACTTGAAATCCCAGTGAGTCATCTCTCTCAAATACCCTGACTGACAAAAACTCCGTAAAATTCCGTAATCAGATAATTTTCTATGATATCGTCGTTCGTAATAATTTGCTTGATAGCGTTTTCTAAGACATAGAAAACCTATCTGAATGCTAATAATTTTTATAAAATGCTCCGAAAATACCTTAATAATAATTATAATAAATTAATAATAATAATAAATTACCATGAAAAATTGTCTTGGCTGAACAATTTGCCGCGTAAATAAATATAGAATGGCTTCCTACTGACTTATGCCAGTTGCATAAAACCCCTCGAAAAACACGTTACATATTCGCCTCGGATCATCGGATGATTTACCGTGACGACGGTCCATTATCCGATTATCCCAGACACGTTAATAAACCCCATCCAAAATACATATTACATAAACGAAATCACCCTAAATTACAGATATATACACTCATATTTTTTCTTCACGCACTTTGCGTCAAAGTTTGTTGTCACTATGGATTGCACTTTGCAACCAGTCCAATGTTTCTCATATAAAATAGTGTTCCACGGATATTTCCGCCTCTCAAATTCCTCTATGTTGGAGAAATAGACATAATAAATGTGTGAGCACTATGTATTTATGATGTCATATCACACGCATTGAAGGTGTTCTGATATATTTATATCACCATAGAACTCCCTAATTTCACTGGAGGTCCCCTCCTTATGGTGAAATTTAATCTCACTTATCATTGAGCACACGATCACACTATTGTGGCAGCGCCTCGTGACCATAATACTTAATCTCTCTTTAAAGTAGATTAAATTAATATTGACTTCTGAAAAAAAAACAGTAAATGCGCATTACATATAACACCAAATATTTCTGTGCCGTAATCGCCCTGTCTTGTTAAGTTCCCGTTAACCATATTCTACTTACTACTAGTTCTCAACACAGACCATTTCTCCTCACACAAATAATACCATTGTACAAATTATCTTAAATTACACACTTACAAATCTTACATGGCGAGGCCGTAAACAGAAATCACGTGTGCTGATATGTATGAGTTTCATGAAGGACTGTCTCGCATTCTGATGGCCCATCTTTTATCTCGTGGACGCCTTAAGCTAACAAGCCCTATTCAAGCGCTCCCCCATCTCTTGGAGATAAATGGGAACCCATCAGCTCTGCCAAAATGGCCTTGGTGCATCGAGACAATTTAGTGCTCAACAGCATCCGACAATCCCGTCATATTTCCCTGTACCTTAAAAACTCTCATTTACTTACATACTACCCCCCTGTGTGACTTCCGATACGCCTGCCTTAAGACCAGATCCTCCACGCACCAGATACTACACTTACTCATTTGATAGGCTGGCTCGCCAGCTAAACACACTCACTTTATGACACATATTTTCGCAGACTATGTATATTATACGTTCCGTATAATCTGTTTCCCTCACTATTCTCCAGCACATATGCTGTTTTGCCAATACGTTTGGAAACTATAAATGTTACTGCGTCACCTGCTTCCAACCTTGCAAGTGGCTCCCTTAAATGAACGTCATCACGTTGCTCTACCTAACATATTTCTTAGTGTCTGTAACGATGCCCTGTTGCTACTGTCCACACATGCACATATTAAAATACCGTCCTCTGCTTTAACCACAGGATAATCCCTACATAAATTAGTGTCCCTCGATAGCATGTCTGCAAGAATGTTATCTTTACCTTTAATATATTTTACTGTGAATTCGTATTCCTGCAGAGCAAGAATCCACCTACTAACTCTGTTAGAACTGAGTTTACAAGTCCTCATATACAGTAATGCATGGTGATCTGTGTGGATCTCAAATTTCCCCCCTACTAAATACATTCTAAATTTCCCTAAACTGAAAACAATACCTAAAAGCTCTAACTCAGTAATCGTGTATCTTTTCTCTGCTGCAGTCAGTCCTCGCGAGGCTAAAGATACAATGCACAGATTACCCTCATCATCTTTCTGACATAATACTCCAGCAATGCCTATATGTGAAGCATCTGTCATAACCACATATTCCTTATCTTTTAACGGATATTTCAGCACTACAGCTTTCTCAAAACCTTCCTTCAGCGCTCTAAAAGCCTGATCATGCTTGGACTCCCATCTCCACCGAGTCCCACTTTTAAGCAATTCCCTGAATGGTTCTACCAACCCTGAGTATTTAAGAACGAACCTCCTGAAAAAGTTGCAAATTCCCAGGTAAGTTTTTAACTGTTTAACATTCTGTGGCACCTCTGCGTTAAGTATCTTATTAACCCTACTTTCTTCTGGTGTTACACCTCTACTCGACACTCTATGACCTAAAAATGTCACTTCTGACTGACAGAATGACGACTTAGACAGCTTCAAAGTGAACCCTGCCTGATCTAACTTCTGAAAAACTATATTTAAATGATGTAGATGCTCCTCAAAACTGCGTGAACTAATTACCATATCATCTATGTAAATGGTTACAAACTCTCCTGTGTCATCCCCTAATGCGATGTTTAAAGCCCTAATTAAAGCAGCTGAACTACTCTTTAACCCATAAGGTGTTCTACAAAATTGATAAAGATTATATTTATGACTAAAAGCTGTAAATGGTCTATCTTCGTACATAAGTGGCACTTGCCAAAAACTGGAACTCAAATCTACACAAGTGAAATACTTCTTCCCCTCAAATGTTTGCATTAATTCCTCTATTGACATAGATTTCAGCTGATCTGAACTAATTCTACTGTTAACCAAACGAGCGTCTAAAGAAATACGAACAGTGCCGTCGGTCTTGGGTACCGTGATCAAAGAATTAACATATGGACTGTTCGAGTGCTCAATAATCCCATCTTCAAGCATCTGATTAATTTGTGCCTCAACTGCACTCTGATAAGCGAAAGGTACAGGATATCTATGTCCTGTGAATACTGACCTATCAATAACGTTCAATGAATGTGTATAGCAATTGGTCATACCAATGCGATCCTCAAAAACTCTCCTATTACACCATAACACATCATAGAGCCGAACACACTGTTCATCCTCTATATTTCCCTGAAATGCAGCCTCACGTAACGAGTCCTCTAGACTTCCGTTCGTAATCACACTGCCCACAAAACATGGAGAACCCCGCTCTACGGCTGGCGATATCTCATTTAAAGTACAAATCACACCTACAATACTACTTCTCTGAATTTGGTCATTGAACGCTACTTCTACTTCAGAATCTCCCCATTTAAATTTCAAACTCCCTACATCATAACATAAGTTACCAGACACTCTACTTAGCCACTCTGAACCCAAGATAACACTGAATACTAAATTTGGAATTACAAGACAAATCTGCTTCTCTACATGATTATTAATTTTAATGTCTACTAAAACTTGCTTAGAAATTACTTTAGACCTCTTCCCAACAGCTGTGATAACAAAAGTGCTTTTAATTGGCATCTCCTCAAAATTTACTCCAGTTCCTTTCATTTTATCATAAAATGCACTACTTATGCAACTCTTCATACAACCACTATCAATTAAAACATCTGTGTACGCCTCGGACACGTTAAATTTAACTATGGGGCTCTTACTAACCACTTCCTGAATAATACCTTCATCATTTAGTTCATGTAATAATTCATTTCTTACATTTAGGTCATAGGGTTCCTGTATAATTGTATGGACAGGGCATGCTACAGACTGAGATTCTGACCTTACTTCGCAGCCTGGTTCGCGTTTAAAGAACCGCTACAGCTGGCCGTAGTACTACTAACTACTGAACTAGTCTGGTTGTTCTGGGCTGTGTTGTCATTGTTTGGCTGTATATTACTACCACTAGGCTGTCCTCTTCCTTGACCCCTATTCTGGTTGTAATTATTGTCATTATAATTTCTCCCTTGATTTCCCCTGAAATCATTGTTTCTCCCTTGATTTCCCCTGTAATCATTGTTCCTCCCTTGATACTGATTACCATAGCCATTTCCTCTGTTCTGATATAGCTGATTATTATTATTTCTATTTTGAGCGTTGGCCCCTTCGCCACCGTTCCCTTGAACTTCCTGATGCCTGGCTTCATCAGGTCTATTATTATTATTACCCTGGTTCCGATTGAAATTGTCCTCATAACCCCCTTTCCCTAGTGCATCAAATGTGCTTAACAAATTTTCTACTTGTAATATAGTCTTTACATTCTGGATACAAGCAGCCTCCTTGATCCTATAGGGAAAGTGCCTAAGTAGCAACCTTACCACATCACTTTCCTCCTTCAAGCCATCCAGATATTTACACACTAATACCTGCCCTAAAAAGTATTCGGTCATGGTGGAGCTTCCTTTAGGGTTATATTTACCACACACTACTCCCTCACGATGCTGCGACTGAATAACCTCATTCCAGAACTTTTCACAGAATTTCATTTTAAAATCATTCATATCAGTAAACTTGTCTCTGTAGACAGCAAACCAATTCCTCGTTTCCCCCACAAACACTTGTTCTAAAATTTCAACTACCTGGCACCACTCAATACTACCATTTTCCAACCTTTCCCCGAATTTATTTTCTATAGTGTTCATGAACTCCATTGGGCACCCCTGTCGATTGCTGAACTTACCCAGTTCTACCTCCCTGTGTGTGCTATTCACAAAAACTGGCCTATTCTGACTATTTTCTTGCCTGATCCTAGCTTTTAATTTTAACTCTAATTCTGCGATTTTCTCCTCAGCCTTCCTCTCAATACTGTTTACTGTTAATTTAATGTTTCCTTCTGATTCTTCTACTTTATCATATAGCTTTGCTTGTTTCTCCTCAATCTTGCTAATGCTTTCCCTATTACTCTCTCTTAAATCATTTACTTCTGCAACTACTTGTGAGTGGACTTTCTCAATTCTACCCCCCAGCTGTTCCTTAACCTCTTTAGTAGCTACCTGAATTTTGTCAATTTCTCCCCCCAATTGCTTTTTGACCTGCTGTGTTTCCAGTTGCACTAGTTCTTTTAAATTTTCAGCCTGTGTACTGATTCTAATTTCCAACTCCTCCTGTACTTTTCCTAATTTTCTGTCTACATCTGCAATAATCTCTTTAGCCTTTTCTTCCATCACCCCCCTGATCTCACCTCTAATCAGTTCGAATTTGTCACTCATTTCCCTACTGTTTTGTTCTAATTTAGCATTTAAAGTTTCAGTACTCTCTCTATTTTCCTTACTGTTTTGTTCTAATCTGGCGTTTAAAGTTTCATTACTCTCTCTATTTTCCCTACTGTTTTGTTCTAATTTTGCATTATTCTGTTCTAATTTTGCATTATTCTGTTCTAATTTTGCATTTAAAGCTTCTGTACTTTCTTTATTTTCCCTACTGTTTTGTTCTAATTTTGCATTATTCTGTTCTAATTTTGCATTTAAAGCATCTGTACTTTCTTTATTTTCCCTACTGTTTTGTTCTAATTTTGCATTATTCTGTTCTAATTTTGCATTTAAAGCATCACTACTAACTTTGTTCTGATACATGAACTCGAGAAGTAAAGTTTTTAATTCTGGTTGGCCGCCTACACTCCCTGTTTCAGTATCGGGATTTACCTCCGCTACCCCGGTACTACCATCACTCGACATACTGCTCGTATCATCATTCTCCAGTTGATGACCACTACGTAACCTCATCTGTCTTTCTTTCTCATCCCCCATAATGATATACACTGATAAAGACAAATAACCCCCAAAATACAGGCACAGAAATATATACCCTTCTCCTTCCACAAATGTTATTAGGTTTTCAGCCCCAAGTTGTCGGCGACAAATGTAATGGTTTCGCTAGCCCACACTGTTGGGAGAGAAATGTAACTGTTTACCTTTGCCTAAGCTATGTTGTTTTAATGGGCGCCAAGACCTCAATGCAATGTTGAAATCTAAATTTGTATTTAACAACGTCTAGCTCTGGCAGAACACATTCAAGACTCTATTCACTCAGATCGTGGTATGATTTGATCATTAACCCAACAAACAATTGTATCAGGAGAAGGAATTGGTCTATATCTAATGCTACCTACTGAAAGCAAAGATTGCATTGTAAAAGAAATGAATTTATTATATAAAACAAGTATAGCAAAATTAATAATAATAATAAGTTTAAAATTTAAATTGGAGCGTTGTGATTTGAATATTACCGATAGAAAATTACGTGAAAACGGAGTCTGATAAATTGATTTTACTCTTATTTCCAAGCTATGAAGTTACTGAAATATGAAATATAAAACAAAGAAAATGAGAGATTGCGTATTTCTGCGTCATGTGCGCTTACCATTGGAAATTGCCAAAGCATCTCCCTCGTTCTTGATGATGCTGTGTGCTTCCCACAGTCTCCTGGACGTCGTCATCTCCGTCGAAATTTGATGATATCCTGGTAGATTATATAATTCTATGGTCCGTACCTCGGACCCAAACTCGCGTAAAACCGCACTGGTTACGTTTTACAAAAGTTTGTCGCTAACTCCACTGAACATCGGAGCGACACGCACTTGCGACCGTACACCGCAAGTTCTACACAGATAGTCCTTAACTCCACCGAACATCGGAGCCACTCGCACGCGCATCCATACTCGTCAAGTATTTCACAGATAGTCCTCGTTTCACGGCGCGTCGAACGATATATACACACGTTGGCTCCCCCACCATGGTACCGACATCTGGCTTACGTCGTCCTCACTGATTGGCTGCACCCTACGCGCTAGATCCCCACTCCTGCCTCATTACACTCCGCGGGAGGGAGAAGTCGATTTCCGTTTCAACAATTCGCCTTTTCTAGACCTTGCGACCCAAGATTGCGTCATGCTCCTCGACAAGATTCAGCGTGTACTTGAAATCCCAGTGAGTCATCTCTCTCAAATACCCTGACTGACAAAAACTCCGTAAAATTCCGTAATCAGATAATTTTCTATGATATCGTCGTTCGTAATAATTTGCTTGATAGCGTTTTCTAAGACATAGAAAACCTATCTGAATGCTAATAATTTTTATAAAATGCTCCGAAAATACCTTAATAATAATTATAATAAATTAATAATAATAATAAATTACCATGAAAAATTGTCTTGGCTGAACAATTTGCCGCGTAAATAAATATAGAATGGCTTCCTACTGACTTATGCCAGTTGCATAAAACCCCTCGAAAAACACGTTACACTACTACAGTGAACTTTTCATCCATTCAACAGACTATAGTGAAAACTAGTGCTTGTTCAACATTTCTACCGCGTTGCGATCGTCCCATTACCATAAATAAGGCCATGAACATTTATCCTCAATCCCAATTGATCTTTCCTAAACCCTTTACTAACAAACCATAATAATAAATTTATTACTTTAAGTCTTTTTTCAATGAGGTGTCACTCTATAGAAGTGCCCTCCCCTTTTTCTTATACAACATTAATTAACTTCTGCATAAATACGTGTCTAGCACACGTTTTAAACTTACATTGTTTCTCCCTTCTAATTAGAGAATACAATTCTTTCAACTCATTAGTGAATTATTTCTAGGTCTCACGAAAGGGAAACTTGCCCTATTTGTCTCGTGATTCCTATTTAACCATAGGAAGTCTAGAACCTTCCTTTTGACTTTCTCTTCAGGTTTCACAGTAAGTGACCTGTCCTATTTTGTAACTATTATAAAAGTAATTCAGCGTAAATATAAGAAGTTATAGGAACTTCTCTTCCATTATACCTGTTTTCTTTTTTTGTTATTTTCGAAGTTGTAACTTTTTTTAAGATAGGTACTTGGGAATTTCTGAAAGTACACACATTGTACTCGATTTAATGTTTAAACTTTAATCACTTCATTTGTCTTTTTTAAATCTTACAAAGATTTTAGTACATATATAAGGTTTGAAACCTAAAGAATTGTTAATTGCCTGGAGCAAACTTTAAATGTCAGGAGGTCTGCGACCCCAAATTGTTACTAAAAATTGAAACTATATACTTGTCAAATTTATTAGACTTTTTTGCATTGTTAAATAAATTCAAACTTTCCTTTTCGACTCATCATTTCTCTAATACAACGGTTAGGCAAGATCCTGTCTTCCTTGGCTCTTCCTACTCAATGCCATTAAATCTATTGATAGGGCTTTCACCACTCGTTGCATTTGAGCAAGAACTCTTAGTGGTAATCTCGTTAAAGTTTCTCTTAGCTTTAATAGCTAATTCTAACTGGCCAGTAAGGCAAGTACAGCTCGCTACGCCAGCCACCTGCTTGTGGAGATCCTCTCCGAAAACTTATGGTTGGTTTTCCAAAAGATAAGTGTTTCTCTTTGCCTAAACTTTTAGTCGGCTCCTTGCTGAGTAAAAGCTTAGCCATTTCCAAATGCAACTATTGGTTCACTTACCAAAATTACTCCCCAAGGTATAATTTTTTTATCACTATCCTTCTTGGAAGCACTTGGTCGCTTTTTCAGGAACTCTATAACTTCGAAAACTGGAAATACTAAACCTGATTCAAATTATTGGCATTCTTCGAATTACTTTGCAAAAACGAATTTCTTTGAACAGACATACAATAAATCTGTTCCTCTCTGTCTTGCCAGACCATCACCCTTCCACATAGTAGGCATATGCATGCTTGAGAGGGAATACACTAAAGCCACTCTCTTGCAAACCGCCCAAGTCCTAGCTGCGTTTCCCGTCAGCTTCGACCAGGTCCTTACCCACTTTAGGTATCAGAGAGCGGATTTGCAGTGGCAACCGCCTCTGAGTGCATTTAAAGTTAAATTTATAACTTTTGTGGGACTCTCCTCCTATTTCTCCATCCTTTTCCCTTGGTGGTTAGGTTATTCCTCAGCCAATAATCTACCCACAGGTGACTGCCCACCGTATCCGAATGCAGTCTAGGTGGATTATTCCTTAAAAGATTTCCTTCCATGTTTGACTTTCAAAGGTAGTCAACCTTGTATGGAGCAAGCTCCGAGTTACAACTGCGGTTGTTAACCGTAGAGGTTGTTGTGTGTTTGGTCCGCGAGAGCTATTTTATTTTGCTCAAGTCCGCCGGCAAGCCGGTGAGGACCCCCCTATCCACCACCTGGGACGCGCCACGTCGGAGTATCACCTCTCCGCCTGCTACGACACCGTAGTAGTTTCGTGGATATATTCTTCTTCTTCTTCTTCTGCTTTTACGGCCTCATTGGACCACTTCAGTTAATCATTTCTTGGTCCTCTTCTTCAGTAAGTTTCCTTTCCGAGTCGCCCAGTAGCTCTTCATTCGCTCTGATCTTCTCTCGTGGATATATATATATATATATATATTTTTTTTTTTTTTTAATTTTTATTTTTTTCAGTATTGTGTATGATTTTTAGTGTTAGTAATTATAGCATTAAGATCCTTCGGGCACAAAACATGTGTCACAATGTATGGTCTTTCTAGTGTACGTCAGGAGTCCGTTAAAGCTTTTAAGTTTCAAACCATTCTTTTTGTTCTTCAATTTTGATCAGTATAGGATAAGGTATCAACGAATCCGTGCCATACCAGACTTGGTGTCACCTCGATCGCGTATGGACTTTGTAATCCATTGATGTCAGTCATGGCGTAGTCGTAAGACGTAAAAGATTACTAAGTGTTAAATGTCTTTCTGTGTTGTCTATGGGTCCGTGCAATACTTGTTTACTTCCTAGGGCTTTTGCAGTCAATCGATGTAAATAAGTCCGATAGTTTTTCAGTCCAATTAAATGGTTTCGTTGTGCGATTTTTTTGATTACCTATTTTTAATTTCTTTCTTACCTTAGCAATAATTTTGAAAGAATCCGTGCCATGTACGTTACTTACCCATCATATTATTTGACTATTAGGCCATAGTTTTTAAGTCATTAGTTATAACAATTGCAATAACTTTTTGAATTTAAGAGGTTTCATTGTGAACTGAGTGTACTGACAAAGAAAGAAGTTAAAAGTTATGTTCCTTGAATCCATTTTTTAAAATTTATTTGTCGTGTTATTATCTTTTTAGCATAACCGATTAATTTATTAAAAAAGTCAGATGAAGCCAGTTTTTTCCATGCCTTCTGAAGTGCTCACTGCATCTTAAACTGGGCTAATTCTTAAAATTAGCTTTTTGTTAAAAATCTTTCCTTAAACCTTTTCTTTACAATCTCTGAAAAGAAACTCTTTTTCTGTATGAGATAGCTTACATATCTCGTGTAATACAGTAGCTGGAAAAAAAGTTAGCATGGACGTGTATTTAAAGAAAAATAAAAAAATTAATCACCATATGTCATCTGATTCGAAGATGTAAATCAGTAACTATCGTTTGATCAATTCGATGGGTTTTATTTTTAAAATATGTTCATACGGTGATCAGAATAAAGTATTGGTGGTCAGGGAAACGTCAAGGAAAATGGGATCTTAAGTCAGGGAAAAGTCAGAGAAAATGCAAATCTTGGTCTTGTAACAACCCTGTAAATGCATGTTGGTTGCAGTTGCAAAGCCAGTTTAATGCTCTACGTCTGCAAAGACTGCTAAGTTCCATAAGTATGGCGTCTCCCTTGCCAGGTCCGGCTGCAAAACACGCTAACTGGAACTAGTTATTGGTAATTACCAATGTTTCACCCACAGAACTCTTTTACAGTTTTCACTTTTCGGAGAGATATTTTTCCCTTTCAGATTTGGTTTCGGTGCACTGTCGAAGAAGCATACGCAACAATGACACGTTGCCATGCTGTCTTGTCGAAACACGCCGGTTAAAGGCACAGCTAATCGGCAGGTTGTTTCTTGTTTGTGGGTATTTTATGCCAGGAAAATGAGTGATGTTGTCGATTTAATAATTGTGGCTGTGGATTTTCATTTTCATTAATGCAGCCAATGGCTATGTACTTTTTCTTTTCAGGACGGGTCGGGGAAGGGATATTGGAAGGAGTGAAGTAGTTATTTGTGGACGGTAATAATATTGTTGAAGTTCCAAATACAGAGCAAAGAACAGAAACAGTAGAAGTAGTACAATTTTTTATGGAATCAAATTGACATTGATTTTTTTTATTTTTTATTCCAGATAATTTTCTTTTTATCATGTCCGTACATTTCATGTACATTTTAATTATTTGCTCAGTAATTTGATCTCCATTGGGGTTTCATCTTACAAGATAATTGCTTTTTTTTGTTCATTTTACTTACCATTTACTGTATTTATGTTGTATTTTTTTAAATATATGTTTTCCTAATAAACAACCTTGAAACTAAAATATTTCTGTATTCAAAATCTCTAAGTTCTATCCAAATGCAATTCATAATTTCAAAAAATAGCAGGTTTTGCGACCAAAGTTTCATTATTGACTCTGAGGGTTACAGGTGCAAAAGTCGCACAAAACGTGTGCAAAAACCGCTAAGTCAATATTTTAATTTTATGTTTTGGGATAGAAGACCCTACCATAGATTTCACAGATTTTAACCGAATAACAAATGATTTTTTGTTGATTTTTAGGGGTTAAAATATGGCAGTAGCTTAAATAGTTTGGTTGTAGCAAATTTTTTGGCATTTCCTCCATTTCGTTTTAGTGTCCTTTGCAAATGAAGTACTCATATGTAAAGAATGCCATGATGAGTATAAATAATTTGACCATCTCGCTACTTCCTTAGTCAAGTGATGGTACTGATGTCTTTGGTAGTGCCGATTACTAACTAGTGGTAGTGGGCCAGGACATGAGGATGTCTGTCATGTGTAATCTTGTTTGAGTTTCTAAGATTAGTTGTTGTGCATGTTTGATGTTTAAAATTACTGATAATCCCAAGCAGTAAAGCTACAAGGGTAATTCCAAAAGTAAGGTCCGATTCGCCGTAAATATTTGAAAGCGGCGCCAAGGGCAAAACACGCATACGCACTGCGCCGCGCCGACTCCTGGCATGCCTTGCGCGGCAAAAGCTGCCAATAGCGTTGTTACTGTTGCTGGGTGCTGTTGATAGTGTCAGTTCACAATGTTTAAGACAATTAATCAGCCCGCCGATTGTGAAGTAAGGGCAGTGATACGGTTTCTGTCTGCAAGAAACATTTCTGCGGCAGAAATTCATCGGCAGATTACTGAAGTGTACGGTCCTAACATAATGAGTGACAGTAAAGTGCGCAAGTGGGTGCGAGCCTTTAATGAAGGACGGGAAAATGTGCACGATGAACCCCGCTCTGGCAGACCATCAGTGATTTCAGACGAGTTGGTTCATGCGGTTGACGACAAAATTCGTGAAGATCAACGATTCACTATTTCAAGGACAACGATCAATAAAGCCGCCTACTGCGCTACCCTGACTAAACTTCGACGTGCAATCCAGAATAAGCGACGTGGTCTTTTGTCGTCTGGAGTGTTGTTGTTGCATGACAATGCCAGACCCCATACTGCGAATGACACGCAAAATCTAATCAAGAAATTTGGATGGGAACAGATGGACCACCCACCGTACAGTCCGGACTTGGCGCCAAGTGATTTCCACCTGTTCCGACACCTAAAGGAGTTTCTTGGCGGCAAGCGCTTCGACACAGATGATGAAGTGAAAGAAGCTGTTAAAGACTGGTTAGCTTCGCAGGCGGCCGAGTTCTACGACTTAGGCATTCCAAAGCTTGTGGAACGATGTGACAAATGTGTAAATAAGTATGGAAAATGTGTAGAAAAATAGAGAAAGACGTAAGGAATGTCAATAAAACAATTGTTTTGGAAATAATTTTGATTTTGGATGGTGTTTTTTTAAACCGGACCTTAGTTTTGGAATAGCATTCGTAGTTTTGCTCGTTGAGTTAAGGCATACCTCATCCTGTCATGATAACCTTAACATGAGGTAACTGCCAACTCATCCCCAAGCCTTTTCCTGGTTCTGGTATTATGCCCAGTTATGGACTACTTCAAGTGGTGTTGCTGACTGCAATGTACTTTTCCTCCAAAACCACGCACCTTTAACTATACGGCTCTAAATGACTTCGGGAATCTTATATTCCCAGCAGCCTAATCACACCCATCCTGCATATAAAGTAAGCTGTCTGTTCATTTTGAAGTTTTGGCTAAAACTTTGTATTTATCTCAGATAAGGTGTATAATGATCGATTATATCCTCAGTTTAATTTTCTCTATTTGTTTGTTTTGTGACTGGCTGCATGGCTCAGCAGTAAAGTTCTCGCCTATTGTACCCAAGGTTGCAGGATCGAATCCTGGCGTAGGCAGTTTGCATTTGAGGGTCCGCAAATGCGAGGGAGTTGTGTCAGTAGATTTACTGGCATGTTAAAGATCCCCTTCGTGGCAAAATTCTGGCACCCTGACGTCTCTTAAAGCCTCGGTAGTTAAAAGGGATGTAAAACCAATAACATCATTACATTATTATCTATTTGTTTGTTTGTTATGAATTGATGTTCCTAATTACTAGAGTGAATGGCATACTAAGTAGTACTGTATTTAAGTAAAAGGCATCTCCTGGATAAAACTAGGCTGCAATTGATTTATACATGGTGGGTAAGGTATGACTAGGCAGCTTGATATCTTCGGCTTGATAAATACTGGTAAATAAATTAATATTATGGTTAACTTTTGGGTTACGATTTATCTGATTTATCTCGTATCCCTTGTTTGAATAGTTAACTTGGGTTCATCATACCATATTAATAGGATATCAATAGTGTCAGTCATTCAAATTTTGAAAGCTCGAAGAGAAAATGTGGACTGTGCTTTTAATCCAGTCACTAGACCACCTGAGTGTTGTATTTTTGTGGTTGGTTTTCTTGGTATTTTTAAATTATTATTATTATTTATATTATTATATATATATAATTTGTTGAGGCCATCTAGGACCACGTTAAGTCTTGCTACACTTGGCAATTTGTTTCGCCTTCCTCTGAGCCCAGAATTCCCTCATTCTCTGTGAGTGGGCCATCTTGCGCTCCGCTGTCCAGGTGGTACCTTGTCTTCTTTTCGGGTTCGATGTCTCGTCTCGGGTTAGCCCATTAGTCAGTATCATTTTGCGGAAGAGATCTCTATTGAAGGCGTCGTCGGGTTTTAGATGCAGTATTTTGAGGTCGTCTTTGGTATTCATAAACCAGGGCATTGTGGTTTTGGGTTTGGAGTCAAAGAAATGAAAAATCTGTTTAGTCAGCCTGCTTCCGTCCATTCGTTTGAGGTGACCGTAATACCGTGCCCTCCTTTTACGGATCAATTCTGAAACTTTCTCTATTTCACTGTAGACTTCTTTGTTGGATTTTTTATAGTGGATGCCGTTCTTGTAATTTGATCCCATTATACCTCTGACGATTTTGCGCTCTTTTTTCTCCAGTTCTTCAAGGAGTCCTTTATTAGCTTTTAGGGATAGGGTGCTGCATTCATAACTACTGGTTTCAGAACAGTTTCATAATGACGTAGTTTAGTATTTTTAGACAGGCATTTTTTGTTGTATACTGAGCGCGATGTTTGATAGGCTATTTCGAGTTTCCCTACTCGTTCCTTGAGTGCTTCTTTGTCCAGTCCACTTTTCATGATGATCTCTCCCAAGTACTTAAATTTTTCCACTCTGTTGATCTTCCCGTATTTTGTCTGCAGGGGTGTTTTTTTTTTTTTTTTTTTAACAGGCATTTATGTAAAATTTTTATGTGGTATTTTAGAAGTATGGCCATTTTTTGTTTGGACTGCAGTAATAATAACTTTTCTTTTTTCTTTCTAGGTTCCCTTTTAGTAGCTGCAGCTCAATTTGGTGGTTATGTCCTGGGCACTGACATTGATTACTTAATGTTGCATGGCAAAACTCGACCAACAAGGATTCAGCAGAAGGTGCAGTATATCATGTACTAAACCAAGTTCTAACACATCTAAAATGATACAACCAACAAAAACAAAGGTGATGTTGGTAGAGGAGAAATGCAAGAAAATATAATGCCAGATAGGAGGAACTAATTTAGAGCAGGTGTAGCATTTTACGTACTTAGGCTGTGTATTCTCAAAGGATGGTAGTGTGGGGAAAGAAATAGAGTCTAGGTGCAGAAAAGTTAACAAAGTGAGTTCCCAGTTGCGATGTACAGTATTCTGCATGAAACAAGTTAGTGTAGATACATTGTTCGGTATTTAGACCAACCTTGCTGTATGGAAGTAGCTGGATAGATACAGGATATCTGATACATGGAAGAGTTAAAGGTTAAGTTACAAATGGACACGTTACATGAAGCTGTTCATATGAGCCAACTCAAATAGTGGAGTCATGTGAAGATATTGGGGAAGTAGAGATTACCTAAGTGTAACATGTAGAAGCAGTGCTAACTGCTAATAGGGGATCCTGGAGGCGACTTGTTCGCAAACAGAGCCTTGGAGATTAGACTGGACGCTGAAAGGCAAAATGGTCTCAAAAGATTAAGTATGTATATATGTACCTACAGGAACATGGACTCATAAGCCACCTGCACGCAGACGATTCCCATCTGTTTGTTGTGTAACGTAGGGTGTCGCTATTGTTTGAATTTGTGCTGCTGTTTTGTAGGGGCTTATCCAGACCGCCCTAATTATGCTGTTAACCTCCCTTGCAGTTGTCCATCGAGTTGGGTCTATGCCAGGTCTGAGTGCATGCTGCTGCCATATCCATTGTACTGTATATGCCTGTCGATTAACACACGCAACAACAGTCCATAGAGATAGTCCACTCTCACATAGACCACTGATCCAAGCTCTCTCCAAGTGCGAGAGTTGTTCATAGCATGCTCGTCTTTGTCACCGAGGCATGTTTGACAGCTACCTGCAGAGAATGCTAGTCAACTGTGCTTCTCTGTCGTATACTGTACTAGAGGTGGTTCCTTCGTGACCAATCATATTGGTAAACCTAAATAGACAATTCAATGGGCCTGAAAAAGTTCTCATTTACATACCTACATAGTGTCGTTCCATGTCTTGAAAATCTACACAAATGATGGATTCCTTCATGATGTTGCGATTTCCATTTTCTTGAGTGTGTAATGTCGTGAGGCAGTGTGGATTGAGGAGTGATACTGGTGACCTGGTGCTGCATCATCCAGCTGCTAAGTCATCCATCCCTGGACATATATTTTTACGTTTGATCAACATTTTATTTGTCTTTAAATTTTATAATAATTTACAATAATTTTTGTTCTATATATTTAAAGAATGAACCCGATCATTTTGAAGAAAAGGTGAAAAAAAGATTAGGACTTCCTCCTAACCCCTTCATTCTTTAGGACTATATAAATAATTTTCAGCCTAGTTTTATCATAGGGATACCTTCTACTTAAATACAAAATTGCATGCCATTCATTCCAGTAATTTTGATTGCAACCCATAACAAATGACAGACAAAAATTAAGCTCAGGTTATATTTGATCATTATACACCTTAATAGGGATAAATACAGTACAAAGTTTTGGCTAAAAATTCAAAATGTTCAGACAGGAAGCTTACTGTATTTATAAAGATAACAACATACAGTGCAACTGCTATTGACTGCCTCAACTCAACGAGCATAGCTAGCGTTACTACTTAGGATTATCAGTTATTTTAAAACAAAATAATCCACCTAAATATTAAATTCTAAAAGCCTTCTGTACAGCAGAGTGAATGTTTTTAAAATGTGCATATGTTTAATTTGTTCCCTAATAGTTTTATGATCTATTCAGCATATTGTTGATAATGCCATGTCCATGTCAACATCTCACAAATAATGCCTCATATTTTTATTTCTAGACTTACCAAACATTTCATAGTTTTTATGTGAGTGTAAAAAAAAACAAGAATGAACCCGATCATTTTGAAGAAAAGGTGTAAAAAAGATTAGGACTTCCTCCTAACCTATTAATCACTGTTTTGTTTATCTGCTGAAGATGGATCAGTCTACAGCCCGAAAAGTGGACAGATTTTAACTGTAACATTTTTAATAATTTTGTATTGGCAAGGCTGAATAATAAATGTTGTATTTCTTATAGAAATATTTGTGAAATAAAGTATTGTTTGGCAAATAATTTGTTCCTCTGTAAGGCAGGAATACTTTTTAATTGTAGAAACAACGTGAGCAGGATGAGAGTGTACGTACCAACATGATGCAATATGACAGAGGAAGTCATTATTTAGATGTGGTTGTAGCAGATAGTTCTCTTCCTATATGGAAACCATCTCTAATACTGGATGCAATAATCGCAGATCGTAAGTATTATATTTTACCACCTCTTTTTTCTTGGAATGGTTCATACAGTAAAAAATATAGTTGAAATAAAAACATTGGCCTTTTAATTCAATATTAAGTATACCTGCTTCTAAAACTCGAAGGAAAGAAAATTTGAAATCCAGCAAATCTTCTAGGATTATGCCATGTCTGTTGCGAGGTTTCGCCAAGGCGTACCAAGTTAGGCTCATCAGCAGGCTTTTTGTACACCCTGCCTGGACCCATCTGAGATAGTGAACCATGTACTGCGCCCTGTATATGAGACGCATCGTACCTCTTTTCTGAGGGAACTAAGAGCTACCTCACCATTATCTCCTCTTTGTAGAGGAACCAATAGATGGAATATTGACTTTTAGAGCAAACTGATTGAACTCCAGAGAATCTTCCATATTTTGCTGTGTCTGTTAAGGAGTTGTGTTTATGTACAGGGTGTCTACCGGTAACGAAAGTAACGAAAAAGTAACGAATTTTACAAATGGGTAACGAAGGTAACGAAAAAGTAACGAATTTTACAAACGGGTAACGAAAATTTTCTGAAGGCGGGTTGAATCATTTAAACTCGCGCCGCTAGGCTCAGAGATTGCGAGTTTCACGCAAGCGGCGCCGTGCCTATTGCATAGTACTAAGCTATATGTCTCCGTGCCCGACCTCAAGGAAATACATACCGAGGATACCTTGAGCGGTATACATCGGTTCAACGTATATTTTCGGCATCAAGAAGTCTTAAGTTTTGTGTGAAATATTTTACTGTGTTACTGTATTAGGAAATCTGACTTTTCGCGAGACGTTTATTCGCGAATACTTCCGAAACTAAAAAGAAATCTCCCATTTCTGTTATTTGGAAACTATGTCAAATTGAAGTCCAGAAATAACACGAAACAATTTAATGTCGCAATCTTGCGAAATGTTACCGTTCGAAAAAAATGCGGATCTTCCAAATACATATAACTTATTTAAAAAATATGTCAAGTAAATTTGCGACATTCAGTATGGTTAATTCGAAATTCTGTTATAAGTCGATTTTTCCTTCAAACTTTCGTTCCATCGGATATATAATCTAACCGATTATTTCGATAACTTGTTGATAATTCGTGGTTCTCAATCGAAATAAAACTTGCCCTATTGTCGTATTATTCGTGCAATCCTCTCAGAACAATTCGTAATATACGATACCGTACCTACTTCGAACGTTCATCCTCCAAAATGGCATCCTCAAGACGGCCGGCTGACCGCACGACTTGCCTGCGGGAATCTCGTCAAACGGACCGAGATCGACGTCAGTTGCGTAAAATCATAAAACCCGTCCCCTATCGTGAACTTGTGACCACGAGGACTGCGGGAAACCTGTCAAAGGTGATTGGGCACCCATCACGGGGCACCCATCACGAAACCTACTTGCCACTTTTCCCATGACCGTATACTTAAAAGCGTGCGGGGAGCGAGAAGTGCATCAACCCACTTAAAAATGGCAGCCTACGTAGCATCGAAATACTAAATCCTCCTCGTGATCCACCCTGAACTCTTGAACTCCCAACTACAGCATAGGGACAAAGGGAATCACGGCGCCGATCGAACATGTTCATAACTACGCGTGAATTTTAACCATGCCCAACTTTGAGCTTGCCTCCGCCATTCTATCAGGACAGATAGACAGGCAGACAATCGTTGAACGGCCGGGTGCGGCGACGATTGCATAATATCTCGAGGACAACGTAAAACGGCCGAGAGCGGCAGCGATTGCGATACATCGCGATATTTCTCCGCATTCAATGACGAGGACAACTGTATTCTTGTCAAACGGACAGCAAGTGGCGCCAATCGCGTAATAATGCTATATTTTCTGGTGCCCGAACTCAAGGACAATGGAAATCTCGTCGAATGACTAAAAGTGACGCTGATGATCTAAATCGCGATTTTTCTCCGTGTTCTATCGTGAAAACTACGGGAAGCTCACCAAACAACTGAGACCAGCGCCGATCGTGTAACATCTCGATATTTCTCCGCATTTGACTGCGAAGACAGAATTCGGTGACGATCGCGTAACATCGCATACATTTCTTCGCGACCTACCGCGGGGACGAAGGAAATCTCGCCAAATGGTCAAGAGCTGAGCAACCTCTTGGTCCCGTAATAATAACAACATATTGTGGACAAGACGACATATTAGCTGAAACAACTCATTGGATATTAAATATCTAGTATATATTTATTATTTTTAAAATTTTTAAACATCATGTGAATTTCATTTAAAGCGGCTTCGGTGGTGTAGTTGGTAGCATGCTGAACTGCTGTGCCCAATATAGCGGGTTCAAACCCGGCCGAAGTCGTCGGATTTTTTAAAAGCGTTAAAAATCCTTCAGTATGCCTTCCTTCGGAGGGGAAGTAAAGCCGACGGTCCCATGTCATGGATTTATGGCATGTAAAGGATTCTTCCACAGACAAAACTTGTGTGAAGCTAAATTGTTAGGTTATATTTCGTCGGAACGCTCTATCAAAGTTCCAACGTTCACCACTAGGTATCATTGATATCTGGTAGCAACTTGAAATTGAACGGAACTTGTAGCTCACCCTAAGGGTGTCTGTTGGAAGCAGCTACAGACTCAGACGAGCTGAACATGTCCTCGGACACTCCCGGCACTAAAAGCCATACGATAAATAAAAAACTGTTTTAAAACAGTTCATTGTTGTTTTTCTTCACCGCGTGATGAGCACCTATGCTTGTAGACTGCAGACGTAACTTGAATTCAAAGGTAACTAAAATTAACTAAAAGGTAACTAAAAGGTACCTAAAAAGTAACTAATTTTTACTTCATCCTTACAGTAGACACCCTGATGTATGAATGCTAATATTCTATCTATTATTTTCTTATTTAATATGAAAACAAAATGCTGTAATCGAACATATTCAAAATGTTTCTCCAGATATATCCAGCACTACAGTTGTCTGGGAAACATCCAGTTGAATTTGAATTATATTTATGGTTCTAAGAATTTACTTAGTTAGTGAGTCTTAGCATCAGCAAAAGGAAAGGGAAAAGAAAAACACAGCTCCCTACAAAACCGTCAGGGTAACAATCCATCCCTACTGCCCTTTATTGTTGATTATTTTGATATTTATGTGCTAGGTAATAGCAATTTGCAAAGAACAGAAAAGGAGACAATATTAACTAATGTTGAACTATCTAGGAATCACTAATATTGTTTTTTTTCTTTTTTTTTTCTTAGTGATTGAAACGTAGGTTCACTGAAATTTTTGTCATGTTTACATTGTGGTTTGTGATAAAATTGTCTGTAATTCTGCTTTCAATGGCAATTTTTATTATGATTTAAGCAGTATCATAAGTAAAATATTATTTCATTTGTTTGTTCTATAGTTTTCTGAGGCCCGTGGCTCATAATCACAAGATTCAAAGTCATGTAAAACTACAATCTTCCTTTTAGTTTTCTTAGGTATATAAATGCGTAGTGTAAGTGAAGTGTTAGATATGTTACTTTACTTATCTTGCATGAAATAGTGAAGATTATCGTGATAACTATGATAAGAGTAATTAGTGTGTCTTCCAAGTCATTTTTGGTAATTATGGCTTACGGTCTCCACACATCTTCAGCTCAGGGCTTGAAAGTGAAAGGGTTAGAAAGATTCATCCCAAATAAAAATGTTTGTTGTTGTTTTCTTATATTAACTGATATACCGGCTGAATCAGCTGCCCCTTATAATACTGTTTTACGCAGCCCAACTAGCGTTGTTATCAGGTAGGTTGATATTTCTCTACTTGCATCCCGAATGGTACTAATGCACTGCAAGCATATCCTGCAAACGATACTTAACACTACTTTATTTCCCTCGATGTGACTACAGACTAATACGAAGGAAAAATAATGCAAGCAGAGAAATATCGATCTTCCTATCAACACGCGTTAGTTGAGATGCATAAAACAATATTATCAGGGGCAGCTGTTTCACCCAGTGTACTACCGTATATATCCGAAGACGACCCGCACATTTTTATACAAAATCGGATGTGAAAAAATTGGGGTGCGGGTACAGTATTACATGGTGTTCACAGGCAGGAAAAGTCAGGAATTACATTTTTGGTCAGGAAAAGTCAGGAAAAAGTATGAAAACATGGCGTGAGTCAGGAAAAAATGGCGAAAAGTATTAGAAAGTCAGGAATTTTATATTAACCATACACTATTTTGTGTTTTACAACCATATTTTGATGTTACTAGTTCAACTAATCTCTGAAGATAAAAAGCAATAACTCACTGGACATTATGGTAAGTTTCCATTTTTACAGTACATCATAGTAAAAACCTCGTTTACCTATCTTTTGTACGCTTTTCTTAGCGTTGGCGTAGGGATGTGGCGACCCCATCGCCCAGCACATTGCACTTTAGGCTATTTTGTATTTTAAATGAATAAAGAGGCGAGCGTTGGGCAGCTATGTGGATGGTGGAGGCTGCAAATAAAATAAATATATATATATATCTGTTTGCTCAATAAACCTCTTTTCCGATTTTACGATGACTTCACGAATCAGGAATTTTGTTGAAAAATTGTCAAGAAAAGTCAGGAAAATTGACATTGAAAATTCTGTGGACACCATGTATTATTGAGCTATCCAAATTTTAAACATTTAAATTGCCCGCCACGCCCGAGTATCCTCTATATGGTGCTAGTGCTTGTTCGGGTGTACTTGTTTATTTCCGTCTAGTGACTTGACCGGTCGCGTAAGCCTAGCACAAGCATCAGTTTAGTGAGTTGCATGATAGCATGGCATCAGTAAAGTAAATCAATTGTTCAAAATAGCTAACATGAGATCTCGTCATAGGTCGTACACTGAAAAGTACTTTATAAAGGTCGGTATCAGAAACAAATCTTTCGTATTTCAGGTAGTTGCCGTGTAACATTGCAACTCTGCGTAACCTTGAACTCGGCGCATGCAATGCTGTGCGGCTGCAATGCTGCCTTAGTCCTGTGACGAGTGGCTATTTAAATGGACTATTATCTTTTTTTTAATAAAGTATAGGTTAAAATAACTATTTTGTGTGTTGATTTAAGGATGCTAGGCCTCCTTTGTGTGCCACTGTGAGTTCTTTTCAAGTCTTCGCTTTTCAGGCCGTGACCTGCGGGAATCCAATTTGTGGTCCGCGGGATTCCCCATGTGAGACCATATGTCGCGTGTCGATAGCACGCCGCTGACGGGTGATAGCTGCAGACTGAAGCAATTGCTCAATAACATCCGCTCACCTTTGCTGGCACTTGCTGCCACTGTGCTCACTGTCTCCGCTTGCATACGCTCCTAAACCTCGGTATTCCGTCACGAAGATTTTGAAAGGACTCCCTTTACCACGCCATCCTAACCTATATCGAGGGAAATTTTCACCTATTATACCCTCCTCTATTTTTGAAGCCAAACATTCGTAAAAAGAAGGGGGTGTTAGAGGCGGACCTTATTAAGTAATGATTGTATGTACCTTCGTATGTTTTATTTAATGATATGTAGTACAGTATTAATAGTATACATTTGTTTAAAATAAAGTGACAAAATTAAAAATAGAAGCCTTTTTTTTTTTTTTTTTTTAAATTTCCATACAGAAATGAGGGTGCAGGGATTATACGGGGGCGGGTAATATTCGGGTATATACGGTATGTCATACATTTTCATTTGAGACTGTTTAGTCTTTCAGCATCCAGTCTAGTCTGAAAGCCCCTGTTTACAAACAATTAATCTCCATGATCCTCTATTAGCAGTTAGCACTGCTGCTCCCTCTGCTTCTACACCTCTCACTCTGAAATCCTTCAACACTGATTCTAACCATCACCTCCATTCAACATCTGCTTCTCTTACACACTACAGCTGAACTCATTACCTCTTACGTAATCTCTCCTGTCCCATTCTCATCACATGACCCCACCATCCGAGTTGGCTGATACAGACAGCATCATCTATCGTGTTCATTTCTAACTTAGCCTTTATTGTGCCACCCTCAATTACCTCTACCTCTAGCTTACGTATCAGATATCCGGAATCTACCCAGCTCTCGCTTCCATACAGCAAGGTTGGTCTAAATACTAACTTCCATATTGCAGTATACTGTCGATCACAACTGGGAACTCACTGCATTGGCTTTTCTGCAACTCGATTCTATTTTTTTCCCCATATCACCATCCTGAGAGAATACACAGCCTGAGTACTTAAAATGGTCTACCTGCTCCTATTTAGTTCATCTTGGATTTTATTTTCTGATGTTTCTTCCCTACTGACATCACCTTCATTTTTGAAATACTGATTTTCGTACCATATTCCCTATATTTCTGTTCAAGTTCGAACATATTGTCTTGTAAGCTTTCGATGGAGCTTACCTGGTTTCCACCAAATTGAATCCCACCTGGCCAGTTCAAGTCCTTCAGTAAATGGTCTATATATTAAATAAACGGTAGTTGTGAAAGATTACAGCCTTTCCTAACACCTGTAACAACCTTAATCCAAGAACTTATTCTACCATCAACTCTCACTCCAGCCCCATTATCAAAATTCCTGCAGCAGCCTACCCTCAATTCCATAATCCCTCAGGATGCTTAGCATCTTTTCCCTTGGTACTCTATCATATGTCTTCTCTAGATCTGCAAAACAGTAACATAAATGTCTATTGGCCTACTTTCGATTTTTGCAAAAAATGAAAGTAGACTTATAAGATCAACAGGGCCAAAAAATTGTGAGTCTGTGTGTGTGATTTGGTATCTCTGTCCCTCCCTATCAATTCAAATACGGTGAAACCGAATTGAACGAAATTTGGTACAGAGGTACATTAGAAGAGGGCACCTCAGTGTCATGTTTTATATCGCTGCCATTTTTACCAAAAGTGAATGGCGGCCACTCAAACGTTCAAAACGTAAAATCAAATTATGACTAAACTAATCATGCGATCCCTACCAAATTTGGTAACAACATACCGTCATATGGGACGAGGCTTGCACCTAAACTACAAGGTCATCGGCCGTACCTTTTCAGGATGGTGGCCGTGTGAATTATGGAAGCCTTATAATTAAAAACTTTGAACCCATTAGTTTCAATTATCGAACCGACAATGGTTTAAACTATCCTAAAGGATGTGGCCCATTCGATATTTTA
The DNA here is from genome assembly GCA_946902985.2 of Meconema thalassinum. Classification (NCBI taxonomy): domain Eukaryota; kingdom Metazoa; phylum Arthropoda; class Insecta; order Orthoptera; family Tettigoniidae; genus Meconema; species Meconema thalassinum. The sequence goes on from OX336388.2 coordinate 1,959,121,379, forward strand.
AGTTCATATCATAATATTACATGGTAGCAGTGGCTTTAAAAAGCCGAGCTGTCTCGGTTACAAGACAAGATGGCAGCTGATATCTTGTGCCTGACCTATATTTCACTAGTTTGAGTATTGCATGCAATATAGCCTACTGATAGAAATAATATAAACTTTATATGAAATGCTTTATGTATAAAAATATACTCCACTGAAGAAATCTTTTAGTCCAAATCATTATTTGCTAAGACGTTGTATAAGGCAATTGATAACGACGAATTTTGGTGGACATGTTTGGCTGTGTGTTAAAGCGTTTGTCTTTTTACCCATTTGACTGGGGTTTAAACCCTATCAGAGTTGGTATTATTTGCTTGAATTTTTTTATATTTATTGTTTTGTAATTACTCAGTCGTTATAAAATTAAGCATTATATTGTGCATATTACTATGGAATATATATTTAATTAAAACAACATTCGCCACCGGATCTGCACGAGACATCTAACAGCAACCAGATGAACTATGAGAGTGACAATCATGGCCAACTGGTTGCAAGCTGCGCATCGGCCTGCACGTTGGAACAGCTTTAATTGAAAAGTTTACTTTTATGGCCACTAGAATGCACTTGCCCGATTAGGATTATCTTATGCGAAACTTTTCCGCCAGATGTCATGACTGGTCTGTGGGACTCAATTGGTTTGCCTACCGTTGGCATTCAATACGCATCAAATTTGAAGAATGACAAGTTGATAATAGGATAAATTTTTATTTTAAAGCATTTGTAACAGTGTATTGTGTGTTATTTGAACTAAAGAACAAAACGATCCCACATACCTGTACTCTATCTGTTGGTGCTAGTTCAGGATATTAATTAATACTTTTATTGCAGCCAAATAGCAATCGAAAATAAAGAATGAACATGTGCTGTACACTAAAATTGCACTCGGGCGATTTGAATTGCATTGATTGTTTTCTTTTATTACAGAGCTCTAAGTGGTAGTGTTCACATGCTTGTCCTCATATTGGTATACAAACGTCACTGTAGGGTCATGGAAAGAATTGTTAATACAATTTAGGTGGTGGAAACCATGGACAGCCAGACGTGTGAACACATGCCTCAACTCAAAGTTGGATGTTGCCCACGTCCGGTCGATCATGTCTCCAGTTCCATAAAATTCTTGAGATATGTCTTCTCTTTTATTCTTCAATGACGGTAGTAGTTTTTCCGAGGCTCTGGTGTTTGGTAGAGGTAAATAGTTTCTAAAGTCTTCAACCAAGAAATGATTCTATTATACCGGTACTCCGTGGTAAAGACAAAGAGTTATAACTATACCTATACATTTAGAAGAAAGTAGGCTATATGTTCTTTACTGAACATCTTGTTTCTCCCGTAGCAAATGTCAATAACTTAGTGCATACTAAAAATTTTATCCTGACATCCTCGTTGTGTGTTAGACACACACTGGTTTCCATCCATCTTGCTCTCGGCCAATGATTAAACTTTCCTTTTTTCAATGTCTGAGTACACTTTGCCCGGGACACTCATCAAAGAAATACCTGTATACTAATTGTTGCAATCATTCCTGATAACTTGCTTATAAATTGGGGCAGTTAATGTCTTATACAGTATGGAGTAGCCTGAAAAATTCTGGTGATCGGTATGGCTTATTTTTTGCTTTGAGTACTCTAGCCGGTTATTCTTGAAGGTGGTTTGTCCAGCAAGCAAAAAACTTAAAGTCGTTTCATCTTAGTAGTTAATGTGGGTGAATTCAAGCAAAATCTCAATTTTATATACTGTAAATTGTTTGTGGAAATATTAAAATTCTATTCATATCAATCTTTGAAACAAATATTTTCTCAGGCAGGGCCCTTACATGTGACCTCTGGAGTGTCGTGCAAGTTATTTTGCCTGTATGAAATAGTGTCGAAACCTCAAACCATGGATGGGGGAGTTCTAGGTTGCAAGCTAGTGACTGGCACAATATGACAAGCATGAATTCCACACATTCATTCATTCATTCATTCATTCTTTCTTTCTTTCTTTCTTTCTTTCTTTCAATCAAGTTAGAATTTACAACCATGTAACATTACTTGATGGGGTACGAGGTAAATAAAAATGAATACTAATATAAATATACAATATGAACTATTAAATAATTGATTTATTGCATAATATTAGCTATATTGATGATGATGATAACAATAAACTGGCTGCTTGAAGTTGAAAATGGTCTTCAGGAAATAGACATCTCAAGTAATATGGTACTGGACAGATCCAATTTCAGAGAACTAGTTGACAATCATCAATTTACAGAACACCCAAACATTGCATCCCAAAGAACCTGAACAGAGGAGCAAAGAAAGAGCCATAGCTAGAAGAAGAGGAGATTGTGGGAGGACAGGAAAGCAAGATCAGCTAGATAGGTTCAGTCGTGCTCCTTAGACAGGCATAACGATGTAAAAATAATAATGATGTAGGAGGGTTCTATAAGAAACACACTAAATTGTCTTCGCCCAGAATCAGGCTGCAGCAGTTGTATTGTCTGGCGTTCATGAGCATGTCTCAAGACACCATGGATACTGGCAAAGAAATTTCATTGTCTGGTCTCTCCATAGTTACATTTAGTTAGTTCTTTGAAATATCCTCATTTTTCTAGGTTGTCCAACAATAGATATTAGCCAGTTCAAATATTTCGAAGTGGATTAGTCCAAAATAATGGTAAGAAAAGTGCAAATGGAGTCGGTGTCATTGTATACCAGTGGATTCGCGACACCGTCTCTGAAGTAGCACGCATCAGCGACCGCCTGATGTCAATACAGATAACCTTGGGGACCAGTTTAATCCGAGTTGTGTTTGCTATGTTCCACAGACTGGTTGCCTTGAAGAAGAGAAAGACAAGTTTTGGAACGATCTAGAGGGACACATTCAATCTGTTGATGATAGCGAAATTCTTTTCATTGGCGGAGACTTAAATGGACATGTTGGTCATGAAAGAGACGGATTTGAATGAAATCATGGAGGCCATGGTTATGGTTGACGTAACAATGATGGTATTCGAATCCTAGAATTTGCGGAAGCGTGGGATTTTTCTGTAATTAACACCTTGTTTAGAAAGCGGGATTCACACCTTATCACCTACTATAGTGGAAGTCATGCATCCCAAATTGACTACTGCATGACATGACGAAGAGACCTCGCAATGATCAAGGATACAAAAGTGATCCCATATGACAGCATTGCTCCTCAACACCGAATACTTGTACTAGATGCCGCAGTCCATATAGATTATGTATCTGTGAGGCCAAGCACGAAGATTGAACGCATTAAATGGTGGAGACTCTTAGAACATCGAGCTACCATCAAAGAAGCATTGATACCATCGATTTCAAATTCTACAACGTCATCAGTAGAAGATGGCTGGAACACACTGTCCGAATCCATCAAGACATGTGCCACATCCACTTTAGGTGTCACCAAACCAAATCGACGCCTTATTGACAAGCAGACCTGGTGGTGGAATGATGATGTGCAGCAGGTAACCAGGGAGAAGAAAGCTGCTTACAAGACGTGGCACCAGACACGCAGCTTGGAGGATTTAGATAGGTACCGGGCTCTCAAGTCCAGTTCAAAACGAGCTGTAGCAACTGCAAAAGCAGCACATTACAAAACCATCTACGACGAGCTGGATAAGCCTGGTAGCACAAATAGAATCTACAAACTTGCCCGCGCTCACAAGCGTGCCTCACACGATCTCGGTCATGTTATCAACATCAAAGACAGAAATGGGCTCCTCCTACAAAAGAGACATAACATATTACGTCGCTGGAAGGAGTATTTTGAGGATATATGCAATACGGAGTTCCCTCATCCGCCTCTACCGATAGCTGACCCTATCCACGGCCTTGTGCCCATCTTCACTACAGAAGAAGTGTCCACTGTCATCAACAAAATGACGTCGGGAAAAGCGCCTGGTGCAGATTATATACCATCCGAAGTATGGAATCTCCTGGAGGAACAAGGTGTAGTATGGCTTACTGACTTCTTCAACAAAATTATTATGGAAGACACAGTACCAGATGCCTGGATAACCAGTATCACAATTCCTATTTGGAAAGGGAAAGGATATCCCGTATACTGGAATGCTCAAATTATAGGCCAATCCGCCTCCTATGCCATACTATGAAAATTTTTGAACGTGTTCTTGATGCGAGGTTACGAAACATCATCACTGTTTCAACTAACCAATGTGGCTTTGTTAAAAACAACGGAACAACAGACGCTCTCCATGCACTTCGTCTATTGATGGAAAGACACCATGAGAAAAGGAAGACAGTTCACTTAGCCATTCTTGATTTGGAAAAGGCGTTTGATAGAGTACCACATGATCTCATCTGGCTGGCACTGAGGATACACAGTGTACCTGAAGCCTATGTAAACTGGGTGAAACTTCTGTACCAAAAGACAACAAGCTCAGTGCGGTGCACAGCAGGAATGTCCGATACCTTCCAAATCACTGTTGGTGTCCATCAAGGATGAGCCTTGCCCCCCTTGCTCTTCATACTTCGTCTATTGATGGAAAGACACCATGAGAAAAGGAAGACAGTTCACTTAGCCTTTCTTGATTTGGAAAAGGCGTTTGATAGAGTACTACATGATCTCATCTGGCTGGCACTGAGGATACACAGTGTACCTGAAGCCTATGTAAACTGGGTGAAACTTCTGTACCAAAAGACAACAAGCTCAGTGCGGTGCACAGCAGGAATGTCCGATACCTTCCAAATCACTGTTGGTGTCCATCAAGGATGAGCCTTGCCCCCTTGCTCTTCATACTCTGCATGAACGCCATCACAAATGACATCCAAACCAGGCATCCATGGACATTATTATATGCGGATGATGTCATGTTAGCTAACGAGACCCGTGGGTGCCTCGAACAGCAGTGGAAGATGCGTCTTGAAAAATTTGGGATGAAATTGAACCTGAAGAAGACGGAATACCTGGAATGCGGTGACCAAACTGATGGCACGATCACTGTTGATGAGGTTCAACTTAATAAAGTGACCCAATGCAAATACCTTGGGTCATGCATCACCTCAGACTGCAGCACGATTCCTGATGTCAAAACAAGAGTCACTACCGCATGGATGAAATGGCGCCAAGTTACTGGAGTCATATGCGATAAGAAAATTCCATTGCATTTAAAATCTAAAGTATATCGCACAGTGATTAGACCGGTGGCCTTTTATGGATCTGAATGCTGGCCTACAACATCGAAGCATGAACAGGCGCTTCATGTAATGGAAATGAAGATGTTGCGGTGGTCCAATGGTTTGACTCGACTGGACCATATTAGGAGTGATGCCGTGCGGAAGGATTTCAAGGTTGCCCCAATCACAGAGAAAATGTGTGAATCACGTCTGCGGTGGTATGAACATGTGCTCCGTAGCAGTGAAACCTCAGTTGCTAAGACTACCCTTCAACTAAATGTGGAGGGTCATCGACCTCGAGGGCGACCTCAAACACGCTGGTTGGGTAGGGTGAGAATATGCGGCTCACTAAACTCCACCCCCGGGACGCTATGGATCGATTGAAGTGGAGGAAACATTGCAGTAAGGCAGACCCCACTTAAATGGGAAAATGCAAAGAAGATGATGACTTCCAGTTGGTTGATGCTCAGCAAGTTTCATCCATATATGAAGTTACAGTTGTTCCATGGCACTTTGTGGAGACCTAGTTAGTGCTGATGATGATGAACTGAGGAAACTTCTCCTGAATTTCAACATGGACCATGGTGGTTAGTGGCCAAGGAGTGGGTGTAGATGGTTTATTTCAGCCCATCTTCTTTAAGGATCTGCTACTTTCCATCATATATCAGGAGTAGTAATACAGTAATAATAATATCTATGGCCTCGGGTGCCGGATGCAAGCTTTGTTATTTGACACACAGAGGGTAGCTTGCATGTCGAATTTCGTTGTTCCTTGAAGTACTATGAAAGTCAAGGAGGTTTGATATCTAAGCTCCTTGAACAATATAGCGCTTTCTAGTAGAGAAACTAGGAAGTTTGTGTTGGCGGAAACTCCCGAGATTAATTTTGGCATTATGAACACGGCCTACTGAATTCAAATGGGTTCTTTGACATGCCAACATCGTATGACATAGTGTCGTAATTTTTGTCGCCTTTCAAAAATCACTTACCACGGCAAGGAGTGAACCTGCAAGATTAGGGTTAGTAGACCGACACGTTAACCACTCATCCACCTTGGCAAGCTAGTAATAACAGTAAAACCTGCCTAAACTGGACCCCCTATATACTGAAAATCTATGTTCCTTTGTAAAATGTAACTCTAAACCATAAAACTGCCTAATGCTGAACCATTTGCATAAATATCCTAAGATGAATTATTCTATCTGTAATGGATTATTCTATCTGTAATACATAGCTATGTACTAAATATTGAGCATGACTGTACTTGCACCAAAGTACAAGGAACCATTAGCACTAATTTTTCATCAAGGACGCAACAGGTACTCTACATTTCACAACATCTGTAAGGGAAAGCAATGTACCATTACTTCTTCCAACCCTCTTGTACATACACAGTAATACACAGTGTGTGTGTAAGTATTGTAAATTAGTGACAATGACTTATAAACATAAGACACTTACAGTTGAGGAGAAAATTTAAGTTATTGAAGAACACGAAAAAATAAATGTCCAGCTAAAGAAGTTTAAAGTGGGAAAAACATGATATTTTGTAAAACAAATGAAGATTAAAAGCGAGTGGGTAAAGGGAACAGCAAGGCATTTGAAAGGCATCACAGAATCTGCGGACTATCATAAAATAAACTTGCTATGTTCGAGTGGTTCGTTAATTTATGCGCTAAAGGTATTCCTATCTCTGGATTATTGATACAGACTGAAGCTTTAGAGATTGTAAAAATGTTAATCTAGTAGAATTTAAAAATTTCCAATGAGTGGCTCGAGAGTTTCAAACATTGACATATCGTTGTCAAGTTGTGTGTGGTGAAACAAATTATGTTGGTATGCAGACAGTAGCAGACTGGAAAGGGAATATTGAAGATCTATTTGTGGGATATCAACCTTGAAATGCGTATAATGGTGATGAAACAGGTTTGTTTATTAGAGAGTTGCTTTCAAAGACACATAATGTACATGGTGATAAATGCACCAGCGGCAAGATGTCTAAAGAAAGAGTTGTGGTTTTTATTTGTGCTAACATGACTGGTGAAATTGACAAACCTATAGTGATTGGAAAATCAGCATGTCCCAGGCCCTTCTGACACGTGGATCGTAATTCCCTCATAGCCAATTGGCAATCTAATAGAAAAGCTTGGATGACCAGTGCTTTAATGGAAGATTGAAAAGTAACAATCAGAAGGTCATTTTGTTCTTGGACAATACAACCTGTCATCCATGGATTGATTTGTCTAATGTGAAGCTAGCCTTTTTGCTCCCCACCACAACTTCATTTAGTTATGTCAACTTATCTGGTACCAGATAACTTGTGTAGCGTGTCAACTATTTACAGATAGTATAATACACTTCTATAGCTGCGTTATTATTATTATATTATATTATCTGGTACCAGATGAGTTGACATAACTCCATTACTTCCAGTGCATTTGTGTATTTTTAACCTATTTTCAATTTTGAAAAAATAGGCTTATGAGATCACCTTTTGTGCGTATGTGTGTCCCCCTAATAACTTCTAAACGGCTGGAGCGATTTCAATGAAACTCGGTAAGTTCATAGCACTATTCCGCACGGCCCCAACCGTCCCCTTCAAATTTTGTTACGTCTCACCAATCCAACATGGTGGCTGTGCGAAATATTTCACCAGCATTCAATATCTCCGAAACTATATCCGATATCACCCTGGATATTTTTACGGTGATAAAGGGAACTACTAGACTTTTGAAAAAATGGTAACTACAAAACCAACATGGCGGCCACGCAAATTTGCGACTTTTAAATAGACGTTTCTCGCGATTTAACCAACCAAACGCAATAAAACTTGGTACAGTATATAGTTATACACATTGTAATGCACCGACATCTAACTTGGTTCAATTGTTTACATAACCACAAGATGGCGGATGTGCGAAATATTTCACCGGCATTCTATATCTCTGAAACTATTAGCGGTATCACCCTGAAATTTTGTACGGAGATAAAGGGCACTACTGGAAGTTTATCTATAAGACTTTCAAAAACCGGTTAACTACAAAACGAACATGGTGGCCAAGCGAATTTGAAAATTTTAAATAGACCTTTCTCACGATTTAATGTTCCAAACGCAATGAAATCTGGTACAGGAAATCTTTATACACACTGTAATGCACTGGTATCTAATTTAGTTCAATTGTTTTCATAACCTCAAGGTGGCGGCTTTGCGAATTTTAAAATTAAGTTTTTATTTCTTGTGTCGTAATCATGCGATCGAAGTGAAATTTTGAATAATGAACCTACGCAATAATTTTCCTTTAATGGTACATGACTCTATGGCCTATACATTTAACCATCCAACATGGCGACCATCCAAAATATTTAGACGGCTCTGAATATCTACGAATCTATTATAGCAATCAAACTGAATATTTTTATGTTCTTAGGAACTATGAACTTAAGTTCACCTATAGGACTTCAAATAACCTGGTGATCACAAATCCAACATGGCGGTGACGCGAAGTATAAATATTCACATGGACGTTTCTCGCAATTTAACCATCCGAGTGCAGTGAAACTTGGCACAGTAAATCTGGTTCGGCCACTGTCTTGGCAAACCAGTTTTGTGTATCCCTATTTGTTTCCACTCTGTGTGGTTGTACATATCTTTATTATTTGTCTTCATGGTATTTATTCATTGTCAAGTTTGTTTTGTTTATGTTGGTTAGTTGTCATGATTCATTTGTTTTGATTACATGTTGTATTCCCACTGCCGGTGTTTCCAGTGGGATATTTTTGCTTAGAAGGTATTTTGGTATTCTAAGTTGGCCACTTTGATTCTTCTTCTTTCTCTTTGTATTCTCTTTGACTTGTCTTTAAACTTTCTGCTGTGATTGGCTGCTTTCAGCCTATCAGAGGCCTCCTTGCTGTTTGTAGCGACCAATCATGTGTTTCTTCTTCGTCTTTAAGCTTGTAGCCATGACAGAATGTTGTGCTTTGACACTGGTTGTGATCTATCGACGAATTTCCAGTTAATCACTTCTATAATTGGTGCTATCTTCATAGTAACCGTGCTTAGTGATCATGTCCTTGCACATGATTCATATTTTTGTTAGGGCAGTGACATTTTGGTGATTTTCGGTCTCATCAGACCATGCTTGTTATCGCTACGCGACATGTTGACGAATCCTTCTATCCGCGGCGTCGGATACTTTGTTGTAACATGTTTAATTCTGATCTTCATCTACTGCCTAACAATTTGTCATCACGCGTACGAATAATGATTTTGTTTCGTGTGATAAGTAATTCATCGTTTGTCTTGAGGCATGTGCTACAAGGCCATGCACTATCTTCCTGCACCATTACTGAAATGGAGGTTGACACTGGGCTCAACTACTTTACTATTGTGACAATACCGTGCGATTGGCATATCCCGGTATTTGTATGACATCAACTACTTTGACTTCCTGCGTTTCACACATAATTTGTTTATTTAACAATTCATTTTTGGGCTTACGGTATCGGCGCATCACTGTAAGTCAGTCCTGGTTCGACGACACATTCTCGTTCCATGCGACCTGTTTTCATTATTTGTTGCAACTCCACTTGTGTTGCATGTTTAATCTATACCATTCTTTGGAACCGCCTTGTATTGCATGCCGTTCCTTGATGTACTGATCTGCAGCTACGTTCAAGACAATTTATGTGTTTTAGGCTCAAGCCTTACGTGTGTTAATTCCATGCGAGTGTTTCTTCAATTGTTTAAATTTGTGCCAGTGTTTCTCATATATTTGTGTGCCATCTTTGAATATTTACTTTATGTGCCACCTATTTGATAATATATCTTATTATTAGTTATTGTGTGTGTTGTGTCCTTTATGCCTTCCCGGACCTCCTTATTTGGTGACAATAATATTGTCTGGTCCTCCACATGTTTGCTAAATTGTTATGCGACCTTTTGTAAAGTCAACCCTTTTTATCATTACATCTTTATCTAATGCTTTGGCCAACAAACCCTTATACATGTCCGCTATTACCAGGATACTCTTGGTGGGTTGTTGACTTCCCGCGTTGGTCAATACATTATTTTGTCCTCTCCGGGCCGGATATTGAGCTGTATACTATTTTGAATTATTAAGCATTGTTTTGGCCACCTTGGGCCCTTGTTTCTTGCTATATCACCAGGAAGGCCATAAATTTAACATTGTATACGTTCCCATTAACTTCCCAAGGACACAATACAGTATTCTATGTTCAGATGTTTGTTTACAACTTAATCGAGACCATTGTCTTAGTGTTTATTTTTTGTGTTAGTTAGTTGGTTGTGTTAGTTAGGTGTGCAACTCTGGTAATTACATCTAGGCGGGCAATCCTAAAGTCATTATGGAGGATGCCCAAAAGCGAGTTTTAGTTAGGAAGCGTGCAGTCGCTAAGGGCATGCTTACCTCACAAGAAAAAGTAATTAGTAACTTTCAGGACATTACAGAAGAGCAATATCAAATGTTAGTGTTACGCAAACACAAATGCGAGGAAATTTATAAACAATATAACGAAGCGCAAGTCGCTTTAGAGGATATTACAGACAATATCGACGAAGAAACAGCCGAACGTTGTGACTTCGAAGATAAGTATTTTGAGTTGATGGTTAAAATTAAACTACATTGTGACAATTTCAAAAAATCCAACACTACAGACAGTGATAACCTTTTGAATAATTTGCAGAGTGCACAATTTCCTAATGCTAACGTAGCTGCAGCGCATATAAAGTTGCCTGAAATTCAAATTCCGCAGTTCAGTGGCGACTTCACAGACTGGCTGAATTTCAGAGATAGCTTCAAGGCCATAGTAATTGATAACCATGCCCTTTCTGATGTTGTTAAGTTCTACTACCTTAATTCTAGTCTTAGTGGCGAGGCTAAGCTCCTCCTAAAAAACATTACTGTGTCAGATGAATACTTTATGGTCGCATGGAACTTGCTGACAACTTGTAACTTTTTACCAGCCCTTCTTGGGCGACTGATTTAAAACTTCCCAAAATCATCCTCCTATTTTTGATCGGAAGTACTTCATCATATACCACACAATTGAAATGGCAGGGTCGTGGAGTGTTGGACACACATTTGGTCAACCTAACTGGTATCATTTGGGCGTTCAACTATTAGGTGTAATTCCCTATAAAGAAAACTAATTATAACCTTCAAAATATGTGTATTAATATCAACTTTAAACATATGGCGGGGACTCTCGTCGAACAGACTATGGTTTACTATCTTCTCTCCTCGGCAATGACGAAAACATGTGACCCAAAATGAATGTTGGAATATAAAGATGTTTGTTACTCACTCATCGACGATCTAGCAGATAATCTACGAGACATGCTCGATAGATCAGTTCTCCCCAGCATTTCTAAGATTTTCCACACGTGGTTTGAGGTTAGAGATGTTTACTGGTTTACATAGCCACATCTCTGCGAGAGAAATGAATGTGCTTCCGTACCCAACTTGAATTGTGCTAACAGAGATAACATCGTTGTGATATGTAGCCGTTTCGAGTACATTCACAAGCCATGCTTTCAACAAAACTGTTTCTCCAAATAGGCCTACGCCAAATTACGAGAACGCGACCTTTCCAATCAGACGCTACAATAGAAGTGAAGCCCCGCTATACACGAAAATCCCACCTCTCATCTTGTAAACACATGTTTTCGTCTTTCTCCGCCAGGGTCATGATACCCTCCAACCCATACAAAATACACCAATAATCTCGAACCCATGTATATTTCTTACAACTCGTGGCGCGAAACTCTTCTCTGACGTCAGAACCTTACACAATTTACACAAAGCTTTCTTCAAGACAAGGGAAGTTATTCTCGGCCCAATCTAAATTTGGCCTAGAGTTTCCTGCTGTTGCAACATCTTGTAGCTCACCCACACAATCCGCTGTCTTGTATACTGACATCTCCCATACAAATTAAATGAAATATTCCCGACTGAGTCCCCGAGATACACAAGATATATATACACTAAATAAAATGAAATTCTACAACCTAAATGATGATGATGAACAAGAAAAGAAATGGTATGAACAAATTACCCTAACCTGACTTCTCTTGCAGTCAACCAAATAAGGGTTTGGGAACATTGTGACCGGAACAGTCACAATACGCCCCCATGTGATTCACACGGGTGAAACAAGTGTGGATCACAAACACTCAAACAAGCAACGCACTGAAAACACAAAGAATTACACTATTACATAAATAAACCCTGGAAGACATATATACATACACACTTGTCAAATTTTCACACATTCTCACTCTCTCGAATGTCTTATTGTGTCCATTTCCTAGCCTCACTGATTTCTCTCAAGTGTCTTAGGTCTACCACTTCATTTTCTTCGTCTCATCATGAGACCCTATCGCTTCACAAGCCATGGTATTTGCCTGCACAGGCCTTATCATACCATCTATCCATCTAACACTCGATGCCACTTTGCTGGTTAGCATTCTTCGTCACATCTCTTGAGTTTTGTCATGCCATCACGTTATGTTGACTGATTCTCTAAGAGTCCATGCCATATTATTTTACAGAGTGATATCTACGGAGATTCCTAATATTATGTGTACTGACAGACTTACCATCCTGGTCCGTTAAACTATAGGCACACTCACCAATACGTTTAACCACCTTAAAAGGCCCCTGAAATAGATGAAAAAACTTCCCTATCTCCTTATCTACAGCTGAAGACGGATATGGAACCCTCAGAAGCACCTGATCGCCTACTTCAAAAGAATCAAACTTTACCCGCTTCTGCTGGCGCCTACGCTTATTCCCTGCCTTGATTAAGTTGTCCCTAGCCAGCTGGATACAAACATCCTTCCCAATCTCCTCTCCCGTGACCAAACCTAGCATTCTAGCAAGCTCATTGGTAGGCTTCCTACCATACTGAATTTCATAGGGAGTGCATTTTACACTCTCATGGAACGTACTATTGAACCATCGTTCAATATCTCCTAACTTGGAGAACCACGCATTGTGGCGATTGCTCACATAGGTGCGAAATACTCTCCCTAATTCTCTCATAACTCGTTCGGACAAATTCCCTTGAGGATATCGAATAGATGAGAATATGTGCTTGATACCCAATTCACTGAACTTGGTTTTCCAGATCTTTGAGGTGAATTGACTACCGTGGTCTGATAGTATCCTGAGAGGCACCCCAAACTCAGGTACATACTTATCAGTGATCTGTAGGACACAACCCTTCCCGGTCGCTTTTCTCAGGGGATACAGTTTGACGAGTTTACTGAATGCGTCAACAACCACGAAGATATACTGATATCCAAACTGAGCTTTAACCAATGGACCATACAGATCGACACAGAGTAAATCCCTTGGTTTTTCTGTGATCACCATTTGCCGAGGTCCCTCAAGAAACCTCGTTGGGCATTTACACCGTTGACACGAGTCACAACTTGCCAGAACTTTCCTAATCTGCCTTCCCATGTTCTTCCAAATGAAATGCTGCTGAACAGCAAAAAGAACCTTGCTTGATCCAAAATGCCCTAAAGCCTTGTGATGATACCAAATCATCGTTACCTGCAATGAGCTTGGCACACACACTCTCCAGGCACCTTCATGGCACAGCCTAGCCAAGAAACCACACTCCAACTTGTACCAATACTTTCCAACCTTAATTCTACTATCCACATCCATACCTCTCAACTGAGTCAAGATATCACCTAAGACCTCATCCTTCTCCTGCTCTACAAGCAGATTCCTTAAGCAGCGTATCTCATAATCACACTCGCTTACCTTGGTTACGCAGATAACAACACCTTCCTGTACCTCCAGTACCTGATGACCCTCATCACCCCCAATGTTTCTACTCATGAAGTCAGCCACAATGTTCTCAGTACCCTTAATATGCCTTACCTCAAAGTTATATTCACTTATAGCCAATATCCACCTTGACATCCTGTTCGAAGTGAGCTTGCAGGATCCAATAAAAAGTAATGCATGATGGTCAGTCAGTATCTGCAACTTACTGCCCAACACATAACTCCTAAACTTCCCTAGAGAGTATACGATTGCTAACATCTCTATTTCAGTAATTGTATATCTCTTCTCCGCCATGCTTAGCCCTCTGCTTGCTAATGAGACAATCCCTAGATTGCCCTCACTATCCTCCTGACACAAAATGCCTGAGATGCCTTGCATGCTCGCATCAGTCATCAAAATGTAGGGACAATCCAGACGAGGATACCTAAGCATGACAGTCTCTACAAAGCCTCTCTTCAACTCCTTAAAAGCCTCATCGTGCACCTGGGTCCATACCCACTTAGTACCCTGCTTCAGCAATTCCCTAAACGGTTCTACAAGACAGGAATATTTAACTACGAATCTACGAAAATAATTGAAAACCCCTAATATTGACCTCAATTGTTTGGCGTTACGTGGTGTAGCAGTGTTGTGAATCTTGTCTAATCGTGACTGTTCGGGAGACACCCCTTGTGTTGTGATAGTATGCCCTAAAAATGTGATTGATGTTGTGCAAAACAGAGACTTCTTAAGTTTAATTGTAAATCCCCCGTCCCTTAATTTCCCCAAAACAATGTCTAAGTGATCCAGGTGTTCCTTTAATGTGTAAGATGCAACAATTAAATCATCTATGTACATTGTCACAAACTCGTGTGTGTCCCTCCCTAACACTAGATTTAAGGCCCTAATCAACGCTGAACTGCTGGTCTTTGTTCCGAAAGGAACGACCCTGAATTGGTACAAACCACTCTTAAAGCTAAACGCAGTCAACTTCCTGTCCTGTTCTCTCAACGGTACCTGCCAAAATGATGCACTCAGATCCATAGTGGAAAACCATTGCTTACCATTGAATTTCTGAACCAGTTCCTCAACACATTCTGGCCTCTGTTGGTCCCCAGATATCCTACAATTGAGCTGCCTGGCATCAATACACAACCTGACCGAGCCATCACTCTTCCCAACCACAACTAAGGGATTCAGATATGCACTAGTTGAAGGCTCAATAATACCCTGATTCAGCATAATGCCTATTTCTTTCTCCACAGCATCAGCAAATTTGTGAGGTATCGGGTACTTGGGTCCTGAAAATGGAGAATGATCTACAATTTCGAACTGATGCGTATAGACATGTGTTAGCCCTGGCTTGTCACTGAAAACTTCTTGGTTTAGCTCTAAAACCTCTAACAACTTATCCCTCTCCTCAACACTTAAACCACTCTTATCCACAGCCTGCTGGAGTTGATCACACTTATCACCCTCCACAGCAATGTGACATAAATCCACAACTTCCTCCTCATCGTCAGCCTTACCTTCTGCCATATCCCCTACAGTGACCTCAGTAACACATGCCTTTACTGTCTTATCTACACTCTTGCATTTCATTCTCATCTCCTGGCTTATATTCCCCCTCACAAAGTTGATGACACCCCGGTCAAAATCAATAACAGCACTATGCTCGTTAAGCCAGTCTATCCCCAAAATCATTTCATAAATTAGGTTAGGAATTACCAAGCAAGTCTTGTGGTCAACTTCATTACCAAACCTCATGGGCAACAATACCTGCTTTCCCACTCTTTGGGATTTATTACCAACAGCAGTTACCACATATGTCGACTTAACTGGAATTTCTTCCAACTTACCACCGTCCTTGATTAAAGTATCATAAAATCCCTTACTGATGACACTTCTCTCACTCCCCGAATCCACCAATGCCTGCACTCTCTTACCTAGTATGCTCAACTCAACAGTTGACATAAAAGCCTCCTTCTCCCCGATACATGAGAACTCCTGCTGGTCAGCTAGCAGATCCTCCCGACTCATAGGCATAAAATCCTCCTCACCCACAATAACACACTGCTTGACTTCATTTCTTACGGACTGCCTGACTGACCTCCCTGCACAGCCCGTTCGGAGTTTAAAGCTCCTTGACCACCTTGTTCTTGTCTCCTCTGGTTCACCTGTACTCTTTCGTTACCACCTTCCTGACGCCCCCCACCTCTCTGATAGTTACCTTCCTGTCGCTGTGAATTATCCTGACGCCCCCCACCTCTCTGATAGTTTTCCTGCCTCTGCTGATAATCTCTTTGCTCCTGATTAAATCTACCCCTATTAAACTCCTGATTATTCCCCCTATTGCCCCCAAATTCCTGTTTGACCTCTGGCCTCTCCATGTGCTGCTTGCCTAAAACGTCAAAGCTCGTAAGAAGCTCTTCCAACTCTTCTACCGTCCTTACCTTCTGCATACAAGCTGCCTCCTGAATTCTAGGTGGGAAGTGCTTCAACATGACCCTAACCACATCACTGTCAGAGGTCAGCCCATCCAAATTCTTCCAAATAAGTACATGTGCCAAAAAATATTCTGTCAGGGATACCCCTTCTCTCTCCTTATATTTCCCAAAAGTTAATTTTTCCCTTTCCCTGGACTGTACCCCCTCCCCCCAGAACTTAGCTTTGAATTTATCCCTGAATTCCCTTAAACTATTCATGTTAGGCCTGTATATTTGGAACCATGCTTTCACATCCCCTTGAAATGAGTTAGACAAGATCTCCAACACTGTTTCCCATTCGACAACCCCGTCTTCTAGATCCTTGCTGAATTTCTTCTCAATGGTTTTTAAAAACTCCATAGGGTTGAACTGCCTTGAGTTAAATTGTGGCAGACCAGGGTCCCTGAGTAGCAAACTAGATGGCATCACAACCCTTTGACTCATCGGTCGCTCTTTCAACTCTCTCCTGACCTTTATCAGCTCTTCCTGCAGCTTTTCGTTTTTCTCGGTCAATGCCACCTGCTTCCCTCTCAGACCCTCAATCTCTCCCAACTTATTTTCAACGGCACCTACTCTATCTAAATATTCCCTCTTATTCCCACTTACAGTGTTGCATATCTCATCACACTTTCCCGTTACATTCTGTACTTCTGCCCTTGAACTAGCTATCTC
Source organism: Meconema thalassinum (assembly GCA_946902985.2). Lineage (NCBI taxonomy): Eukaryota > Metazoa > Arthropoda > Insecta > Orthoptera > Tettigoniidae > Meconema > Meconema thalassinum. Next base: position 1,959,138,527 of record OX336388.2, read on the forward strand.
TGACTTAATTTTCGTTATTTCCACATCTTGCTGGTTCTGATGGCCTTCCATTCCTTCTAGCCTACTTGTGATCCCAGCCTGATTCCCCTGCATTTCTGCCCTGATTTCCTCTCCCTGTTTGCTAATTTTCCCACTTAATTCCAGGTTCATACTCGCCATTCTACTATTAAGGACAGACTTATGGTCCCGTATTTCTTTGCTGAGACTCTCTATCCTTGTGTTCGTGGCCCTGTTGCTCTCCTGAATTTCCTTACTTACAAATTCCTTCACTTCTACTATCTGTTTGGTCACTGACTCTACCTTCTCATTTACAGAGCCTACCTGCTCCTTAATTTCCTTACTCATAGATTCTCCTTGCTTCTTAATCTCTTTTATTTCACTCAGTAGCATTTGGATCAAACTATCGTTCATAACCCCCCCATTTACATTTAAGTTACTACCTTCAGCGATCAGCTGCGACTCAGTAGTAACAATGGTAACATATGTTCCCACTGTCTTTTCCACATCTTCCTCACTGCCACTTCCCCCAGTTTCCTGATTACCTGACATTTTACTGTTTGATTTACACACAACCCTTGACCTTAATTCTAAATTGTCTGATGTGGACATACCCCTTAAAACAAAACAAATTACTGTGAACCCTAATACTCCTAAGGTGTCTATCGGCTGTGTGCATATGTGCCCTAATGATACCTGCTAGGTTTCCCTACTCTTGCCCCACGTTGAGGTGCTATGTTGTAACTTTTTACCAGCCCTTCTTGGGCGACTGATTTAAAACTTCCCAAAATCATCCTCCTATTTTTGATCGGAAGTACTTCATCATATACCACACAATTGAAATGGCAGGGTCGTGGAGTGTTGGACACACATTTGGTCAACCTAACTGGTATCATTTGGGCGTTCAACTATTAGGTGTAATTCCCTATAAAGAAAACTAATTATAACCTTCAAAATATGTGTATTAATATCAACTTTAAACATATGGCGGGGACTCTCGTCGAACAGACTATGGTTTACTATCTTCTCTCCTCGGCAATGACGAAAACATGTGACCCAAAATGAATGTTGGAATATAAAGATGTTTGTTACTCACTCATCGACGATCTAGCAGATAATCTACGAGACATGCTCGATAGATCAGTTCTCCCCAGCATTTCTAAGATTTTCCACACGTGGTTTGAGGTTAGAGATGTTTACTGGTTTACATAGCCACATCTCTGCGAGAGAAATGAATGTGCTTCCGTACCCAACTTGAATTGTGCTAACAGAGATAACATCGTTGTGATATGTAGCCGTTTCGAGTACATTCACAAGCCATGCTTTCAACAAAACTGTTTCTCCAAATAGGCCTACGCCAAATTACGAGAACGCGACCTTTCCAATCAGACGCTACAATAGAAGTGAAGCCCCGCTATACACGAAAATCCCACCTCTCATCTTGTAAACACATGTTTTCGTCTTTCTCCGCCAGGGTCATGATACCCTCCAACCCATACAAAATACACCAATAATCTCGAACCCATGTATATTTCTTACAACTCGTGGCGCGAAACTCTTCTCTGACGTCAGAACCTTACACAATTTACACAAAGCTTTCTTCAAGACAAGGGAAGTTATTCTCGGCCCAATCTAAATTTGGCCTAGAGTTTCCTGCTGTTGCAACATCTTGTAGCTCACCCACACAATCCGCTGTCTTGTATACTGACATCTCCCATACAAATTAAATGAAATATTCCCGACTGAGTCCCCGAGATACACAAGATATATATACACTAAATAAAATGAAATTCTACAACCTAAATGATGATGATGAACAAGAAAAGAAATGGTATGAACAAATTACCCTAACCTGACTTCTCTTGCAGTCAACCAAATAAGGGTTTGGGAACATTGTGACCGGAACAGTCACAAACTCGTTACAATAACATTAGGCTCATAGCGCACAACCATGTCACCAAGCTTTTCAAGCCCCCTACATACGGTAATGATTCAGTGTCCTTGCGTGCCATCATCGACCACTTTGTTTCTCATGTCAATGCGTTAGAAGCTTTGGACTTTAACGGGGTCGCCCTTCAAGACTTGTTATTGTCACATTTTATATTGGAGCTACTAGATAATGATAGCATCCGTGAATGGGAGAATCATGTTGATTCTGGGAGAATTCCCACTCTCCAGGACTTGGTTAGCTTCTTAGAGAAAAAATGCAAGGTACTGGAAATAACTGAAAAGAATGGGTCCAGGCCTGCATTACATACTGCTGTATCCAAACTTAAAGCTGAAGGTCATTCGCCTCAGAAACCCATGTTAACTACTACCAAATTTCGTTGTACATATTGTAGGAGCATTGATCATCAATTGTCGAAATGTGGTACCTTTATTAAACTTTCGTCCACATCCAAATGGGATTTTGTCAGGTCTCGAAAATTATGTTACAATTGTTTGCGTAATTTCGAGCCTAATCATCAATGTTCGAAGTACTCTTGTAACACTTGTTCCCGAAAACACCACACTCTTCTTCACTATGAGCCCTCCAGTGGCACTAGTAATGATGCTTCTCAAGCTCATGCTAATGTGGTAAACACGAGTTGCAGTAAAGTCACTCGTGACAATCAATCTTCAAGGACGTTATTGCCCACTGCCAAGTTGAATATATTAGCTGGCAATGGCCTACGTGTACCTGTCACTGCACTACTTGACTCTGCATCAGATTGTAACTTAATTTCGTCACACTTCATTAAGAAATTAAGACTCCACACCAAACCTATGAAGGTACACATTCGCGGTGTTGGTCAAAATCAAAGCACTGCTACTGTTGTTGCTGATGTGAACGTTTTTGCCTGTGCTACTAATTGGTCTGCTAAGCTTGAATGTCTCGTGGTTCCCAATATTGCACTTGAGCTACCCGCTGCTGGTTTCGACACCTCTGAATGGAACATTCCTTCACATATTGATTTAGCTGATCCTGATTTCAATTGCACTAAACCTATTGACCATGTTCTTGGTGCAGAATATTTCTTTGACCTGTTATGTCCTGGTAAAATCATACCAGTTGGTGATTTGCCCATCATTCAAAATACCTCTGTGGGTTGGGTGTTTTCTGGGAGGCTGCCCAGTGCAAGCACCTCGCAACCATCGCACGTGGTATCAGCACTTACACTCTCACGCCCTCATGTAGAACAACAGCTGGAAGTGTTTTGGAACGTTGAAGAAGTTGAAACCCCAGTGTCGTCTGTTGACGAATCCATATGTGAAGAACACTTTGTTGCTACTACCACTCGCCAAGACGATGGTAGATTTGTGGTTAGACTCCCTCGCAAGGTAGACTCGGAGCCTCTAGGTGCCTCTCGCTACGCTACACTAAATCGTTTTCACTCTCTCGAAAGACGTTTGGCTCGTAACCCTGAGTTAAGGTTAGAATACACTGAATTCATGCATGAATATCTAGCCTTAAACCATATGCAAGTTGCCCCCCACCCGACTGATGGTGAAGTTTACTACATTCCCCATCATCCTGTTCTCAAGCCGCACAGTACTTCTACAAAGCTCAGAGTGGTATTTGATGCTTCGGTGGCTACTACGTCTGGGTGCTCTCTTAATGATACCTTGTTGGTGGGCCCTGTAACTCAGCAGGACTTGTTCTCTGTTTTGCTTCGGTTCCGTACTCACCTGATAGCGTTTGCAGCTGATCTGAGTAAAAAGTACAGACAGATTCTTGTAGATCACAAAGATCGTGACTTACAGAGATTATTTTGGAGAGACTCTCCTTCAGACCCAATGGTAGAATATCAATTAAACACTGTTACATATGGTACTGCCCCAGCATCCTTCTTAGCCACTCGTGTGCTAAAGGAGCTCGCCCTCACTGATGGCACAGCTTTTCCAGCTGCCACTCAGATTGTTTTAAACGACTTCTATGTTGATGATTGTATCTCGGGATGTGATTCCGAGCATGACGCACTCATTCTGTATGATGAATTGACCCTTCTTTTGAGATTAGGTGGTTTTGAACTGTGTAAGTGGAGTTCAAACTCCATGACTCTATTAGATAACATTCCTCTTGATCATCAAGAGAAACAACAACTCCGTAGTTTCGGCGATGGTGAAGAAACAGTCGCCAGAACGCTAGGACTTTATTGGCAACCTATCGATGACTTGTTGCGGATTCAGTCACCTATCGTGAACTGTGACACTTCAATTACTTTTACTAAGCGTTCATTTTTGTCCATTGTTGCCTCTATTTTTGACCCCTTGGGTTTAGTGTCACCTATTGTGGTTGCTTGTAAGATTCTCTTCCAAGATTTGTGGATTCACAAACTCGGTTGGGATGACCCCCTTCCAATGGAAATCATGCAAGCTTGGCTGAATGTTTATAGCAATTTACCTGCGATTTCTGAGATTTCTACTCCACGTTTGATTAAGCCTGCTTCAGAAATCAAATCTATGCAATTTCATGGCTTCTGCGACAGCAGTCGGCAGGCCTATGGAGCTTGTCTCTATTTATTGTCAATTGATACCAACGGCATCGTCACTGTTGCACTTGTGTGCGCTAAGTCGAAGGTTGCTCCTCTTAAACAGATGTCTTTGCCCAGACTTGAGTTATGTGGTGCACTTTTGCTTTCCAAATTGCTTGCAAAGGTGCAACCCGCTTTGAACTTGCCTATTGAATCCGTCTATTGTTGGACAGATTCCACTATTGTTTTGTCTTGGTTGGCTTCGCCCCCCTCAAAATGGAAGACCTTTGTAGCCAATAGAGTTGCTGAAATACAAAGGCTTACTGTTCACTGCGCCTGGAAACATGTCTCTTCCCGTGACAATCCAGCCGACATAGTTTCCCGAGGCTGTATGCCCTCATAATTGAAACATAATCAGCTATGGTGGTATGGTCCAGCATGGTTGAAGGCCTCTACAAGCTCCAGTACTTTACATATTTTTGACACTCCTGTGTCCGAATTGCCTGAGTGTAGAATTTCGTGTGCAAATGTATCTAAACCTGTTGACATTGATTTTTTAAACAATTTTTCTTCCTACACAAGATTGTTGAGGGTCATAGCCTACTGTATTAGGTTTGTCTCTAATTGCAGAAATACCACTAGGATCAGTGGTCCACTCACTGCCATTGAAATTGATGTTGCGCTACTTACATGTGTGAAAATGATTCAAGCTCAGTGCTACTCTACTGAACTTGCTGCTCTAATGAAGAATGAGCAAGTGCCATCCACTTCCACCATCAGCAATTTGCACCCTTTGCTTCACTCTGATGGCACTATTCGTGTGGGAGGCCGTTTGGAATTGGCCGACCTTCCATTTGATACAAAACACCAGATACTTTTGCCCAATGACCATCATTTCACTAAAGTCCTGGTCAGACATACCCATTTAAAGTTGCTTCATGGCGGGGTTCAGGTTGTGATTGCGACTATCCGACAACGCTTCTGGATACCGTCACTACGAAAACTTGTTCGTAGCCTATCTCGCTCTTGTGTTACTTGCGTGCGCTACGCTGCACGTCCTTCTGAACAGTTAATGGGTCAACTCCCAGCTGTTCGCCTCCATCAAACCTTTCCCTTTAATCACGTTGGTGTTGATTACTGTGGTCCATTCACTATCAGGTACGGTGGCCCCAGGTCAAAGGTCTCTACTAAGGCCTACATCGCAATGTTCGTTTGTATGGTTACGAAGGCTGTGCACACTGAAGTCGTCACTTCCCTCTCCAGTCATGCTTTCGTTGTAGCCTTTACTCGCTTCTGCAGTAGAAGGGGCGTTCCCGCTCAAGTGTATTCCGACAATGGTACCAACTTTCAAGGCGCACAGTCTGACCTTGCTGATCTTGGTTCGTTGCTCTCCTCTGCAGATTTTCAATCTGTTGTTCAAGATTCTACCTCATCGCTACTAATTCAGTGGCACTTCATTCCTCCTAGTTCTCCGTATTTTGGTGGAATATGGGAGTCAAACATCAAATCTTTGAAATCTCATTTAATAAGAATCATGAAGGCTCAAGTACTTACGTATGAAGAATTGACCACTCTCGTGGTGCAAATTGAAGCCATTCTAAATTCTAGACCCATTTCACCTATGACTGAGGATCCTACTGACTTGTGCTATCTCTCGCCAGGTCACTTTCTGGTTGGACGACCTTTGAATGCCTTGCCAATTCCTGACGCTTCTGAAGTGCCCATCAATAGGTTGTCTAGATGGCAATTACTTCAACAGATTATGACTTCATTGTGGCGTAAATGGTCCACAGATCATTTACTCTCCCTTCAACAACGTCACAAGTGGAACCGTGTGTCTGCTAACCTCAAGGTTGGCACGCTTGTGCTTATTATGGATGACAATGTTTCTCCTACTTACTGGCGACTTGGACGCATTCTTGAGGTTCACTGTGGTAAGGGCGGCCTAGCTCGTGTGGTCTCTCTACACACCACCTCTGGACTTTTGAAACGTCCCATCGTCAAGGTGTCTCCCTTGTTGCCGCAGAACTAAACCCTCTTGTATTTCATAAACAACCTGCCTGTTGTTTCTGTGCGGGCAATATGGTTCGGCCACTGTCTTGGCAAACCAGTTTTGTGTATCCCTATTTGTTTCCACTCTGTGTGGTTGTACATATCTTTATTATTTGTCTTCATTGTATTTATTCATTGTCAAGTTTGTTTTGTTTATGTTGGTTAGTTGTCATGATTCATTTGTTTTGATTACATGTTGTATTCCCACTGCCGGTGTTTCCAGTGGGATATTTTTGCTTAGAAGGTATTTTGGTATTCTAAGTTGGCCACTTTGATTCTTCTTCTTTCTCTTTGTATTCTCTTTGACTTGTCTTTAAACTTTCTGCTGTGATTGGCTGCTTTCAGCCTATCAGAGGCCTCCTTGCTGTTTGTAGTGACCAATCATGTGTTTCTTCTTCGTCTTTAAGCTTGTAGCCATGACAGAATGTTGTGCTTTGACACTGGTTGTGATCTATCGACGAATTTCCAGTTAATCACTTCTATAATTGGTGCTATCTTCATAGTAACCGTGCTTAGTGATCATGTCCTTGCACATGATTCATATTTTTGTTAGGGCAGTGACATTTTGGTGATTTTCGGTCTCATCAGACCATGCTTGTTATCGCTACGCGACATGTTGACGAATCCTTCTATCCGCGGCGTCGGATACTTTGTTGTAACATGTTTAATTCTGATCTTCATCTACTGCCTAACAATTTGTCATCACGCGTACGAATAATGATTTTGTTTCGTGTGATAAGTAATTCATCGTTTGTCTTGAGGCATGTGCTACAAGGCCATGCACTATCTTCCTGCACCATTACTGAAATGGAGGTTGACACTGGGCTCAACTACTTTACTATTGTGACAATACCGTGCGATTGGCATATCCCGGTATTTGTATGACATCAACTACTTTGACTTCCTGCGTTTCACACATAATTTGTTTATTTAACAATTCATTTTTGGGCTTACGGTATCGGCGCATCACTGTAAGTCAGTCCTGGTTCGACGACACATTCTCGTTCCATGCGACCTGTTTTCATTATTTGTTGCAACTCCACTTGTGTTGCATGTTTAATCTATACCATTCTTTGGAACCGCCTTGTATTGCATGCCGTTCCTTGATGTACTGATCAGCAGCTACGTTCAAGACAATGTATGTGTTTTAGGCTCAAGCCTTACGTGTGTTAATTCCATGCGAGTGTTTCTTCAATTGTGTAAATTTGTGCCAGTGTTTCTCATATATTTGTATGCCATCTTTGAATATTTACTTTATGTGCCACCTATTTGATAATATATCTTATTATTAGTTATTGTTTGTGTTGTGTCCTTTATGCCTTCCTGGACCTCCTTATTTGGTGACAATAATATTGTCTGGTCCTCCACATGTTTGCTAAATTGTTATGCGACCTTTTGTAAAGTCAACCCTTTTTATCATTACATCTTTATCTAATGCTTTGGCCAACAAACCCTTATACATGTCTGCTATTACCAGGATACTCTTGGTGGGTTGTTGACTTCCCGCGTTGGTCAATACAAAATCCTTATACGAATGTTAATCCACTGGCATCTAATTTATTTCAATTGTTTCCATAACCACAAAATGGCAGCTGTGCGAAATTTTAATGTCTCCTTGTTACTTCTTGTGTCCTATTTATGCGATTGAAGTTTGAATGCTACACGTACACAATAATCTCTGTGGGGAATTGAGACGTTGCAACTCTTGAGAGTTGCAATCTATGGATTGCGATTTATGATTGTATTTTGTTTTTATTGTTACCTTTTGACTTGTGACATCTTGGTTAGATAATAAAGATCAGATTGTAGTGTTCCCGTTATCCATTTCTATTAACCGCAACAATCTCCATGTAACAGTACATAACTCTAGGACCTACATATATAAAATCCAACATGGCTACCATCCAAAATATTCAGTCGGTTCTCAATATCTACGAATCTATTACAACAATCAAACTGAAATTTTGTATGTAGATAGAGGCAATTAACTTAAGTATGATATATGAAAATAGGCTGTATAGTTCTTCACGGAACTACTTGTTGTAACTGTGTAATCGCCACGTGAGACATTGCAATACAATTAGGCCAATAGTTTAAATAGGAACGGTTGATTTAGAACAATAATAACGAAATGGGCAGACAATTTCAATACTGAAATTCATTATCATCATTGTTTCTTCGCTCCAGCAAGCCGGGTGCGGTTATAAATGAGCCGTCTCCAATCTGTCCTGTCCATCCATAACTGTTGTTCTTGTATTTGATGCCAGTTCTTATCTCTTATCTCCCACACATCGGGATGTCTTCCTCTTGGTCTCTTCCCGTGGACACTATGGCCAAAGTACACTCGAGGTATCCTGTGGGGAGCCATCCTCTTCATGTGACCATACCATCTCAATCTCTTGTGTTCGAGTGTCTCCAGCAGGCTCCTTGCCAATCCCAGTTGTTGTCGGATATCCTCATTCCTTATTTTGTCCATTTTCGTCTTTTGAAGGCAAGAACGGAGGAACTTCATTTCTACTGCCTGGAGACGACTGTTTGTTGGTTCAGTAAGGGTTGCTGCTTCCTGTCCAAATGTTAGTATATGTATTAAGTATATCTTGAACAACTAATTTTGGAAGCTTGTGGAAATGTTTCGTATTCTGTTGTTAATCTCTCGATGTATGGTATTGTCCGATTAAAGAATACTACCATACCTAAATAATGGAATTTGTCTACAACATTTATCTCCTCATCTCTAAGTCTTAGATGGACTGTTGAAGGATTTCTACTCATCACCAAACCAACTGTCTTGGTTTTGCTGATTTTAAGACCCATGTTCACAAATTCATTCTGCCAAAGATCTAGTATAACTTCCACCTCCTCTTCTGATTCGCCCCACACCAAGACATCATCGGCGAAAACTAAGGCCTTAGTTTCTTGATCCTTGCTTTTAACTGCTTTTAAGACTTCATCCATTATGATAATGAAGAGAAGCGGTGAAAGGCAACTTCCCTGTTGGACTCCGCTCTTTTTTTCGAACCAACCTAACTTTCCATCCTGGACCTGTACACAGCTCTTGGTTTCATCATGTAATCGTTGTACCCGTGCTATGATGTCCTTGGGCACTTTCTTACGTCTCAAACATTCCCATATATGCATGCGTGGTACATGGCCATATGCTTTCTCGATGTCCAGAAAAACAGTTATAAATGTTTTATTTTTCTCCCAGTACTTTTCGTAGGGCATTCGGGTTGCAAAAATAAGGTCCACAGTTGATCTATGTGGTCTAAATCCATGTTGTTCCTCTTCAAGTGTTGGTTCAACATATTTCATTATCCTTCTCTCAAGGATGGACTCATGTTGAGTGTTTGGGATTGGGGAGCTTATACTTTTAAGGCATTGGGAAGACATTGCCTTGCTGACAAAGATCAAATCTGGATTATAGCCTTGTATTTGATATCCGCTGTTAAAAGATGTTTAAGTTTTACTGTCGTGTATTACGGTAATCATAAATTATTATAGTCAGCTCAGTCTATCACTGGTTCACAATTTTTATCGTCATTTTGATAACCCCAAATACTACTATGGCTATTGAAGTCCCAAAAGACAAATTGAGTGCTACGTGCAGTAGTCTATAATGGATTTAAATGATTTATTCATTGAATAACATGATAACGTTTACAGTTTTGGTCGTAGAGCTCGCAGATGCAAGCGTGATTGGGTTCATGGTAGAATTTCGTCTCATATACTTTGTGGTGATAGCCATGCACAGTCAAAGAGTTTATGAAATGTCGTAGATCTTGGTTCATGTCTGTTCAGGCTCTGTTTGCCATGGCCTCAGTCAAGTAGAACTCTACCAAATTTCTCTTCTTTTTAGGATCCTTTCTTCTAAGCGACCTTTTCCAGGTTGCTGTAGATGGCAGAGCTAACTCTAATTGTAAGTCCTCCAATAGGAAGAGCTCTCTAGCAAGCCTTGAATAGGTATTGTTAGATACTCCAAGCTTCGCCTGTTTGACTGTTTCTAATGTTAGGGGATCTCCACAGCTTAGTTTATCTCAAGTCATCTCAGTCCTATACGTGAGTATTGGTACGATTTTGGCATCAAAGAGGCTCATGGTGGACTTCAGGGATAATCTAGTTATGGCGTTGATATCAAATGTAGCCTTTGTAATTGTTACCTCTTGGTCTTGTATCGATCCTGAATGAGTTCATTGTCATTTACTAGTTCAAGCCGAGGTATTTATAGCTATTCACATTAGAGGTTGTTGTTAAAATCATTTTGTTTACAGGGGCACCTCGTCCACCTTCTCTGGGTTAACTAGCAATTCATTGTCATCTGCCCAAGTGCTTGGATTGCTTTTTGTTGCTCAATAATGCCATGGGACCCTAAGACCAAGTTATCTGTATAGATGTTTATCTTCGTGTCTTGTGAATCATCTCTGATTACTCAGACGGTATTGTGCATGGGGACATTGAAAAGGAGGGACTTGATGGGGATTTTTGAAAACACCTCCTTGGAACATCATCACCTGTTCTGTATACGTGGGTGTATGTTAAATTTTTCTGATACCCTGAGTTTCTGTGGTGACTAATAGTGAAAGGAAGTAAGCTTGTAGTGTTATGTGACCGTTAATCTCATGATTGGGGCCCGGATTTTAATGACCTAAAAATGTTCAAACAATGACCTATAAAATGGCTGCAAATACCAATAAATTGACCCGAGATCTTTAAAAACAGACATAAATTTGAATGAAATTATACAATCTATTTACTCATGGAATTGATGTAGTCTATATGTTGCTGACATAATTTCATCACACAAAGAATGCAAACAGACTCAGTCAGCGAAACATGTCATCACTTAGTTTTCTTCTTATTTCAGGTTATTTTTCACATATTCCAGTATTTGGATTTTTTTTGTGTTGACTGACTGAAAGTTACAGTATTAATTGTCAAGAAGGCAACACTGAAAAATGGCTTCAAAGCTGTCTTTAGTAATACCTATCAGGCACAATGAATCTTTCACTAATTTGGAGGCCTTCTTTCACAAGTGATTGCAGTCGTGGGTGGCTAAAACATAACTTTATTTGTTGTTTTTGTTGCTTATTTTTAGGGATGCAATCCGCTACACCACGATGCGGTAAAAACATTTGTAATTTCAGAATTCTGTGAATGTTCAGCTGTGGCTGCTAACCATATAACAGTTGTTTCACTATTTCTAACAATGTTTTTCGTCTTGACCGTTTTCTCATATTTATGATGAATACTTGAGCAGTGATTGATTTTAAGCATTGTCATAAATACTGTTGGGTTTAACATATCTTTTAATTACTGTGACTAACAAAATTTTGCCCTGGAGGGGTTCCTTAACATGCCTGTAAACCTACTGACAGTAGGTTGTTGCATTTAAACTGAGCTGGGATTGAGCCTGCTGTTTGGGTTTTGAAGTTCAGCATTTAACCGACTGTATCACTTGGCCAGATTTTGTTACAGTTGACCGATCTGTCGTTTCTTTTTTAGGGCCTGTCGGTCCGAATTCACGGCAGTGGTGTTAATCGAAAATCTCACTCCCTGAGTTTGTGGGAATGTTTGATGGCTAGTGTATGTGTACATGTTATATTAACTCATCTTACTATATTATATAAGATCATCCATTGAATAGCAACACCAAACAGAAATGGATATTAACAAAATATCTGTGATAGCAATCACATCACAAGCTTCCCTCATTAGGCATTAACAAATTCAAAGGTTAGCTCATTCAACCACATATACAACAAAATAACGCAGCATTTACAGAAGTGCTATAGACTAACAAACAAAAATAAATTCTTATAAATCGTTCGACACAATCATAACAACTGCCATCAACAACTGCGTAACTTATAATACGAAGTACGTCCAGAAAGTAAGTTCCGTTTGGTAATAACATTAAATTGTGTACTGATACTAAAAATTATTTATTGCACAAAATTCTACAACCCTTAAACTACTTTTCCACATAACTGCCGAAATGTTGCAGGCATTTGTCGTAGCGTGGCACGAGTTTTTGTATACCTTCTTCATAGACGTGTGCCGCCTGTGTCTTCAACTAGTTGTATGTTCCGCTGCAGCGCAGCTCCGCATATGCGCGGTAGGCACACTGTCAGCCACGTACGCGTTGTTGTGCATGTTTACTCGTACAATGTCAGTGTTGATTGAAAATCCCGCTGCTTGTGAAATCAGTTCTGTGATTGTTTTCTGAATGCTAGGAAAGTGAAACCAATTGAAATTTATCGGCAAATTTGTGAAGTGTATGGACAAAATGCGATGAGTGATTCAATGGTGAGAAGATGGGTCCGACAGTTCAATGAAGGACGTAGTGAAGTGCACGATTAAGAACAAAGTGGGCGTCCATCTTTGGTTACAGAAGAACTGGTTCACGCGATTGATGACAAGATCCGGGAAAACCGCAGGTTTACAATTAGTGCTCTCGCTATGGAATTTCCCCAAATCTCACGATCACTAATTCATGAAATTGTTACCGAAAAACTGAACTTTCGTAAACTTTGCCGACGTTGGCTACCAAAGATTCTTACGGAGCAACACAAAACAAAATGGATGGGTAGTGCACTTCAGTTTTTGACCTGTTACAATGAAGGCGGCAAAGAATTTCTGACACAGATAGTCACAGGAGATGAAACTTGGGTTTCTTATGACACCCCTGAAAGTAAGCGGCAATCAATGGAATGGAGGCACACTTCATCCCCAGCAAAGGTTAAGCCGAAACAAATCTTGACACCTCGGAAAATGATGTGCACAGTGTTCTGGGACTGGAAAGGCATCTTAATCATTGATTTCTTACCGCGTGGTCAAACAATCAACGCAGATGCTTACTGCGAGACACTTAGGAAATTGCGCCGCGCAATACAGAATAAGCACCGAGGGTTGCTGTCAAAAGGTGTTGTTTTTCTTCACGACAACGCACGACCACACTCACTGCAAATGTGACGAAAAACCTCCTACAGGGATTTGGATGGGACGTGTTTGACGACCCTCCGTACAGCCCTGACCTCGCTCCTAGCGACTTTCATCTGTTCACACATCTCAAGTCTTTCCTTGGCGGTCAACACTTCAACAATGACGACGAGCTGAAAGAAGATGTTTCCAACTGGTCGAAGACACAGGCGGCAAACTTCTATGAAGAAGGTATCCAAAAACTTGTGCCACGCTATGACAAATGCCTGCAAAAGTTCGGCAGTTATGTGGAAAAGTAGTTTAAGAGGTGTAGAATGTTGTGCAATAAATAATTTTTCTGTATCTGTACACAATTTAATTTTATTACCAAACGGAACTTACTTTCTGGACGTGCCTCGTATTAAATACATTGTCTATAACTGTTGTATAAATATCCACCGAACTTAATGTAAGCCTAAATAAACAGGATCTAATGATATTTGCATGATGAATGAATTTTCCCCTCTAATTTGTTGGGAAAGTGTGTTAATAAGTGTATAAATAAGTCATAATTATTTTCAGGTGTTAAGCTAATTGTTATTCCACACCCAATCTAATTGGGCGCAATTCGTATTGACCGACTGAAAAGCATTTCGGTTAATAGATTGCTTAGGCTACACTGAAAATGGCTTATAGCTCTTCAGTACTCTATGTAGTGGATGGTACACAAGTGAATACCATTTGTAAACAGATATATGTGACAATACTAAAATCCTTTCAAATAAGTTATACAAACGAATTGTAAAAACTGTACTGTAATTGGAAAATTTAATTGTTGACTGTTTTATTAAATTTCATCTTATTTCAGCACCATATGGTATACGAGAAGCCACAGAAAGAATTGGATCTACCAAAAGTTATCAAATTAGTGAGAACCACTTAGCAACACATATTCCTTCCAAGGTTGAATATGGATTGCAACAGATTTACTTTGATCTACTACAATTCTCTGCAAGGCATCTGAAATTAGGAGGAAGACTGGTGTGTTGGATACCGGTGGTAAGGTATGTCTCGAATTATGGTCTCATTTAACTAAAACCTTATTGCTTATTATATTTAACCTTTTGCAATAATTCCTCCTGTCAATGTCGAAAATGATATTTAATCACAGTCAAGAGAAAGTTATTATTACTTGGAATACATCCATGAATACCAAAGAAATTGGCTAAGACACCTCAACAGGATGGACAGAAGCAGGATCCCTAAAGCAGTCGTCAACTACTGCCCCGGTGGGAAGAGATCTCTAGGTCACCCGAGGAAAAGATGGCATGAAAATTCAAATCTTTTGTGTAGACAGTAACAGTTCCTCTAGGACTAACACATGAAAGGATGATGATGATGATAATAGAATGTTGCACATTTTAATCACATCATAGGCATTGGTACATTGAATTTGATGTAGACATGTTTTACTTCAGTCTGCTAACTTTCAAATCATTCACAAGATTATGTCTTCTCTTTTCATTGCTCACAGGCATAAAATTAAAAGTTATCTTTTTCACTTCCCCTCATCTTGAATACATTTGTATATATTCATTCACACGTTGGACTAGGTCAATAGAGCATCCAAAGGACTTGCTCAAGACATATTTAGCATATTTGGCTGGATATATCTGTGGTGCTGATTGCTAGTCTTATACATAGGTTCATGAGTTTTACCTCTTAATAGCTCAAGAATCAATGGCTGGATTGGGTGGCCATGGTAGCATGAGGAGATGGAGAGTTATGACTAGGAATACTCTATGTTGAAGATCACCACTCCCCCACAGTAAATGGTTTTCCAGCAATCAGAACCAATTACTGATCACTGCCAACACATACTAGGATGTGACAACAGACCGAGAATAGCTATTAATAGCGTAGCTTAAATTTATTTTGATTTGCATAAAATATTTAAATATTAATCTAGCTAATGACAACCCTGCTTCCTATTCCTATCTGCTTTCACATAGCCTATAAATTCTCTGTGTTGATAGTCCAATGTTGTGATCTGGGGCGAGGATGAGATGGAGGTACAAGAACAGTTAGACGTAATAAGTGAAAAGATTGAGCAATGGGGATTGAAGATAAATGTGGAGAAGAATAAAACAGTGGTGGTGAGTAGAGTGATAGGCTATGTGTGGACTTGGTTGACTTGGGTTTGAACCTCACTGTCGTCCATCCTAGAAATGGTTTTACGTGGTTTCCCATTTTCAGTTGCAGGCAAATTCCAGAACTGTACCTTCTAATAGGCCATGGCTACTTCCTTCTAACCCTTAGCCCAGTTTCATCCATCTTCATTCATTCATTCATTTCATTTTTCATTATGGCCTCTCATAAGGTTGGTGTCAGAAAAGATGGCGTATTGACAATGATTGAAGAAACTGAAATAAGAGCAGAACAACTCAACTACCTCAACACCGTGGTTCAAAATAATTCCACCTTGTAATCAGAGTCTAACAAATCCATTAATAACTCTCGCATTATCATTAGCAAGAACAAATAACATACAATATTTATAGGAAATGTACACAAACTGCTGTCATCATAAAAAAAAAAAAAGACTCAACACACTGGAGTAGTCACAAACCAAAGCTTCATTCTATTGTTTAATACATAGTTCTTTCATAGTACCCCTACCAACAGATGATTATAAGACAAAAATACACATTTTACAAGTTCATCATCTTGCACAGTTTCCAGCCACTGGCCGGGTCTGTTTGGAACACAAGCCTCTCCATCGTCTTCTGTCTTCCCACCATCTCTCAGCCTCCACCCTTGTCCAGTCTTCTCCTCTCTTCTTCACGCTTTCTTCCACCCCCTTCAGCCACCTGTCTCTCGGTCTTCCTCTCGGTCTCTTTCCTTCCCAGTTCGTCTCGTGTACTCTCCTGGGTATCCTCTTCTCCTCCATTCGTTTTACATGTCCATACTGTTTTAGATCCCTTATTTGGGGGTGGTAGGATCTAAAACGGAGAGTTATTGTGTTGATTTAGAAGAAGGTGTCTAAAAGGGGGTAGCTTCCCGCAGTCGGGCAAGCTGACCAGTGTAGAGTGTTGTTTAGTGTTAGGGGGCTCCTATAAATAATGTAGGAGTGTTTTAGGGGATGGAACTCAATGCAAGGGTCACTGTGCTGGTCGCCCAGCTGTTTGGTTAGATAATCGACTTGTACGTGTCAGCTGTATGGTGCGGGCCGCTCCTAGCAAGCAAGCCGATACGGGATACAATGGTGCTTACACTAGCAAGTATCTGGCTACTACAAGTCACGTCTAATAGTGACGGAGAGTTCAGGAAGGGAGTTAGGGCGTAAAGAAGCGTGTAAACAGTAATGCAGGTGTAAGAAACTGACCAAGTGTTTATTGGTCAGTAATAATGTATATGTGGGTCCCTTTTAAGGGATGTAGTGATGTTACAATGTAAGAGTACAATTTGTGGGTAAAGGTTACAAATATTGGAGATCTGAACACGTCTGACTCACCTCTGATGATACCAGCATAGCCTCCGGCCGTAACGTTGAAGCACTGATAATTGAGAGATCCCTTGACCTGATTAAGACGCCTTCTTATACTCTTCGGCGCTATGCTGTCAGCATTGTGATGGCATAGCTGCCCCAGTTAATAATGTGTCGCTGTGTGTAATAATTGTGCAAGGATTGAGCTGCTTTCTAGAGTGGCAAGCTGTCCTTGTGGTGTTGATGGATGTTGGTCTGGCTTTCCAAGGGTTGCCAGTTAGGAGATTTAGACAGATGATGGGGGGATGGTCTCCAAGGGGTGCATACCCCTGGGGGGCTGTACAAGCGTCTTCCTCCATTTGTTCGCGTCCTCGCGAACGGGAACGGAACTGGAGGTTGGGATGTTGATGTAGTTGTTCTTGAAGCCCCCTCGTATCTCCTGGTGATGTCTTCCTCGTCGTCGTCGGCGTCGTCGTATAGAATGGGTGATGTCGTGTCGAAGTGTAGGTGTGAGATCAGCCCGTGTTCAGAGGGGAGGGTTATGGGATGTGCATATATATATAAACTTGACATTGACATTGTAAAAATGGAAATTGACATTGACATTGTAAAAATGGAAATTGACATTGACATTGTAAAAATGGAAATTGACATTGAGAGAAAAAAAAATTGACATTGAGAAAAAATTGACATTGAGACAAAATTGCCATTGCCATTGTTGGCATATTGCGAGTTTCAAAAAGAAAAAAGATAAAAAAAACATGGTTTGGATACTTATCCGTTACATAGTTGTGCAGGGAGGAAAAACCCAGCTAGACGAGGAATTGTGTCGTCTGGCTTTATTTTGGGGAAAAAGTGCTCCCTGCAATAAGAAAGATAGAAGAGAATAGAAAAAATGGGTGTTCCAGGGTATAATTTAAGGGATATAATCAAAGTGCATTTATTGGTTTGGGATAAAACGGAACACCCTGACAAATGGGGAAGTTAGAAGAATGAAAGGAAAAAACAAAATCGTGTATTCAGTGTTGCCATTATGGCAGTGTTGAATGGCGTGACAATTTGTGAATTTATGTGTTTAAGTACACAGTTGAGCATCACTATGTTTGTGTATGCTTTGCTTTACAGTTTCTGCTTATACAATGATGATATAACATGGCATAATGTAACATAAAATAACTTAAAATAATGACCTTATTGCTATACCGTTTCGCTCATGAGCCTGGTACCTCGTTTCATCCCCGAGGCCTTCTGTAGCGCTCTTGTCGACTCATTCTGCCTTCATTTACTACCCGCTGGCTGTAGGTGCCTCTCACCTATGTCTGTGGGTTAGTGGTCATGCCGTTACTTTTCCTTCCGTAAATTTTCCCCGTGGGTGGAAAAAATTACCTTGACGGCGAGGGTAGGTGCTCACAACCTCTGCACCGCCCCTGGCTGCCGAATATTGCTTTTCATTGAAGCATATTGAACGTGTGTTTGCGTCAGCGTCGCTCGGTGCCCCACGTCACCTTACGTCGCTGATCGCGGCGCCGTCACCTTATTAGCGCGACTGAAGAGCGATGAGGAACAGTGTGATTTTGTGATAGAGATAAGGGTGTGTGTAATTTGGTGTGGAAAACATATTTACAATAGACATGCTCGTGCTCCTTGTCATCTGTGAAATAAAAAATAGATTATTGGCCATCTATTTGAAAGACATGTATGTTCGTATGCTTCATCGCTTTCCTGTGTGGGTAAAAGTGGATTAGTGAATAATAATGCATTTACAATACATGGCAATACATCACACATATATATTTATATATATAACACCTCGTCGGTGGCGCTTAATTTATAAGACTAAGTGTGGCGCCACTGAGGTGTACCTTACTTCTAGGTTAGCCTAGGTACTATCTAGCTTATTCTATGCGTTGTCGGGCTTACCCTGGTAACGGTTTTTGTTAACCAGGTGCCGAGATATTCTACCGCAATCCATATATATAATAAAAAAAATTTTGCCTTAAATGTAGGCTTATGCTATCTTACAACGAATTATCATGACTTATCATGAGTTGTCGGACTTACCCTGATGCCGGGTTTGTGGGTCATCAGGCGCCGAGCGGCGTTATCTTAACACTACTTATCTTACTTATTAATAAAATTAATTAAATGTAAACTATACTGTATGTACATGCCGAGTGGACCTTATTCTAAAGCCGAAATGTGCTGTGCTATTATTAGCAACAGCGGTTAGTAAATTTGCTTATATCTAAGTGACCTTAAAAATGGCACTGTAACTTAGGTACTAAAATTTAGATGGAGGCTCGTCCGTCCGATTTCTCTCGCGGGGGCCCTTGTAGTACATTGTTGAGACCGGAACCCAACAATGCCTCGTAGTCCCCTCCGTTTTAATCCTATTGTCGACATCTATTCTAGGTCTTATTACTAGTACTAACCTAGTCACAGGCGGCTTACGGTGCCCCTGAGCAAACCGTTTCGCCCGCTGTACTTATCAGTTCTTTACCGTTGCCATTGCGTATGTAGTCGTAGTTGGGCCGCCCACGTAACCCTTATGAGGCGCTCGCAATGCCCCTCTCTTAATGCCCATCGGCTGCCCGATGCATCGCCATTTATGTGGGCATTGGACATTGTCGTCCAATGGCATAATATTATTTTCGCCTTCATCGGCAATCGCAGTCTGCTTTTCGCAGTAATATTTCTACCCGCCGTTGTCGGCCGCAGTAGTATGCTTTTCGCATTAATATATCATTTCGCCTCTATCGGCCGTAGTAATATGTATTTCGCAGTAACATTTCACTCCAACGCACAGGAGCCTTGCTTCCCGCTATGGAAGCCGTACCTAACTTAAATTTAACTAGGAGTCTAGTCATAATGGGGTCGTCTCTAGAGTCATCCCCTGAGTTCGGCGCGGAGTGGGCTATTTCTCCCACCATCCTCAGAAAGACTTCCCTGCAGGTCTTGGCTTCGATGACCGTGGCACATAGTGGGTGTAACTGTCTCCGACAAGGGGGATAGGCTAGATGCACCCCTAGATCTTGACGTTTGCCCGTGTCAGGTCCCGAATGCTTCAACCTTACGTGGTTCGTCTGTTTGGTCTAGTCAGTGATTTGTTGAGCCAACTGGGGTAAGGGTCATCATCACCTACCCCAGCTCTGCCCCCAGTGTGGTGCCTCTGGCCTTCGGCTTGTGCCGCTATCATCCATCAGAGTGTTACAGATTCCTTTACCTTTAAGAAAATATGGGCGTAACCTTTGTAAATGATTTAAAAATGTAAAATGTAAAATATTTCCAGTGTTGTGGGGTTATAGATCTTCTAAGTACATAGACTACTTCTGGTCTACTATTGCTACGTCAGCTTTCCAGCGATAATGCTCTCTGTACCTTAATGGAGGTGTTAGTAGGGTCTGTAATGTCAGGTACCCTGTTATTAGGATCTGGGGGTAGTTATTTGTAGAGTGGGCTTAAAGTATGGTAGGAAGAGGGTATGCATCTTTGGGCTCAAATAAATGGTGGCCTTGAGCCGGTAATGCTACTAGGATTGTTCCTATAATGAGTGGACTGGGGAGGTAATTCCCTGGATTGCAAAGATATGAAAATTCCATGCAGGTTTGCTAGTAATACCCCTGGTAAATGGGTGGGATACTCATGCATGTATCTGGATATGAGGCGTCTGCACTCATGTACGGATAGGTGTAGGTTGAGGCATAATACTAATATATTCCTGTCATGCGGGAGTATTTAATTAACAAAAAGTGGTTAATATATATAATTGTGGCCTCATCTCTCATTTGGAGATGCGCATTATGCTTATTTAATGTTTGCCGACCCACCCCTAATACTCAGGTGGTAGCATCGTGATCCAAGGCGTAGCAAGCCTTCTGTTTAGACGCATGAAGACTATCAACCCCTTGTGTATACTCTGTAATGTAGTGTAGCTGTTTTGGTCGTGTTCATGTGTCTGCGTTGTTTATGTTGGACGTGGGAAGGTTATTGGAAGGGAGTAAGGTGGTACGCTAGTAGCCTGTTCTCCTGTCATCCTCCCTTGGTCCATGCTGGCTTTCTATCCGCGCCTTGGGATAGTAAAGCTTCACGACCTAATCTGGTCTGCCATTAGTAGTGTGAATGTGTCCAGTGGACGTAGTGCGACTGGCCATGTCCTAGTCGCCTGGAATGATTTATTTTAGGAATAGAATCGCGAAAAGAAGTTATTGGGGGGGGGGAGGTCTTGTTTCCTCAGAGCCCCTGTCTGTGTTCGCTTCTACTTAGTGAGCGCATGTGTGTGTGTGTGACTATGTTCCGCTACACCACGCGGACGGTTGGTCTGTTACAGGCTAAGCCGTAATATGTATCGCGTGTATGGGCAGAAGGCGCCCGTGGCCTGCCAACGTCTTTGCGAACGTGCTCTTATAGGCCCAATATAAGTTCCGCTGTGTCACGTCTTGTCCGTTGCTAAATGTTTTTGCAGTGTGAAAAAAAAATGTATGGTGTTATAATTGTTTTGCGTTTGTAATTTCACGGTCACTGTCGATACACAATAGTGTCCTGTCACCAGCAGTGTTGCAGTATGACGAGTCTGCAAGTCAGCAGTTGGTATGTGTAATGTCAGGCTGGGATGTTATTGTTCTAGATTCCTGGCGGCCTTAATGTGGCAATTCATACTATTTGCTAATACTATTGTGTGGTCACTATTCCGTAAGACCTTTGTCTTATGAAATTATCCTAGCTGTGTCTGGGAAATGTATTTCCCATGTCAGGTGTATTTTGAAATTTTATGCCCGGTTTTTGGCGTGAGGAAATGTGGTATTCCCTGTTCATGTATCTGTATGGGCCAATTTTGGTGTGGTTGGAAGCCTGGATGATTGCCTTCCTTGGTGTCTAATGTTTACTGGGATTGGAACCCGTGATCTCGTGTCATTCTCTGTGTACTATGTCTGCGTTGTTCATGTTTTGTGCGCTCCTTGTATGTATTTTGATTGTGTTCCCCGTACCAAAAATACCGTTGGATAGTTAGTTTTTGGTACGAGCGTGGTGTGTGATCATGGGTTCGGACCCGGTTGCCTGTAAAGACTTGTCACGACGGTATTTGTGCCGTCCATATTATGGCACGTTCCCCGTGTATGTGCACTGCGCAAATGAAAGTACGCATACCTGTGAGGAGTTTGCGTATTTTTGAACTCTCCTCGTAGTGTAATTTTGGAAGTTATAGGGTCCTTGGATCTGCCGTGAATGAACGCGTCTTTCCTGTCCACTTGGAGCAGGCTTAGTTCGTCCGTGTGCGTGAAGGTCAGCCAGCCATGCGTGCCTTATCGCTTCTCGATAGTGTCTAATTTCACTCACGTGTGCATTATCTTGTTACTTGCTTAACAATGCTCTGTGACTGTATGTTTGTGTCTCTCCGCCTGAATGCTATCTCTGTAATTGTGAGTGGGGCCGTCCGCCATACAAAAGAACCTCTAACTAACTACATTTGTGTCCCCGAATTTTGTGTTGACTTGTAACGTGGGTCAAGTATATTCCTATCCATTGTACCAAATGTCGTTATACACTAGTGTGTCTGGGCCGCTAGTCGCGTGTTTGGTGACTAGATGCCGGAGGTGATTTTGTTGTTTTTCACTTATGACCATCTGATAGTGGAACTGTCCCAATCTGTGTTAGCTTCCTATTTTTCTATTCTAGAACGGGATAGCTACCCGACCTTATATTCCTGGTATTCAGAAGGTTGCGGGTTTTGAGACCGTCTTTTACCCAGGGTAATTGTTTCTGGCACTATTCAGGTTGTGTCTCCGGGACAGTTCTGGTGAGTGTTAGGATCGTATCCCGGTTCGGTCAGTGAGGCTTGAAGGCTATTTCTTGGCCTTCCTTCCACGTCTGCCATCGGGATCATTTCCTTTTCTTTTAGTAGTGTTTTACTGTCATGTGGCAATGTAAACTGATTGTGTTATTTCCAGAAATATGCAGGGTTTCCCAAAGTCTGGGATTTTCATCCTACGGTGTGATAGCGTTTTAGCTTGCGTGTTGTTGTGGAAGTGAGAGAGAAGTCATATTACAGCCAGTGTAACGTGTCACGTATGCAATATATATGCAATGTATATAGTTCAACTTGGCCAATTTTTTCTTCATCGGGCCTAATGACTGAGGCAGAGAAGAGAAAAAAAAATGAGCTATGCCCCGCTCCGTATTAAGAGAGCACTTTGAAAAGGTATATAAAAAAAATATACTGTATCTCGCCTGCATCCTGCTTTATGGTGATTAAAGCGGGTTGCCCGACGGCGATAGGCTGTCACAATTATGTCGTAAACACTATGAAAAAAAAAAATGCTTAAAAATGGTAAGTAGGTCCTGATCGTACTATCCACCTAGTAGGTGACGTTAGCACTATAGTAATCTAGTTACGTCTCAGGGAAATCTACCGCTTTTGGGAAATAGTTTGAGATTCTTAATTCTTGTTACAATAAGGGTTCTCACCCGTCACAAGGGAATCTATCAAACTGTTGGACCGGAACATAGAACACTTAGTCATTTCTACCTGGAAAGACCCGCTTAAGCTCTATGCTGTGTTTTATTGCTTAAGCTGTGTTCGGAATATCTCTTTCCGGCCTTAAGCCGCGTAGCTCACCTGATGGGCTTCTACTTGGCTTTGGATATTAGCACTTTACGTTATCCAAGTTATAATATGGACCCTATGTTCAGTAACCATTGATGGCCTGAGAGAAAAAAAAATGCTAGGTGCCCAAAATAAAAATGAAGAAGGATTTAGAATTATATACTTTTGGTTTAGCCATGTTGCACTGCATATACGTGGAAGGAAAAAAAATGTGCCGTTTACGTTAGTGAGTCTGTATGTATTTATTGGCGTATTTCCCCCGTGTAAAGGAACTTATGTGTGTCCCTGGTGGAAGTCGTTACTCCGGTCCGAGCGTCCTTGCTCGGAAAGGTGAAGGGTTCTGCCCTGTTATGAGATTATAGGCCCCTGAAATCCACTGAGGCGCTTCTTTGCCATTTTTCGGGGGATTTTGTAGCAAAGTAAGCCTGGGCCTACTTCCACCGTAGCGCGTGTCTGTAGGTTTGAATGTGCCTGTTTGCGAGGGCCTAAATGCGCTCTTGCCCTTTGAACTGGCGGTATAGGCCGCTTAATTGCCTGTCTCCGGCCTGGCAATGTGGTGGCGTGTAGCCTGACCGCTTTCTGGCCCGTGGCCACGGCAGACTCCTGCCATTGTGTTAGCCTATCTGTGTGGGTGTATGTAGGCTTTATGTGTAGTGGGATGGGTTCTATGTCGTCTGCCCATGACGTGGTTACCTCCTGTTGTCTCTGTGTCATGCCATGTGTTTCTGAGAGTCCTGGCTTCAACTCCCTCTCGTTCGTTTGTTCCGAGGGGATTGTTCCAGGCTCTGCTCCTCGGTTTGGCAAAATTGCCTTCCGCACCGGAGCTAAGGGATGTGTATTGGTGTAAGCTTGTCCTCACAGTGTATTGGAGTCTAACCTGGCCGTCTTCTGGATTGTGGCCATGGTGACCTCCTTCCCATGTATGTCAGTACATGGCGAGAGGGACATCCTCGCAAATTGTCGAGTCAGCGTATCCACGCTTATGCCCTCTCTCGGCTGGGCTGGTGGCCCTACCAATTGTGTGTGGTCCTGTACGTGTACTGAGTGTGAATCTCGGTATGAGTCCACGTCTGCACTTGCACTCGTGGTCCTGGCGCTGAATGAGCCATTGCGTGCTTAGTCAGGTCCGTGTGCCTAGTGTACCTATATGCCCTATCGTGATGCTGTAGCGTGGACGTCCAAATGTTATGTTCGTATCTTTCGCTTCCGCCCCTTCGTTCGTTTCGCCGACGCTCGCGGGTTTCATCCCTTATCGGAGCATGTGCTCCTTCTGTCGGTCTAGTTGGGTCTCTATAATCCCGGTAGTGTGTTTGTCTGTAGGCTCTCGCTCGCTCTTCCCTCCTGTGTCTTCCCTTGTCCCCCCTGGTTGTTTGTTTGTCTGTTGTTTGACGTGGCGTCGGGGTGGGTAGTCCCGTCCCTCCCCGTATTGGTGTTTGGGGGACATGTCCCCGGCTTCGCCAGTTCTCTGTTTTGTTAGCCTTCCGGGCCGGTTCCGGGAATTGGTGGCATGTGTGTGTGTGTGTGTCCCCGCCCTGTATTGGAGGGTGGGCTGCTCGATTTTCGGCCTGTGGCCACGGCAGACTCCCGCCCTTGTGTTGCGGTACATGCTGAGAGAGACGTTTTCGCAAATTGCTGCGTTAATGCGTCTACAGAGATGTCATTTGTGTGCTTCCTGAGTTTTTCATCAGATCGCTCCAAATGGATGTTCCTCAGCATGGCCTTTCGTGCGGGCGCATACATGTTTATGTATGTGTTGAGAGAAGAAAAAAAAATATAAAAGTGATTTTGGCTGGGGTTGTTTAGCTAAGAATTTCCCCTATGTAGCTGGTTTGGAGCAAAAATGGTGTTTCTTGTCTGGGAATTTTTTTTTTTCACTATTTGCTTGGCTGCGTGCGGTTAGGACCGTTTTTACTACGAGGGCTCGTTGGTTGAGTCCTGTTCTACTGTGCGTAGTACCCGGCCTCCACCATCTGTTTTAGATCCCTTATTTGGGGGTGGTAGGATCTAAAACGGAGAGTTATTGTGTTGATTTAGAAGAAGGTGTCTAAAAGGGGGTAGCTTCCCGCAGTCGGGCAAGCTGACCAGTGTAGAGTGTTGTTTAGTGTTAGGGGGCTCCTATATATAATGTAGGAGTGTTTTAGGGGATGGAACTCAATGCAAGGGTCACTGTGCTGGTCGCCCAGCTGTTTGGTTAGATAATCGACTTGTACGTGTCAGCTGTATGGTGCGGGCCTCTCCTAGCAAGCAAGCCGATACGGGATACAATGGTGCTTACACTAGCAAGTATCTGGCTACTACAAGTCACGTCTAATAGTGACGGAGAGTTCAGGAAGGGAGTTAGGGCGTAAAGAAGCGTGTAAACAGTAATGCAGGTGTAAGAAACTGACCAAGTGTTTATTGGTCAGTAATAATGTATATGTGGGTCCCTTTTAAGGGATGTAGTGATGTTACAATGTAAGAGTACAATTTGTGGGTAAAGGTTACAAATATTGGAGATCTGAACACGTCTGACTCACCTCTGATGATACCAGCATAGCCTCCGGCCGTAACGTTGAAGCACTGATAATTGAGAGATCCCTTGACCTGATTAAGACGCCTTCTTATACTCTTCGGCGCTATGCTGTCAGCATTGTGATGGCATAGCTGCCCCAGTTAATAATGTGTCGCTGTGTGTAATAATTGTGCAAGGATTGAGCTGCTTTCTAGAGTGGCAAGCTGTCCTTGTGGTGTTGATGGATGTTGGTCTGGCTTTCCAAGGGTTGCCAGTTAGGAGATTTAGACAGATGATGGGGGGATGGTCTCCAAGGGGTGCATACCCCTGGGGGGCTGTACAATACCATCTAAGTCTAGATTTCTCTATACCATCCTGTAATGGTTCCTCCTTCATTAATTCTCTGGTCCTCTCATTTCTTATTTTGTCCATCTTTGTAGCTCCAATACTGCTTCTCAAGAACCTCATCTCACTGGCCTGTAATTTGCTCTTCTCCCTTCCTTTCATAACCCAGGTCTCCGAGGCATACGTCAGGATAGGGACATAGTACGTCCGATATATGATCTTTTTTGCTGTTCTGAGGGACATCCTTGCTCCATAACATGCTTCTCACACTCCTCCGAAATGCTTCTGCCTGCCTCCCCCGCTTTACCAACAATTAATAGGTACAACCAAAATTATGTAACAAGAATAATTATTAAAATCGTGACTTTTGGGACTTTCCGAGATGAGAAATGGACAACTGATGCGAAGTGGTCGGATGGACGCCGTGCTCGACACAGCAAGCTAATGAAAACCTACCGAATCAATCGTAAATTGAATAAACGCCGGAATGTATAGTGGAACTTATCGTGGTCCCTAGTTGGCCGATTAGCAGTGCTGGGGGCTTCAAGGCTTACAATCTTGATATTCAACAACTCATTACCTTCGGGTGACCAAACCTAATCACTTTTGTGATAGACTGTATCAAACATGAAGTACAGACTTAATAAACATAATACAGGGTGTCGAGCGATACGGGAAATACGGGAATTTTAGTGACCCGGGAAAAATACGGGAATTATACGGGAAATTCACATTTGATACGGGAAATCTTAAAAAGTCTCATAATGCCTGACTTCTTAGCCCCCAAACGCTCGGTAGAGTCCTCCCGCTCAGTCTTCTATTTCGCCTGCAGACCGCGGTACCACCCGCAATTTGCGCCACCGATGGAGCGCTAAGCGGGATGATAACCCAGCCAACGTCGAATGCATGCTTTGCCTGGCCGACCGCCAGCCGTACCCTCTCTGCGCAGGGCTACGCGCGCCGCGCTCGTTGCTGACAATGACATACAGGAATCATTCCGCATTGTTATTCACAGAGGAGACCTGGGTTTCTCGACTAGAGCAGCCCTTAAAGAAGCTAACAGCTCAAGATCTCAGAAAATTTCAGACGCGGATGTGCTGCAATTTCGCACCAACTGCCGAGAATTGTACATGTGTATCCTGTTGTTGTTGTTGTTTGAGTCTTCAGTCTTTTGACTGGTTTGATGCAACTCTCCATGTCTCCCTGTCCTGAGCTAATCGTTTCATCTCAACATAGCTCCGACACCCTACATCGGAGGCAATCTGTTTAACATATTCTAACCTTGGTCTACCCCTACAGTTTTTGTCCTCGACCCTTCCTTCCATAACTAAGCTTGCTATTCCTGGGTGTCTTAGTATGTGTCCTACCAACCTATCTCTTCTCTTCATTAGCAGTCGCCAGAAACATCTCTCCTCTCCCACTCGTCTTAATACCTCTTTGTTTGTAACCCTATCTACCCATCTGATCTTCATCATTCTCCTGTAACACCACATTTCAAATGCTTCAATTCTCCTCTTTTCTGCTGCACCAATAGTCCAAGTTTCACTTCCATAGAGCGCCAAGCTCCAGACAAAGGCTTTCAAAAATGACTTCCTAATACCTAAATCTATATTCGATGTCAGCAGATTCCTTTTTTGTAGAAATGCTTTCTTTGCCTGAGCCAACCTACTTTTAATATCTTCTTTGCTTCGTCCATCACTGGTTATTCTGCTTCCTAAGTAACAGAAGTCTCCTACTTCCTTCATCTTTTCACCTGCCAATTTGATCTCCATAGAGGTTTCTGATTTATTTCGGCTGCATTCCAGTATTTTTGTTTTACATTTATTTATTTTCATCATGAATTCTTTCCGGAAGACGGAGTCCATACCATTCAAAAACTCATTCAAATCCTCAGGCTTGTCGGCCAAGATGACGATGTCATCAGCAAATCTCAGAGTTGAAATTATTTCTCCTTGAATCTTCACTCCCACTTTAAATTTTTCTCTAATTTCCTTCATTGCTTGTTCAATGTAAAGATTGAAAAGTATGGGTGATAAGTTGCAGCCTTGCCTTACACCTTTCTGAATACCAGCTTCTCTCTCATGTCCTTCAACTCGAATGACTGCTGTCTGGTTTCTGTACAGATTGTATATCACCCTCCTATCCCTGTACTTTATTCCAATTGACTTCAAAATGTCAAACAATTTAGTCCAATCAACGTTATCAAAAGCCTTTTCTAAGTCTACAAAAGCCATGAACGTTCTCTTATCTTTCCTTATTCTACCTTCTAAAATCAGCCTAAGACTTAGTACAGCTTCCCTTGTTCCTACATTTCTCCTGAAACCAAACTGGTCTTCACCCAACTCCGTTTCTATCTGTCTTTCAATCCTCTTGTAAATTATTCTAGACAGGATCTTTGAAGCATGAGTAATCAAGCTGATTGTACGGTAATCTTCACATCTGTCAGCTCCCACTTTCTTTGGTATAGGGATGATTACATTCTTCTTGAAATCAGGGGGTACCTCACCTGTCTCATAAATCCTACACACTAAGTGAAATAACCTGATCAGACCTTCATCTCCTATGCAGCGTAGCAACTCAATCGGTATATCATCTATGCCTGGTGCTTTGTTCCTACTTAAGTCTTCCAAAGCTCTATCAAATTCTGATCTCAATATTAAATCTCCTTTCGCATCCTCATCAATTTCCTCCTCCCTTTCCATTACATGATTCTCAATCTCCTTTCCCTTATACAAACTCTCTATGTAAGCTTTCCATCTCTCAACCTTTTCTTCCCTATCTGTTAGAGGCTTTCCATTTGTGTCCTTAATATTACAGCACTTAGTCTTCTTTTCCCCAAAAGTATTCTTAATCCTTCGATAAGCTGTGTCTACTTTTCCTAATTTCAGACAATTTTCTATACCTGCACATTTCTCTTTCAACCATTCTTCTTTCGCTTCCTTGCACTTCTTGTTAACCTCATTTCTCAGACGTCTGTATTCTGCTTTCCCCTTTTCATCTCTTAGATTCTTGTGTTTCCGTCTTTCATCCATCAATTCTAGTATATCCTGAGTGATCCACGGTTTTCTACCTATTCTTTCTTCCCTACCAATGTTTTCTTCTGCGGATTTTGTTATTTCATTCTTCAAAAGTGCCCATTCGTCTGCAATTGAAGTTTGTTTAGGGTTTTTCATTAGTCCTTCCTTTATACTCTTCTTGAATCTTTCGTTTACATCCTTCTCTTTCAGTCTGTCTATTGCCCACCTTTTTGGCTTTTGACTTTTCTTCAGTTTCTTCAACTTTAATCTGCATTTCATTACAACCAGATTGTGATCAGAGTTTATGTCAGCACCAGGATATGTTTTACAATCCAAAATCTGGTTTCGAAACCTCTGCTTGACCATAATGAAGTCGATTTGGTAACGCCCTGTATCTCCTGGTCTCATCCATGTGTATATTCTTCTATTGTGGTTATTGAATAAGGTGTTAGCTATGACCAATTCATGCTCGGTGCAGAATTCTACCAGCCTGCTTCCTCGATCATTCCTTTCACCTAATCCGAAATCTCCTACTATCTTCCCTTCTCTCCCTTTTCCTACCACAGCATTCCAATCTCCCATTACTATAACATTTTCATCACCCTTGATATACCTCAGAATTTCGTCTATTTCTTCGTAGACCTTTTCAACATCCTCATCATCAGCTTGACTGGTAGGCATATAGACTTGTACCACTGTAGTGCAGGTAGGTTTTGTATTGATTTTTGCTACAATAATCCGTTCACTAAATTGCTCATAATATTCCACCCGCTGTCCAAGTTTCCTACTCAATATGAGGCCAACTCCTGCTTGGCCATTGTTTGATTTAGTGCTAATGACCCTATAGTCTCCTGACCAAAAGTCCTGTTCTTCCTGCCAGCGCATTTCACTAATCCCAACCAAATCCAACCTCAACCTATCCATTTCCCTTTCTAAGTTTTCTAACCTTCCACTTCCTAGCAGACTTCTAACATTCCACGCTCCGATCCGTAGAATGTCAGATTTCCTCTTTGTCACTTCTGTGATGTTAACCCCCTCTCGAGTAGTCCCCACCCGGAGATCCGAACGAGGGGCTAGTTTACCTCCGGATTGAAATTTTACAAGGGAGGAGGCCATCATCACATGTAATTATGCATAGAGAGGTGCATATCCTCGGGAATAGCATACGGCTGTAGTTTCCCGTTGCTTTCAGCCGTGCAGCAGGACGCAGTGTAGCCATTATTGGCTTATATTATCAATATCTTAACCGTCTATAAGACTAGTAAAGAATTGATTTATTCTGAAAGGCTGCTACTCCCTTTCAGAATAAGTAAAGAGCAATTCTACTAACAAAAATACTAACCTTCTACTGTACTAACAATTAAATACCAAAACTCTACTAACAAAAAACTTAAGTTCCACCAACAACAAATACTACCACTAAAACAGTCTGTCAACAGGCACACTCACATGCACCCTCACACATCACAGTCTACTGAAACAATGAACTATAACTAATAAACAATGCAACTGCTACCAGACACACTCACACACCACAGTCTAATAGAACAATGACATATATCTAATAGACAAACTAACTACCTACTTACAACTAAAACTAACTACATACTTACTGTACTTTTATTTGAATTGACAATATTTACAAAATGCAATTTAGATAGAAAATACTTACAAAATGTAATTTAGATTCAAAATTGTCACAAAATGCAATTTAAGGGGGACGTATGCAAAATTGCACTAAGTGAGAAATGGTTTCATTTCGGCTGTATTAAGGTAAATAAGGAGGATTGTGTAGTCGGGAATTGGTTTTTGACGTTTGTAACAGTGTTTTATACGAGTGTATTCATAAGAGAATCTACGTCTGATACTAGATCGTTCAGTCCATAACATTTCGTATACTGGAGAGGCGAGCAGCAAATTTATGTGAAGTGAGACAAACATTATTAACACCGTATTGAAGCCATTGATATTTACTAAGCTGCATGTATTTATGAACATTGAGGCAACTCATATCAGTGAGATGGTATGGACATGTAAAACGAATGGAGGAGGATACACGAGACGAAGTGGGTTGGAAAGAGACCGAGAGACAGGTGGCTGAAGGGGGTGGAAGAAAGCGTGAAGAAGAGGGGAGAAGACTGGACAAGGGTGGAGGCTGAGAGATGGTGGGAAGACAGAAGACGTTGGAGAGGCTTGTGTTCCATTAATTAAAAAAATGTAACGTATAGAAGGGCTATTTCGGAAAATCACAGCAACCTTCAATATTGTTTAACGATTTCCATCAGTTGCAGATTATGAGCTGAAATACTAGCGAGGCCAAACATTTACTAACTTAATAATAATAATAATATCGGTTTACGTCCCTTTTAACTATCCCATGTCGCGTCGCGGTGCCCGAGTTTCACCCGGAAGAGGATATTTAATGCAACAGTCAACCTAATAGCACGGCTCCCTCGCATTTAAGCACCCCAAATGTCTACTGACTGAGCTGTGATTCAACCACCACAATAGCCGGCTTCGGTGGCGTAGTTTGGTAGCATGCTGAGCTTCTATGCCGAAGGTCGCGGGTTAGTAGGTATGGATTATCTATGAGAGTGTGTTAACTGATGGTGTGTGTAGTCGTATTGTGGACGGGGATACTTGAAATAAGCAACAGTTACCGGCAGTTAGCTCTGTACTTCCCCATCCCACTCCCCAGGTATACTACAGCAGCGTAAAACATTAGCCCCCCATGAAGGACTACAGATTCTGGATCCAGACCAGGAGGACCCAGATGAGGACCAGGAAGATCCATACTGGCAGTACGACCCACGCTACCCTCGGCGACCGCCAGTATTGCGTCAAGTGATCACTACAGACGAACTTGGATTCCCAGATCTTTCCGTGTCGGCGCCAACTAAGAAGCCGCAGCCACCGACACACTACAGATCGACAGCAGTGTAGGCAGCCAACCCGATCCCGTACGGACACCCCCTGCGGAAGGTACGCAACAGCCATCATGCAGAACGGAGTGTCTCTACCACGTCCAACAGGAGCTCTAGCGATCTACAGGCAGACGCGCAGTTCACCCCTTATGGATTCAGTGATAGAGGTCCTCCTCTCAAACCGAGTGATTTGTGAGTTCAAACCTAACAATGCGTTCCCGGTTTTCCTGGTGTCTAAGCAGGATAATAGTGCAAGAATTATATATGACATGTCGGTCTGGACAGAACATATCAACACACCGAAATTCACTGTCTATGGGGGTTTTAATTTTTTGGAGATGAGGTGGTCTGCTAACGTATCAAATAATATATTGGTATCAAAATTGATTCATGTGTATCCTATGGCTGAAAAAATCAAAGAGAGGTCAACTCTTGCTCACAAGAGACCCGTGCTATTTCCTGCCTAGACCCTATAGGGGTCGCTGAGACTCCTAAGTTGGAAGAAGTTAGGATCGTCATTGCCCTGGAAATTCTTTGTGATCAGAAGAATTTGTTTTCTGGCGCAATGGCTGACCGCATCAAGAGCAGCTACTCCGCACTTCTGAGACTGCCCTCCGTCACAGCGCGTTTGAAGCAGGTCGACGGAAAAGAGCCACGGCTCGACGTGCTGTGGTGTGAATTAGTGGCTTCAGCACCTTCCTCAGTTCCTGCCAAAAATGATCTCACAAGCTTCGTTAAAATGATACTGACTTTGTATCACAACAGTGCAGCTCTAGAGAGAAGGAGTGCATGATCGTCAATCACAAAGAAGCAAGTCTGATTGGCATGCATACTGTTCAGGATGCTGTGATGGCAGCTGGTGGAGTAGAAAAGATAACCGTGAGCAAGAGTCCACACTGCACGAAACTCCTGCGCCGTGTTCATGGAAGCAAAACAGGTGCGAAGCGACGGCTAATGTGGCAGTCGAAAGAAAAACCACAAAAGATCTCCAGTAATTGGAAAAAAAAAAGTACTGTCAAAAGAACAATTTTGTGCTGTGTATAACTGAAGTTCTTAGTAACAATCTTGTATTTGTCAAAGTGACTTATTTAATTTCGTTTTTGCATTATTTTATTTTCTATTATCTACTTTGATAAAATAAATCTAAATTAAAAAGTATTCGCGGCGTGTCGCATGTGGAATTTTACTGTTTTTAGCCTTTCCATGCTCTTCTTTCGCAGGGGAGATGCACATACCAAATTGTTTTAAAGTCCGTTCAAACACTCAATGCAAATGCGTCACACATGCATAAATTTCAAAAACTACAAACAATATCTCACAGCTCTCGACATTTTACTATCGAACACCCGTCACCAACATGTGGCTTCAAAATACACCACACAAGTGACAGAATTCTTCTCGTATGGGCAGGCATCGTTTCAGTCGCTTGTTAACCACTGTTTGTGTCGGATTTCCTTTCATTGTTATTGTCATTGTTTCGTTACTTTTACTTCTCCGAAGTTCGACCCGAGGACTGGACACATCCCGTACAGCATGTACAGAAAGAAATACTGAAGGCGGTCTGGATTTCGCGGTGGATGAAATGATTATTAACCTTGGCAGTTCATCAAGCTCTGACGAAGACAATGATGGTGATGATGATAGGGACAGTGAAGGGATGGAGGGCGTCAAAGAAACCCTTGCCAAGTGACTGAGGATAATTTATTTCTTGGTGTCAGTTCGCTTGCGTCAATCGATAATAGAGCACAGACTATTGTTTCCCGTCATAGTGTTCAAAATACCGCCTACAATTCGACAATATAAAACCACGGCAATAATATCGCCCCAGAGGGGCTTGTTTGAGTGCTCAGTGCTAAATATGTATTTACCTTAACTTTACTTTTTCTTTATCACGAAAGCTAATATTAACCGTTGAGAGTCGCGATTCTGTGAGTGTGCATGGTGTTATCCGTCGACTACTGTAGTCAGCTGTGAACGACCTCCACTCAGACTCTTGTTTCATGTTAAAGGATAATCATTGCATGGTGAGTTTTTTATATTCATTAGCTGTAGAGTGTTTGCCCTCTTTGTCGTATTTATTAAATTGAATACGTATGATAAAGGTATCATAGCTTCGGTGTGTAATTTATTTATTCATCTAAAAATATCGTATTTCTCTGTTCGAATGTCCTCGGTGTTGACTCAGGATCGTTATCTTAAATATATTACGTATAATTGTACCGAAATAATGTCTGAAGTGTAGCGCTGTGTATTATTCGAATCAGCTGATTTACAACGCTAAAAACTTAGCAACACAGCTCAGCTGTTCCAAGCTCCCGACATATCCTTCGCGTAGTTTCCTTTGAAATAAAGGGTGTAGTGTGCCCATTTAGCATGAAATATGCCAATCACAGTATACCAGCGTAGCTCAATTCGGGATTTCGGGGCAGTGGTAAGTTCCCCCACTCTGTGACTCACATATTTTGGATTAATTAGAGGATACACTTGCAAAATAACAACAAAATCAACTCCTATTTAAACATATTTAATTCATAAAATTAATGGCGCTACAAACATTTTAACACTTTAATTACTGACCCAAATATCAACTGCTTGTTCCAAATGAACAAGGGATCACAAAATAAAATAAACAAATATTGAATTCAAAACCTGTGGTTTCCACATAAACCAACAATTCTTACTTAGTCTCACTTCCATAAAGCACTAACATCAAGTTTACAAAACTCCGAGCTCGTTGGCTCCATGCCTTTACATTATTACAGTGTCATTCTTGTACACCTCAAACATTAGCTTTTATATTTTCTTATTTCTCAAGGACAAATATATAATCATATTTAAAATCTACTTTAATTATCTAACTCAATGTTTTTGGGGCATGTCCACACATTCAGTTGTTATCATCTCTCTTTATTTCACAAACATATTAAGGTAATCAGAAAATCAATTGTGTACTCCAGAGCGTGAAGGTACTTGACACAGTCAAAAAACTATAGTTACTCCCGAACTCAGTTGCCTTCAATCAACTCGTGGAATCCCACGTCCTTACATTATTACAATAGGGATTGTTATTTATCTCTTATGTCTTAATAGACCATTATCATATAAGAAACTACGATCTGAACCGGCAAACGAAATATCTATCTTTAAGGACCTCGGTTCAACGCCCGGGTCGTTTACAACTTTAAACACTCCTGGTGTATTCATTTCTCTTTTACAACAGCTTACGAGACGGTCTCGGTTCCATCTCGCTTTAAAAGAGCTAGACTCTACGACAAGGGGTGCGATTTATGACATCTTAGGGTGGCGGAGCCATCCTATCTGACCCAACATTAGTCGTTTATTTTCAAGGCTTTTAAAACAAACCTTTCCATTCTATCCAGTTCTGAGGAGACCGAGCTTTATTGTACCGTAACATTCAAACAACTATTCTTTGGTTCACAGACCATTTTCATATCCTTGGCATTTATTAATTATGAGAGGGTCCTCATTGATTGGGAAGATTAAATACACATACGACGACGGAGAATTTCAGGGGCTTTTATCATAAGAAGATCCTGCATTCGAATCTCTTCAGGTGCCTCGGGAACTAATCCCGTACAGAGGACTTATTACAAATTGCGATTTAGAGTCGGCCGTGGCCCAATGACATACACTCAATAATACCATATATTAGCTCCCTTTTTAAATACATACACAATGCCTCGTGATACTAATGTCACAAATAGAGGACTTACACAATTATCAATTCACTGCAATCAACTACCCTCCATAAGTAATGTACCAAGTATTTCAACCACTACGCGTTCCTAGCGTGACACTTTAATATTATATTTGCGCTCATTATGCGCTATGCATTATTTTAAGCCGAAAATGTCTTCCCAAGAACTGATAAATCTCATTAGTAACAATTCATATTATTTTAATTCACATATTAATCTTTCCATGGTCGATAAATCGCTCCCTGTTTGAAAATATTCTATTGAACCTCATTTCTTACACATACGTTAAGGCTTAACGTTCTTATGTTCATATCAATTTATTTGATTTTTGTTTAACATTTCCATATTTAATTATTATTATTATTCTTTATTCTTTATATAAGCTCAAAAGCTATTTCTTTCATATCTCAACTTTACTTTATTTCAATGTCTTTCATGATATTTAACTGATATTTCGCTTGCTCTTATGACATTTGTTAAATACTTTAACCCTTTATTCACCTATTACCTCTACGGGATTTATTCTTTACATAATTATTCATAATTTCTCTATTTATTTTATTATTGTTCAGACCGTATTCATGATTATTCAGTATTCATTCATTAAAACACATCCCTTTCACTCAAAACTCCGGTGAGTTGTACACAATCAATTTCTGACACCAAAATAAAAATGAATTTTGTACTTACATATTTTCAGATCATCCCATGATCTTAAATCTGGTGTGGTGTTTCATTTTTGGGGCCCACTTTGAACTTTTTACACCATATTGAAGGTATTCATCTTACGTAAAAACACTTTTTGACCTATATCTAGAACACTTAATATTGACGACATTTTTATATACTGGTGTGTCCCTTTTGAACACATAATAACACTAAAAATATTTTTTTAACACACAATCTTGATTATTTTACACTTCACAATTACCCGATCACTAGGCCGTACTTCTGAGCCTATCACACGTGATCTTCTTTAATTCCCGTCTCCAAGGGTGAGATTTATCCGATGTCGGCTTCCTATTCTGAAGAATCCGAAAGTCCCGAAACATCTACTGTTCCCTGGAGTTCAATTCTGCTATTCCTATCCTGGATAACTGGCTATTGATCTAGCTTGAACGGCTTCTCTGTAGATCTGTCTATCGATCCTAACGAAAGTCTATATGGATCGAGGTCTCCTCTAAGACCTATAGATTTAGTTTCTAACAGCTAGCACTTCTTGATTCTAGTACTATTAGAATTGTTCGCCTGATATCTGGAGCTAATGTTTATAGTCTCCTATTCTATTTATTTGAACTGTTTTAACGCTCCTACGTTCGAACCTTATTCTGTTCTTCCTTTTTAGGTTGCTTCAATTTAAATAACAGTTTATCTGTCTGGTACGATACTTCCGTACGTTATGATCTGTTCGTTCGAACATATAACGACCTATCGCCTTTAAGTCCGACGTTCGCAGCCTGCTCTGACTATATCTTGCGAATTTTCACTTTAACTTGTATACAGTCGGGCCTAAATCCTATAATTAGGATTTTCCTAATATTTCACTACGGCGATACTTTAAAATCTCGCCTTGAATGCTCCTTATGGAGGCAAGCAAGTCGTTACTACTGTGACGCCTGTGGCTATCGGATCTTGCTTCGGCGGTGTTAAACAGCGTTTCTCCCCTCAAGGAGTACTGGTAGCTGTTATCGATGTAACGCAGAGTTACGTCCCTCACGGGCTCTCAGAATAACTGCATGTGCTGATATAACTTCACGTCCTCCTGGACGGATTCGTGATGCGTGATGCGTGGCGATACCCCTCGGGCCGTTCGAATACTGCATGATTGGCTTGGAAACGCCCGAAGCTTTATACTGTTTTACTACAAAAAAATAAGACTCAAGCCTTTCCTGTGGTCAACTTCTAAAATAATGATGCCACAAATATAAAAATTATACCTTCCGAAAGCTCGTCTTTTCAATGTCAAATGATCTTATTGCACCTAAGAATCGATCGTGCAATTCGGAGATATTAATTAATTTCTCGTCCTCAATTGTGTGGGTGTTGCATTCTTTTTGCTCTCTCCCTTCCACAGAGGCTTAGGTAATTCACCGATGACGTCGTCTTACGTCGGCAGTTTATTTCTGCACAATTATTACATGGTTTCTCTATACTGAAAAATCTCTCATTCCAAATGATTCACTGTACTGTGCTTGTTTACTCATTATTATGCTCGTAAACGTGTTAATTTTAATTATTCCTCTTCTGGCGCGTATGCGACGTTGTCAATTTCCAGCCACGTCAGCTTGAATTCCGATTCAGGCTTCTCTTTCTATCACGGTGGAAGATTCCACTCAGTTATTAATACTCGTGACCGACCCTCTCTGAAATGTTGAGTGGGGTGATCTCATCTAAGGAGCATCTGTCCCTAGTCGCTTGCACAATGTTAAGCTATATTCCTGGCTTAAAATCTCTCTCCGTTCCTTTAGGAAACTATACTTTTCTTTCATTTCTTCCTTAAGGACATGGATTCGACCGTCATGGACCCTATGGCCCAAGGGTTCATCAGGTGAGAAGCATGCTCAGAAATCTTGCCGTGTGGCGGTTGGGCGTAGGTTCTTGTTATGTGGCGACCGTGGGTTGCGGAGAGGAAAAGCGGGACAAAGTGACAGGAAGGCTGTCAGTACCGAATGCGCGGGGTTAGCAATACTGTATTTGTCCCATATTTTACGCGTGTAATAGCGGACATACCCAGTGGCGTACGCAGGATTTCCTTCTGGGGGGGGAGGGGGGTTCATTAATAAAATAGGGTAATTAAGCACATTATTAAAGGACAGATGACCTTGCTGTTCCGCCCCTGAAAACAACAGTTATCATCATAATTAAAATGGCATTTCGATTAATATTCATAAAAAACAATAATTAAATAACCGTTCTCTATGCATGATTAGGCTATTATTTTTTCGACACAATGAAAAAATGAAAAATATGGAAAACAGTAACTAAATATTAAAAGTGAAACGATGGAGTGGTACCATGACCATAGTTACGTTGTTGCTTATAATATTGATATTATGCGAGAGAAAGATAATGTTTTGCTCTCCGTGTTCCTACTGCCATTACTTTTGACTCTCAAAATCTGCCCAACTTAATGACTTTATCCGTATTAATAATTGGAATAAATTGCAGAAACTCTTCATGTACTGCATTATCTTTAACGAAACGGACACACAATTAAAGCAACCCGAAGCGACGTGAAAAAGGTTACCGATCGCACACTTTAACAGTAAAACTGATCCATGGCTAGCTCCAACGCTGAAGGAGGAGTCTCGCTGGGAGTTGACTGCAGGACATTTACCAAGTGAGGAATGTGATCTCATTTAAAATATATACAGGAGTAATAAATGTTGGACATTTTCCCGTAAATTACAGCAGTTTATGTTTGAATTGCTTATAAGATAGTGACAAAGAAAGTGTTTCTCCAATTGGATGATTGTATTTAACTGTATGCACGTCATATAATCTTGGCGAGGTGCATTTTTTTTTCTTTCACGGAGCAACATTACACCGTAGTATTTGTATTTAGTTTTCTGGCATCTTGTTTTAAATTATTGACTAACATATTTCCAAATGCAGACAATCCATACCTCCATTAGGATTCGGGTTCCATAATTCATGCAAAATGAGGTTCGTTCGTTTGTGAAATTGAGGTCATAACTCCCCTACCCTTTCAGTGATTACCGTGATTTCAGTGATTTACGTAGACTAGGGTGAAGATATAAATGAGCATTTCAAAATAATTGTCGCCAGTTGTTTGGTTTATTAACTTAGGGTAATATTTTCCATAGGTACTGAAAACTGGGCACGGTTGGATTTTAAGGTGGAACCGCATGTGCTATCAAATATCGCTTTCTTGCAATACCTGGAATATGTATAGAATTATAAAATGATTATTGGTTAAATAAGGGTTAATAGATAGGCTATTATGATTATAATGATTAAATAAATATTACAGAAGAAACGATGCGAAGTTAGTGAATATTAGGCTTACAGGTACGGCGAATAGCCTACAACTCGTACCTTAAGTCACAAGTTAGCATTTAAACGGGTCACGTTAATGCATAATATACTAATATAAAAACCGGATATCTAATTATAATAATATTCTCACATATAACATATTTAATTTGCACCAACTTAATTATTGTAGTCTGAGATATGTTTGACCACTCCCGTTTGAAATGTGCAAATCGCACATTTTGTAGGCAAGCTGTTTGTTATGGTCGTCTCTGATGCGAAGTTTTACTAATTACTCTTTTAGGAGACACTTGTCTTTGGAATATTCATGAAAGGCCAACCCTCTAGTTCTTATATCATAAGTTGAACGCCTAAAAACAAAACCACAATCCAAAATAATAAAGAAGATAATCACGAACGAACGATTCACTGTCAATGAAAATCAAATGGAGATTCGCGGACCGGAAGTTCGCTATGCATAAGCTTCGGTGCCATTTTAACTCGTGGAAGCTCTATACGGTTACGGTACCATACAATTCAGTCACTTCCCGTAAACATTTATTATGTGTCACTCCTATTCTCTACTTTCTCAACCCTCTTCAGTAAAACAGTCATTTATATCAGCTCTTCTCAGGTAAACGATATTTTATTTGTGTTCGTCGCATTTCGTCCCATCTGAGTGAGAGTTCGCGCGTGCGCGCTTTGCTCATGCTACGGATTAGGCCTAAATCTTGCCATCACCCGTGGGCTGCGGAAGTATCTCCAAAAAATGCAGTTACACTTACGCCAGAAAATCTTGATTCGCGCTTTAAGATTCATTTTTCAGCCATTCGGTATGCGAACTCTAGTGTTAGAGGATTCTAAAATATACGGGAATTTGGTGGATTTTCGTACGGGAAATACGGGAATTATACGGGAATTTGAAGATAGATCATCGCTCGACACCCTGTAATACCTCGGGTGGAAAACAATCCACGAGTATGTCATCGGATTCTGGGGGGCCTACAACTTTATGTGACCCAGTAGGATCTACACGAAACCATAAAAGGAATATCACGTACCTAGCTACGATCAATATAAACTGCTTGATTAAGACCGGAAAGCTTAAACACACGCTTTAACTCCTGAACGACAAGAACATCAGTATAGCAGCCCTCTAAGAGACTAAGTTTCCGGACGAAGAAGCCATAGAGTCTCAATTATATAGAATATATAAAGGGAAACCTGGTAATAGAGTAATGGAGAATGTACCCTTCCTCGGGACTGGGTTCGCAGTACATCATAGACTGGTTAGAAGCATTCTTGACTTCTCCTCATCCAACGATAGAACCTTGGTATTTTCCTTCAGATTCAAGAATAGGGGATACTCTCTGGTTAACTTCCACGCTCCTACCAATGACTCTAACAGAAAAAAAAAAAAAAAAAAAAAAAAAAAACAGAAATGACAGACCAGTACTGGGATTCCCTTGAGGAAACCCTAGACAAGGTCCCAAATCACCATACGACTGTACTGCTAGGAGATTTCAACGCCCAGATCGGCAGTGAACAGAAATACCAGAAGATTGTTGGAAGATATCCTGCCCACAAGAGAACCAACACCAACAGCGAACGCTTAATCAGTGTATGTAGCAAGTATGGATTACTCTTGATGTCTACGACTTTCAAACACCTTCGCAGGAAGGCCATGACGTGGCGATGCTCAAACAGCATGTTGGGCGAGTTCCAGATCGACCACATAGCAATAGACAGGCAGCACCACAGGGACATTATGAATGACAAGGTGCTACGAGGGACCAATATCGACTCTGATCACTACCTGTCGCTGGTCAAGATGAACCTGAAGCCACTAAACAAGACCACTGGTATGCTAGCGAAGAACAAGTAGATCCCTAGGTTAGATATCACCAAACTTAAAGAAGACAGCACTAGTTACCAAGATAGGCTGATTCATAATACCAGCAGGATTAACTCCTCTACCATGTGGGATCCACTTAGGGATGCCATAACAGTAGCGGCTCAGGAAACAATCCCCAATAGACCTAAAGGGAACAAGCATCTGTGGTGGTCCTGCGAATGTGATGAAGCTATAGAGGTCAGGCGACTAGCATGGATCAAATGGAACCTACATGAGAATGAATCTAATTTACAAGCCTTTCTTACACAAAGGAAGACCACATCCAGCATCATAAGAGGGTCCAAGAGGAAGCACAACAAAGAATTGATTAAGCAAGCAGAGGAACAACTCTAGAGACCTATATAAGGGCCTCAAGCAACAAACAACCCAGTTCGCATCCCATACCTTGCATCTCCAGAGAAGAGATGGATCGCTGTACCTTAATGACAGCGACTGCACCACGACCCTAGCTGACTACTTCCAAGGACTTGTAAACTCCAAAGAACCTACAGAGCATCTCCCAGGTACAGAACCAGCTAACCCTAATACCGAGTACATCCCTCCTCCCACCTACGAAGAAGTCATAGATGTCATTAGACTCCGCAAGAACAATAATGCCTCTGGAGAAGACGGGATAGTAGCAGAAATGTTGAAACATGCCGGAGAACACACCTTCAGGAGAATACAAAAAGTGATCCTGGACATATGGGCTAGTGAGAGGCTCCCAGATGATTCGAAGTCAGCCATTATCCATCTGATACACAAGAAGGGAAGCAAAACAGACCCCAGCAACTACAGAGGAATATCACTCCTTGCTGTCGCCTATAAGATATTTTCCAAGATTCTGGAACGGCATGTAACGAGACAGCTGGATAATGAGTTAGGAGAATATCAAGCAGGGTTCAGAGCATCGCGGTCCTGTACCGAACAGATACAAGACCTGAAGACTATCCTTCAATACAGCAAGAAAAGAGCCAGACAATGGGTAGCTATCTTTGTCAACTTCCAGAAAGCATACGACTCTGTGGACAGAATTACTCTCTTCAACATCTTAAGAGAACTAGGACTCGATGACAAGATCAATAGGCTGATGCAAGCCACCACAGCCAAAGAAAAGCTTAGAGGACAGCTCTCTGAGAATTTCGCCATTAGAACGGGTGAGGCAAGGAGACGGCATCTCATGCATATTATTTGTGTCCTAGAAAATATCATTAGAGAGTGGACGAGATCCCTACCAGCTAACACCGGATTAAGGATGGGGATCAAAGCAGACAATCTTAGGATCCCATGCCTAGCCTTTGCTGATGATCTTACTTTGTTAGCAAATGTCATGCAAGAGGCCACTACTCAACTCCAAACACTGCACTCAATAGCGGCTAAAACAGGTCTCTTGATCAACATAGGAAAGACCGAGTTTGTTACCAACATCGAAGATGCCCCTAGAACGATGAGATTCAGTGATAATATCTACATCAAGAGAGCCAGAAGTGTCAAGTACCTTGGAGAATGGTTTTCCGAGGACCTCAGCGAAACGGTGGCTCTCGAACCCAGGAGACTCAAACTAGATAAAGCATACCATGCCTGTAAAAAACTGTACACTTCCAAACATTTATTGATGAATGTCAAACTAAGACACTACAATGCAGTAGTCAGACCTTCAGTCCTCTATGCAGCAGAGTGCCTATATCTAACTAAGAAGACCCTATTAAGAACCCTTGAGGTGCAAGAAAGAATGTTCCTGAGAAGGATAGTAGGACCAAGGATTCTACCAGATGGAAGACAATGGTATAAACCAAATCGTGAGCTCTACCAGCATCAAGAAAATCTCATAGATGCTATCAGAAGAAGGCGACTGACTTTCTACGGACACCTGTCCAGAATTGACTCTAACAGGTTATCCCATAGGATCTTCAAGGTTGCTAACAAGGGCAAAGCCACTGGATTCTTGTGGATGAAGCAAGTAGAGAAGGATCTTGCGGAACTCCATATTAATCAAAATTACATAGATGACCGGAGTAACTATCATATAACTGTCAAATTACACCCTTCGTAACGTCCCTCACAAAAGCTACCCACAGACCAAAGAACGAGACCAGGAAATGGTCTGAGGAGCGCAAGATTGAACTAAGTAGGAAAATGAAGGTCTACTGGGCCATCAGAAAGGCTCAAGGCACCTACAAGAAAGCAGCTGCCAAACCCACCACTCAGAACACCAATCATGGCAAACGACGAAGAGGCCAGCAAGAAACATACAGCTAAAACACAAGCATCGTGGTC
This sequence comes from Meconema thalassinum, assembly GCA_946902985.2. Classification (NCBI taxonomy): domain Eukaryota; kingdom Metazoa; phylum Arthropoda; class Insecta; order Orthoptera; family Tettigoniidae; genus Meconema; species Meconema thalassinum. Next base: position 1,959,182,696 of record OX336388.2, read on the forward strand.
CATAGATGGCCTTAACGAACTGAAAAGAAAGAAAAAAGAAAAAAAATTACAGTCAGTCTGAAAGACTAGACGTCATATCATTTCAAATGATGCATGCTACAAATGCTACACGTGTTAGAAAGGCTCAGGAGGGCTTCTCGCGAGAAAGGCTCAGGAGGGCTCTTTCAACAGACTCCATTACCCATTAACTTAGGCTTCCCGTGCGGGCACCTCTTTAAGGGTCACCCTGTATTTGAATTGAATCTAACATACTGTATACCTCGTTACGTGTCACCCTGTATTTTGCTCTGACATCCTGCACACCTCTTTAGGAGACACCCTGTATTCTTATCTGGCATCTTGTATATCTCTTTAGAAGTCACCCTGTATTCTTGTGTGACATCTTGTACACCTCTTCAGGAGTCACCCTGTATTCTTCTCTGTCATCTTGTACACCTCTTTAAGAGTCACCTTGTATTCTTATCTGGCATCTTGTATATCTCTTTAGGAGTCACCCTGTATTCTTATCTGGCATCTTGTACTGTATTTTGCTCTGACATCCTGCTCACCTCTTTAGGAGGCACCCTGTATTCTTATCTGGCATCTTGTATATCTCTTTAGAAGTCACCCTGTATTCTTGTGTGACATCTTGTGCACCTCTTTAGGAGTCACCCTGTATTCTTCTCTGCCATCTTGTACACCTCTTTAAGAGTCACCTTGTATTCTTATCTGGCATCTTGTATATCTCTTTAGGAGTCACCCTGTAATCTTATCTGGCATCTTGTACACCTCTTTAGGAGTCACCCTGTATTCTTTTCGCTTCGCTCGAAGCCCCAGGTCGCTCGACGCCCCAGGACTCTTTCAATAGACTCCATTAACCATTAACTTAGGCTTCCCGCTTGGCTGCGTGACGTCACGCACTCGCCGTCCATTACCCATTAACTTAGGCTTCCCGCCCGGCTGCATGACGTCACCGTCTCCGTAACGCATAACTTTTGACTCAAGCATAACGATGAAGTCGACAAGATCATTTGAAATTATAAAAACTGAGCATCACATTATCAAATAGTTGGGTCGAAGACATGAATTTTGCAACCTTCACATGCAACCTTCACTTTGAACCACGAATCATACTACCATCAACTCCCACTGCAGCCTAATTATCAACATAATGCTGTAGAAGCCTGTAGCAGCGTTCCCTTTATACCATCATCCCTCAGGATACTCAGCATCTGCCCTGGGTACTCTCCTTCTCTAGATCTACAAAACACAAACAGAACAGTCTATTCCTCTTGTAGCTTTTCTCAATAACTTGGTGCATACTAAACATTTAATCCTTACATCCTCGTTGTGATCTAAAGCCACACTGGTTTTCATCCATCTTACTCTCGACCAATGATCGAACTCTTTTTGCTATGATCCCTGAGTACGCTTTGCTCAGGACACTTATGCTTCTATAGTTGTTGCAGTCTTTCCTGTTACCTTGCTCATAAATTGGGGCGATTACTGCTTTTGTCCAGTCCTAAATCCCATGCCATTTCGAGTATCTTATGCAACCATTTCAGCTCTGCTTTCCCACTATACTTTACCATTTCCCTTTGAATTTCATCTACCCTTGCCGCTTTGTGGCATTCTAATTTTTTAATCACCCTCTCCACCTCCTCAACCATGATCCTGCTTCCGTCTTCATTCTCCTCCTGCATAATCTCAAAATCTTCCACATTGCCAGATAGGTCTCCATTTACATTTAGCAAGGTTTTAAAGTATTTTGCCAGCTTCTCAATGCTCCCTTGGTATCTACAATGAGTTCCCCTGAATTATCCAGAACACTGCTTATTTCTCTTTTTCCCCCATTTCTGCAATTCTTTATAACACTCCATAATAGTACGTTATGCAACGAGCCTATAATGGCTATAATTAAGACACGAGTATTTTTATAAAACCAGCGTATGCGAGTTTTATAATTTCCATACGAGTGTCTTAATTACCATTATAGGCGAGTTGCACACGACTGTTTATGTTCGACGATAATTATAACTTTATTATATGTTTTAACATAAATATTCATAAATATCTGTTGAGATTCAGCCACTTGAATTTTGTGATCGGAGAGCCAGTATGATATCTCTGTCTTTAAAGATCTCTGAACGACCGACGCATGCGCTCTGTGTGCTTGCCATATTATGCAGGCCATATGTTTACATCTGCCGTCCCTCAGTAATATTGTCACCGGAGTCGTTTGAAGGCAATGCGCTGTGTAGAAATTAGGGTTGGTGATATTAAGGTACAGAGCTATTTCTTGTCTCATATTCGCCAGTTTATTTATGCGAACATATGGACGGTGCGTATTCCATGTCGGTAATTTATTATAGTTCGATGTTGTGTTTATGTCCGACATGTTGGATTTTGAGCGCATGCGCGAAGGTATCGTTACCTAATTGGTCAATGAACGAGCTCTGATTGGCTGGAGAAACTGTATCGTAATGAAAAACAGTGTTATAATGACTATCATTATGATACAGTTTTCTGACACATAATAGTGAGGGTCGAACATAAAGGCTTTTATAAAATAGTCTCTTGGGGGCTTTTGACTGATGACCTGGTACATGATATATAGGGACTCTAGGAGGGAAAATACATGTACAGTACACTGTATATGAGGTGGAAAGGGATTGGTTACCACCACAGTTGATTTTATTGCTCAGCCTCTTTAGCAATGGTCCTGCCAGCATTTGATTGTTAATGCAAGCATCTTGTCATGCATTAAATTGTTTAATTTAGGTTTATTTATATATCTAAAATGTAGTGTTCTCTTTGTTTAGGAATGACTACGATGAGAGTAAACTTCCTGCACATCCATGTTTCTGTCTCATAGCGAATTCAGAGCAAACATTAACAATGTACACCAGTAGGAGGTTGTTGACAATGGAAAAGATTTGTGAACCTGAGGTACGTACAAAGAGAAGAAAATGTATAAAAGACCTAAATTTCTTTGTTCAGATCCAGCCTCAAACCATATCTTATCCTATTAGTAGAGGTATTTGATTCTTTCTTTTGGTGATATAAAATTTAAAAAGTGGTGTTTTTACTTTTATTTCCCATAATTGTTAAAAAGTGAGCATTTGTTACACAACTGGTCTACACATAGCCCATGTGAACGTACAATCCTTATCGGCACACTTTCATGAATTTGAACTCATTTTACCTGATTGATACTCATTATATCCATATTTGCGTGATGACGATGAGTAACATGTGGTTATCGCCACTTAACCTAGCACACTACTGTGTTATCACCGTGAAGGTAAGAAAGGAGAAGATGTAGGAGCTTTTGTTAAGACGGGCTTAAACCCAGTGGCGGCTGGCGGATAATTGTTCTGGGTGTTGCACTGTTTTCATTAAGAGGAGGAGGGTGTGGTAGGGTAAAAGATTGCTTGATATCAGAGAAAACTGTGTTCAATTGTGCGGCAAAACGGATGTACCTCATTCGTCATTAATGCCACAGTTCAGAGAACATCATATTATCTTCGGATTAAATGGATGATAAGTTAGTCTACATGAAAAACTCCACGAGAACAAAACAACGTAAGTTATATTTGAGGGCGAGAAAGAACCGGGAGTGTCACAAGTACGCGCAAATTACATTGCAAGACATAGTATCAGCAGTTGACGGAGCATCTCGGATGTCTCCGTCCGTGCCTCGGCTCTCTTGTTGCAATCAACGAGCAACGACCAGCCGAGTTAACTGTTGGGATAGGGCTTACTCGGTCTAGCATCTCTGCCATACCCTTCATTATTGAGATCTGGTCGGTGCTTGGGGCTGGCAACGACCAAACGGACGAGCGCTCCTAGACAGTTGGCGCGCTTTACTTTCTCAGACAGTTCACAAAAACTTACTAGAAGATTTCCTGAATCATTAAAGAACAAAATTATGAATTCCTATAAATGTAAAAGGAAATGCACAGGTTTTATTTCAAAAAATATTTTTACGGTATTAATTGTTTTTCTTAAAGAAATCTGGTCGTTGTGCATCACTGTAACCTTATTACAGGCTGCCACTGCTTAAACCCTGAAGTCATAGCATGCTCAGACAGCCATTATAATAAACCAGAATTTATGCTATTCAAAATCGAGGCTGACCATCAAAAGTGTGCTGTCTGCATTGTTTAGAAAGCACCTTCGCAGGGTCACTTAGAAGACGTAGAGAATGCGTTACTGCCACTTTACTAGCACATAATCGTCATGGGCAATTTTTAATGCCAACATAGGCGATAACAGCAAGGCTGAAACTCGCCAACTCTTGATTATGCTTTCGTCACGTGATATGAAAATATTAGAACTTCTACCAACACTGTGACACCCTGTATTACATGACAGCCATTTATCCTTAAGTTATCCTTCCTTCCCAAGTCACTCCACCTCTTTGAATTATGTTCAACTGTCATGCATCGATGTCCATATAAACCTTCTAACCTCACTTGTAATGTCATGCCTACGACATCTCTGGTGTTGTTCCTGCTGCTGGTTAGGCATTTCCGCCGAGAAAATTCTAGAAGCCGAAGAAGGACTAAATGTCACATGCATTGCAAAGAGGAAGAGTTAAGACTTGTAGACCAATTTTGAATTTCGACAAAATACCATACTTCAAATGTGAACCTGAGGAGACATAACCTAACTTTACGAATGTGAACTGCCTTATGAAGAGGCTTCGAAGTAAATTATGAATTTCAATGACGCAAGGCGATGCACGCGTGTTTCGTACCACCAACTGAAGGATGGGCAACGTTACAAGAATGGGAGTGTAATCGCCTGCAGATCGAGTGAACGACCAGTCAGTGTGCAACCCAAATGTAGGCATAACAAAACAGGTTTGCAGTGCTTTTTGTTCTTTTGTCGACATTAATATTTCCCGTCCATTTTTACAAGGCGGCCGTCTTTTTCTAGGCTCCCCGTTTTTAAATGTTTAGCTATGTTATGTACCGTAACTCTATATTTATTCAGAATGTTTCTGTTGTGCCGGAAATGCCGGTCTGTGTAGTAGAGTATTTTGATTCCGTTTGTTTGAAATTTAATCTTAATCTTGTGTTAACTAAACCTTTCATTCTGTAGGTTATTTGTTGTTTATGTTAATTTGATTGCCGGTTATATATCGGCTGTGAATCATTTATTGGTTTTTAATTGTATTGTCGATAACGTAATCGGGAAGAGGGCATACCATGGTTCATAGTTGGTTGTTTTGTTTAAGAGGATTGTTGTGTTACGACCGGCATTTATTCAGGGAACAAAAACAGAAATCTTCCGAACCATGCATGGGAATGACGTTTTCTCCTTGTGGTCTTCATTAGGCTATCATAACTTAAACCATTTTAATCGGTAATAACTTTAACTTAATATTAATCTTGTTATTGGGGATCCATTTTGGGATATAATTTATTTAATTTTGTTAATTAGATTGTATTACATTTCCCCTAACAAATTTAAATGAGAGAAGCAAACAACTTTCCCTGCCAATGTTTAGCATTTAAATCGTCCTCGTAGACCATGTGAATAAAACTAAATTGAAAACTTGCCGTACGAGGTTGGGAGAATATAATAAAATAATTATAAAGAAGTAAAGTTTTCCACCGTTGGATAGCCTTCAACCTGGGATCTTGAAAACAGTAAGCAGGCGTGATACAACTCACACACTTTTCCAACAAACTTCGGAGCTCATTGTTACACAACTTATTAACACGTATGGTTAAATATCCAATTATTAAAGTTAGATCTTAAATACTGATTGAAATGCATTCATTCAGTACCTGGCATGTTTTTAAATTTACTTAAAGCAAGTTTATTGTTAATTGTTATTGTTTTAAGGGGCGGAACAGCAAGGTCATCTGCCCAAAAAATAAGTGTCACGACCACTTTGCGTTAATACTGCTAATCAACTGCAAATATTACCCTCAAAGGACGACCGTCCTCCATGTTTTATATCTTACAACTTGGCGCACGATATGCTAGCATGTGATATACTTCAGTCATAAAAGCAGATGTACTGACGAGGATGAACAGAATCATACAGGAATTTGTACCAGCCATCTCAGCAGCTCCTTGCCAGTGGGTGTCGTGTGATATGGGCCTTACTGTAATCTATGTTTACACCGATTTGTTTACAACAGTTCACACTGTCTGACTCATTCCTCCCCGACAGCATGCAGAGAACCAGTCACATCATGTGCTGTCACAATTACCCTCCCAGTACAAACCCTTGGTGCTGTGTTAGAGTTACAAATTATGCTGTTAATTAAAATTTCAAAGAAACTGAAATTGTGTAGATATTTCAATCAATTTTGTCAGCGTTTCGCTCCAGTGTATCATTTGGCCCATCAAGACACTGGGTAGTACATGCTGTGAAAGCCACTGCAAAGCTCTTATGAATCACAAGCAGCGGCAATGTACTATGTGGGACATAGCTTTATTTCAAACATTTGATGTCACAAATCAAGCATGTTTGCTGTGAATCTATGATACAGTAATTTGTAACCATATTCATTCATAGAACATAACTCTACAATTTTTCAGCATGCTCTAAGGCATTGTTTCCCAACCTGTGGTTAGCGAACCCCCAGGCGGTTCACAAAATATTTAAAGGGATTCGCCAAACACTTTTCCATAATGGCGGGTTTCGAGGTTAGGCCTATTACTGTTTCCTTAATTTCTGCGGTATTGTCATATTATTATTATTATTTTAAAATTAAATTAACACTGTAATGCCCCTTGTTAACATATGTGTAGCATTATATGTAACAACATTAGGAATGCATTTGATTTTGCTACAAAGTCTGCCAGCTTCTTTGTGTTCTAACAACACTAACACAGTACCGTGCCCCTACTAAGGAACAGTTACATGTAGCCTACATTTTACATTTAAAAGTCAGTGGTTCATCCAACTCAGATCATTATAGAAGGGGTTTGCGAGTCGAAAAAGGTTGGGATCTGCTGCTCTAAGGGGATGAATCTGATGACCAGTAGCCTTATTTTCTTGGCAACAAGATTCCATCTCCATGATCTGCAGGGATATCCATTCTGCTATTTCACATACTCCCTGTGTGTAGGCTGAAAGCTAAAACAAGTATTATTTTGAGAAATGTTTTAAAAGTGGCATTATGTCATGATATGAAGGAAAAGTGGTATTATGGGGATACAGCAATTTGTGAAAAACAAACACCTGTACTGATTTGCTACTATTATTATTTATATTATTGTCTTTATTTCAATAAGCCTCCGTGGCTTAGACGGCAGCACGCCGGCCTCTCACCGCTGGGTCCGTGGTTCAAATCCCAGTCACTCCATGTGAGATCTGTGCTGGACAAAACGGAGGCAGACAGGTTTTTCTCCGGGTACTCCGGTTTTCCCTGTCAAAATTTCATTCCAGCAACACTCTCCCCTATCATTTCATTTCATCTGTCATTCATTTAATCATTGCCCCAGAGGAATGCATCAGGCCTCGGCAGCCGGCACAGTTCATATCCTCGCCGCTAGTTGGGAGCTTCATTCATTCCATTCCTGACCCGGTCGGAGACTGGAAGCAGGCTGTGGATTTTCATTTTCATTATTTCAATACTTTTTTATTCATTTAATTTATGTATTATAACCTATTTCTAGGAAGCACAGTCACTGCCAAACATTGATACATCAACAGGAGAATTCCGTTCCAAATTTTTCCATTACGGAGAAGAACTAAGGAAGGAACGAAAGCTACGAAAAGCTGAGGCAAGGGATCGATACTACAAGCATCTAGAAACACTACAGGATCAAGGAGCATCAGATGTACAAGATGAGGACAGGCAGAGCAGTGAAAGGTGACATTAGTTAGCCATACCTTAGGAGACTGGAACACAATTCCGTAAATGCACATTGCCTTAAAGAATGCTGAGATCTTGGTTTTACAGCATCATTCCCCAGCAAAATTCATATGTGAATGGGATGTGCTAAAATAGGCCAAATTTTAAATATACATCGATATTTTAACTGTGTGTACAAAATGAGATCCCATCATTATGACATTGTTAGCTAGATCTTTGTTGTAGGCCTATTTGTGTTTCATCAAACCTCTGGTTGGTTGGTTCCTTCCTTAGTTTAGGGGCTGCGACAACGCGGTCATGTAGCCCCGTGTACTTTGGGTGTGTGTAGAATCTGTCTGATAACCGGTGTTAATTGTGATGACTGTATTAGTGTGTGTATCTGTTTTTTAATTCAAGTAGGGACTGCAACTTTGAATTTTCAAATAGTTCCTACTTTTGCCGCCAAACGCCACCGTCAACGACTACTAGGCCTAGTTCAGAACTAGCTACTAGACGCCACCGCAGTCGGCTCTAAAACCTCTGATGGAACAATAGACTGAGCTGTACTGTGGATACTTCCAGTTATACTATACTGTGATAGTCAAATAGGATCTGAATGGCAGTTAGGAGCTTGACTTTGACAGTTGAATGCTCACTGTGGTTAGTTCCATTATGGTATCTCAGTGTTTTTATAGATCCTACTCTTCGAGGTCTCTTTCTTAACTGATATTTCAATATAACTTGCTATAATGGACGAATAAATTGTTTGAAAATTGAATTAGTTAAATATTCATTTTATCACTCATGCAGAAGGAAAGAAATGTTCTTCCTTATGATTTCCCTGCCTATTCCTTAAAAAGTAAAGGTACAGAATGCATGAATTAAATCAATTGACAAATATTGAATTAAAAAAAAAATTCCAATATCACTAAGAGCTATCTCAGTTAATTCCGGCCCTCCCTTCTCCCTCCTGGCCCCTCCTCCTCCTCCACCCCCCACGCCCCCTCTTCCTTATAGTTGAGACTTAAGGAATTAAATTACCGGCACAGTAAGTTATGTATTATTTGTAAGGCACACTAGTTTTCAGTTTTCCTAACTTCTGTATCAAAGTAATTCATAGGTGATAATCAGCTGGTCATAGAACTAACTGCTTTTATTTCAAATAATGGGAGTCTAATTTTAATTAGACTGGCTGCTTGGCACAGTGGTAATGGGTGGTGTGAATAAAAATTAGTCAAAGCTCGTGAGCGTATGCTCGGTGAGTGCCCGAGTGCTTCACTGCCAATGAGCTTCTACTTCGCATTTCCGGTGAATGAGGATGTGGAGTGCAAGCACAGCGTGCACTCAAGCGTCTGGAGCAGCCACCCAGTGACATTGCTCAAGGTCGAGCACTTGTTAGCCTATTTTCATTTATGAAAAAATAATTTTATGAGATCACCTTTTGTCCATGTGTGTGTATATGTGTGTTAGTTATTGTTGTTTTAAGGGGCGGAACTACGAGGTCATCTGCCCCTTGTGTGTGTGTTTGTGCATCCGTGTGTGTCCCCCCTAATAACTTCTAAACAGCTGGACCTATTTCAATGAAACTCGGGAAAGTCATAGTGCTATTTTGGTCGATCCCGACCGTGCCCTTCAAATTGTATTACGTCTCATCAATCCAACATGGTGGCTGTGCGAAATATTTCACCAGCATTCTATGTCTCCAACACTATTACTCGTATCACCCTGAAATTTTGTACGGTGATAAAGAAAAAAGCTTGTAGTTTAACGTGACCGTTAATCGCGAGATCATGAACCACGGGGCCTCCTTTTTACGTGGAATCCGAACCACAGGGCATGGCTTTTCACTTCGAAAATCTCACATGCATTGATCGGGAATCGAACCCGGTCCACCTTGGTGAGAGGCATACAGGATGTTCATTTATGTGACTTTCAAAAACCTGGTAACTACAAAACGAACATGGCGGCTAAGCAAAGTTGAAACATTTAAATAGACTTTTCTCATGATTTAACCATCCGAACACAGTGAAAGTTGGTACAGGAAATGACTATACGCATTTCAATGCACTGACATCTCATTTAGTTCAGTTGTTTACATAAACTCAAGATGGTGGCTGTGCGCAATTTTAAAATTAAGTTCTTATTTCGTGTGTTCTAATCATGCAATAGAAATCAACGTTTGAATACTGAACGTACACAATAATCGTCATCTAATCGTATATACCGTATATACCCGAATGTAAGACGACCCCGAATATAAGACGAGGCCTAGTTATCAACTGCCTCTTACAGATTTTTTCAAAAAAAATACTCGCTAACTCATAACTTGCACAATATATGCCCTCAAGGTCATGCTTTCATTTTTATAACGTCTCGTGTTATCGAAAATCCCTATGCCCGCTTTTCCAAGACATACTCTATAATTTCTTTGGTCAAGAATGGGAGACGTTATTAAATTAAGATAAGTTGATCACTCAATTACTGTTCGTAAAACTGACTGGTTGTTCTTGTAAAGATTGTTTTAAAACATATTTCCGTATGCTTTCGAACATATAATTTATCCGCTTAAAATGACGTGTATGCTAACTCATAACTAACCTCAAAATGTACGCTATTCGTATATGCATGGTAATTAAACATAACAAACCATATTTTAATCTTCATTAACGCATTGATTTGTTGCGAGTTACAAGATGCCAATACCACATACTACTTGGCAAATAATAACAATTTGAAAAAAAAAATTTTTTTTTTTTAATATCCTGAATATAAGACGACCCCAAATTTTTATAACACAAAAATTGGGAAAAAACCTCGTCTTACATTCGGGTATATAAGGTAGCTCTATGGCCTACATATATTAAAATTCAACATGGTGACCATCCAAAATATTTAGACGGTTCTCAATATCTATTAATCTATGACAGCAATCAAACTGATATTTTGTATGTTGATAGTGGCTGTAAACATAAGTTCACCTATGGGACATTCAATAACCTGGTGAGCACAAATCCAACATGACGGCGACGTGAAATTTAAATATTCAAATGGACGTTTCTCGCGATTTAACCATCCGAGCGCAGTGAAACTTGATTGCTTATATTCATTTTAATCTACTGGCATCAAATTCATTTCAATTATTTTCATAACCACAAGATGGTGGCTGTGCAAAATTTTTAAATCTCGTTTTTATTTCTTGTGTTCTAATCATGCGAATGAAGTTTGAATAATATGCCTACACAATAATCTTCATGTAATAGTACATAACTCTAAGGCCTATGTGCCGGTATAAAATTTCAACAAGGTGACCATCCGAAATATTTAGGCTGTTCTCAATATCTAGGAATCTATTACAGCAATCAAACTGAAAATTTGTATGTTGATAGAGGCTATAAACGATATATGAAAATAGGCTATATAGTTCTTCAAGGAACTACTTGTTGTGTAATAGGATGCTGACTTCCTGATGTTTGTAAGACAGTTCATTGCTCACCATGGCAGAAGACAGTGTGGAATTCCAGTCCTCTTTTTATCTCCATTTTAAAGGACCATCCAATTCTGGTTTCAAAGTCTCAGCTACCGAATACAAAGCATAAAAAAACAAGTGCAATAAATGCAGTTCAGTGTGAACTACTAGCGAAATTTAATTTAAATTTTTCGGTCAACAGCTTTATAAGAAATTGCAAAACTTTAAAACTAGATTGAAATGTAAAATAGATTTAAAGCATATGGGAAAAGAACCCATATGGTTAAAAGATTGAAAGAAACAGCTGAGGAGTCTCATGCAGAGGGAGGATAACCCAACCATCGGCCGTCTGAAAGGTAGGAAATCATGACCTGAAAATTACGGCATTAATAAATAACTAGTTGATACCCATCAAAACATGACGGTCATTGGGAAAATATTTACTGAAGGATATTCTTATATGCATTCTTTGTATGATTACAGAGAAAGATCAACTTTGCAACATACTATATAACTGGCTATGACTGAAAACTTGATGAGTCAAATAGAGACCTACACGTTCCAGAGTTTCCCCTTGACCTTTATTGATTGTGACAAAGGATGCCAAGCGATTGGAAATTGGTACCTCTTAAAAGAAAATGGAAGTGTTTTATCTTCTTCTTCGGATGCCTATCCATTAATGGATGATAGCGACCACACGTTGCATCTTTTGCCTATAAACTGCGATGTGGAATAATTTATCGATGCTGGGTAATCCTTGTAACGTGTTTTTCGAGGGTATTTTACGCCACTGACATAAGTCAGTAGGAAGCCATTCAATATTTATTTACGCGGCAAATTGTTCAGCCAAGAGAAGTTTTCATGTAACTTATTGTTATTATTAAGGTATTTTTTGGAGCGTTTTTTTAAAATGAGATTATAAGTATACAGATAGGTTTTCAATGTTATAGAAAACACTATCAAGCGAATTATTACGAACAACATTATCGCGGAAAATTATATGATTACGGATTTTTGTCAGTTAGGGTATTGTGAGAGAGATGAGTCACTGGGAATTCGGCTACAGGCTTATTCTTGTCGAGAAGCGTGGCGCAAGTGGGGTTGCTGCATCAAGAAAAGGCGAAATGGCCTGGACCGGTAATCGACATCTTCGTCGAGCCGAGTGTATTGACCCTGAGGTGGGGAGTATCGCGTGGTGGCTCAGCCAATCAGAGAAGGGCAGGCGAGGAGAAGACGGCACCAGAGAGGGGAGGCGACGAGTGCATATATTGTTTGCGCACCGAGGAGGCAGGGCGATTATCTTTGTAAAACTTGACCGTTGTGGTTGCTCGAGTGGTTGGTTCTGGTGTGACCGGACCATAATATAACAATTCTACAAATATTTCTACAACTAACGAAGAAGATGACGACGTCCCGAAGACTGTGGGAAGCTCACATCAACATCCAGTACGAGGGAAATGCTACGGCAATTTCCAATGGTAAGCGTGAATGACTCAGAACTACATGATCTCTTGTTTCTTTGTTTCATATTCAGTATTTCAGTAACTTCATAGCTTGGGAATAATAGTAAAATCAGTAATTCATCCGACTCCGTTTTCACGTAATTCTCTAGCGGTAATATTCAGATCGCAACGCTCCAATTTAAATTTAAAATTTATTATTATTATTATTAATTTTGCCATACTTGTGTTTTTTATATATAATAAATTCATTTCTTTTAACCATGCAATCTTTGCTTTCAGTAGGTAGCATTAGATATAGACCAAATTCCTTCTCCTGATACAATTGTTAGTTGGGTTAATGATGAAATCATACCACGATCTGAGTGTGAAGATTCTTGAAGGTGTTCTACCAGAGCTAGGTGTTGTTAAATATAAATTTAGATTTCAACATAGCGTTGAGGTCTTGGCGCCCATTAATACAACATATTTTAGTCAGAGTAAACAATACATTTGTGTTTCAAAGTGCAAGGCACGGCTAGTAGAAACGTTTCACTTGTACACCCCAACAGTGAGGGCCAGTAAACCCGTTTCATTTGTCGCTACCAACATGGGATCGAAAACCTAATAACATTTGTGGAAGGAGAAGGGTATATATTTCTGTGCCTGTATTTTGGGGGTTTTTCATTTATTGGTGTGTATCAGCATGGGTAGTGTGGAGGAAGAGATGAAGTTGCGTAGTGGTCACCAGTTGGATAGTGAAGATACGAGCAGTATGGCTAGTCTTGGAAATGAAAGCAGTACAGGGATGTCGGAGGTAAATCCCGATACTGAGGGGGGTAATCAAAACAGTCAAGCAGGGTTAGAGAGTTTGCTTCTTCAGTTTATGCAACAAAATAAAATTAGCACAGATGCTCTAAACGCTAAACTTGAACAAAACAATGCTAAACTCAAACAAAATAATGCTAAACTTGAACAAAACAGTAGGGAAAATAGAGAGAGTACTGAAACTTTAAATGCTAAACTTGAACAAAATAATGCTAAACTTAAACAAAACAGTAGGGAAAATAGAGAGTACTGAAACTTTAAATGCTAAACTCGAACAAAATAATGCTAAACTTGAACAAAACAGTAGGGAAATTAGTGATAAATTTGTGCTGATTAGAGGTGAGATCAGAGGGATGATGGAAGAGAAGGCTAAAGAGATTATTGCAGATGTAGACAGAAAATTAGGAAAAGTACAGGAGGAGTTAGAAATTAGAATCAGTACACAGGCTGAAAATTTAAAAGAACTAGTGCAACTTGAAACACAGCAGGTCAAAAAGCAATTGGGGGGAGAAATTGACAAAATTCAGGTAGCAACTAAAGAGGTTAAAGAACAGCTGGGGGGAAGAATTCATAAAGTACATGCAGAAATAATCACTGAAGTTAATGCTTTAAGGGAGAGGAATAAGGAAAGCATTAATGAGATTAATGAGAAACAAGCTAAGTTAAGTGGTAAAGTTGAAGCATCGGAAGGGAGCATTAGGTTAACTGTAACTAATATTGAAAGAAAAGCTGAGGAGAAAATTGCTGAATTAGAACAGAAGTTGAAAGTTAGAATTAGGCAGGAAAATAGTCAGAGTAGGCCAGTTTATGTGAATAGCACACACAGGGAAATAGAACTAGGCAAATTCAGTAATCGGCAGGGTTGTCCAATGGAGTTCATGAATACAATAGAAAATAAATTTGGGGAGAGGTTGGAAGATGGTAGTATTGAGTGGTGCCAGGTAGTTGAGATTTTAGAGCAAGCGTTTGTAGGGGAGACAAGAAACTGGTTTGCTGTCTATAGAGACAATTTCGAGAATATTTCAGATTTTAAAGTTAAATTTTGTGAGAAATTTTGGAATGAGGTAATTCAGTTTCAGCATCGTGAGGGAATTGTGTGTGGGAAATATAACCCGAGAGGAAACTACACTATGACCGAGTACTTTTTAGGAGAGGTATTGACGTGTAAATATCTGGATGGTTTGAAGGAGGAAAGTGATGTAGTCAGGCTATCACTAAGACATTTTCCATATAGGATCAAAGAAGCTGCCTGTATCCAAAATGTTAAATCTATTTCACAAGTGGAGAATTTATTAAGTACATTCGATGCTCTGGGAAGAGGTGGTTACGAGGAGAATTTCGGTAGGAACCAGGGTAACCATAATAACAGGCCTAATGAGAATAGGAATCAGGAAGTTCAAGGGAACAGTGGCGAAGGGGCCAGCGTCCAAAATAGGGAGAACCAAAATAATAATAATAATAATCAGCAAAACCAGTACAGAGGAAATGGGTATGGTACGAACTACCAAGGTAGGAATAATGATTTCAGGGGAAACAAGGCCGAAATAATGATTATTTGGGTAACCAAGGGAGGTATAATAACAATAATAATTATAACCAGAACAGGGGTCAAGGAGGGAATCAGCCCAATGGTAATAACGGACAGAGAGATACCGTTAACACAACCCAGAACAACCAGACCAGTGCAGTAGTACTACACCAAGCGGTAGCAATGCTTTAAACACGAACCAGGCTGCGATGTAAGATCAGTATCTCAGTCTGTAACATGCCCTGTCCATACACTTATACAGGAACCCTATGACCTAAATGTAAGAAATGAATTATTACGTGAACTAAATGATGAAGGTATTATTCAGGAGGTGGTTAGTAAGAGCCCCATAGTTAAATTTAACGTGTCCGAGGCGTACACAGATGTTTTAATTGATAGTGGTTGTATGAAGAGTTGCATAAGTAGTGCATTTTATGATAAAATGAAAGGAACTGGAGTAAATTTTGAGGAGATGCCAATTAAAAGCACTTTTGTTATCACAGCTGTTGGGAAGAGGTCTAAAGTAATTTCTAAGCAAGTTTTAGTAGACATTAAAATTAATAATCATGTAGAAAAGCAGATTTGTCTTGTAATTCCAAATTTAGTATTCAGTGTTATCTTGGGTTCAGAGTGGCTAAGTAGAGTGTCTGGTAACTTATGTTATGATGTAGGAAGTTTGAAATTTAAATGGGGTGGTTCTGAAGTAGAAAAAGTGTTCAATGACCATATTCAGAGAAGTAGTGTTGTAGGTGTGATTTGTACTTAAAATGAGATATGGCCAGCCGTAGAGCGGGGTTCTCCATGTTTTGTGGGCAGTGTGATTACGAATGGTAGTCTAGAGGACTCGTTACGTGATGCTGCATTTCAGGGAAATATAGAGGTGGAACAGTGTGTTCGGCTCTATGATGTATTATTGTGTAATAGGAGAGTTTTTGAGGATCGCATTGGTATGACCAATTGCTATACACATTCATTGAACGTTATTGATAGGTCAGTATTCACAGGACATAGATATCCTGTACCTTTCGCTTATCAGAGTGCAGTTGAGGCACAAATTAACCAGATGCTTGAAGATGGGATTATTGAGCACTCTAACAGTCCATATGTTAATTCTTTGATCACGGTACCCAAGGCCGACGGCACAGTTCGTATTTGTTTAGACGCTCGTTTGGTTAACAGTAGAATTAGTTCATATCAGCTGAAATCTATGTCAATAGAGGAATTAATGCAAACATTTGAGGGGAAGAAGTATTTCACTTGTGTAGATTTGAGTTCCAGTTTTTGGCAAGTGCCACTTATGTACGAGGATAGACCATTTACTGCTTTTAGTCATAAATATAACCTTTATCAATTTTGTAGAACACCTTATGGGTTAAAGAGTAGTTCAGCAGCTTTAATTAGGGCTTTAAACATCGCATTAGGGGATGACACAGGAGAGTTTGTAACCATTTACATTGATGATATGGTAATTAGTTCACGCAGTTTTGAGGAGCATCTACGTCATTTAGATATAGTTTTTCAGAAGTTAGATCAGGCAGGTTCACTTTGAAGCTGTCTAAGTCGTCATTCTGTCAGTCAGAAGTGACATTTTTAGGTCATAGAGTGTCGAGTAGAGGCGTAACACCAGAAGAGAGTAGGGTTAATAAGATACTTAACGCAGAGGTGCCACAGAATGTTAAACAGTTAAGAACATACCTGGAAATTTGCAACTTTTTCAGGAGGTTCGTTCTTAAATACTCAGGGTTGGTAGAACCATTCAGGGAATTGCTTAAAAGTGGGACTCGGTGGAGTTGAGAGTCCAAGCATGATCAGGCTTTTAGAGCGCTGAAGGAAGGTTTTGAGAAAACTGTAGTGCTGAAATATCCTTTGAAAGATAAGGAATATGTGGTTATGACTGATGCTTCACATATGGGCATTGCTGGAGTATTATGTCAGAAAGATGATGAGGGTAATCTGTGCATAGTGTCTTTAGCCTCGCGAGGACTGACAGCAGCAGAGGAAAGATACACGATTACTGAGTTAGAGCTTTTAGGTATTGTTTTCAGTTTAGGGAAATTTAGAATGTATTTAGTAGGGGGGAAATTTGAGATCCATACAGATCACCATTCATCACTGTATATGAGGACTTGTAAACTCAGTTCTAACAGAGGTAGTAGGTGGATTCTTGCTCTGCAAGAATACGAATTCACAGTAAAATATATTAAAGGTGTAACGTGTTTTTCGAGGGTATTTTACGCCACTGACATAAGTCAGTAGGAAGCCATTCTATATTTATTTACGCGGCAAATTTTTCAGCCAAGAGAAGTTTTCATGTTACTTATTATTATTATTAGGGTATTTTTCTGGAGCGTTTTTTATAAGATTATAAGTATACAGATAGGTTTTCGATGTTATAGAAAACTCTATCAAGCGAATTATTACGAACAACATTATCGCGGAAAATTATATGATTACGGAATTTTACGGAGTTTTGTCAGTTAGGGTATTGTGAGAGAGATGAGTCACTGGGAATTCGGCTACAGGCTTATTGTTGTCGAGAAGCGTGACGCAAGCGGGGTTGCTGCATCAAGAAAAGGCGAAATGGCCTGAACCGGTAATCGACATCATCGCCGCGCCGAGTGTAATGACCCTGAGGTGGGGAGTATCGCGTGGTGGCTCAGCCAATCAGTGGAGAGCGGGCGAGAAGAAGACGGCACTGGAGAGGGGAGGTGACGAGTGCATATATTGTTTGCGCACCGAGGAGGCAGGGCGATAACCTTTGTAAAACTTGACCGTTGTGGTTGCTCGAGTGGTTGGTTCTGGTGTGACCGGACCATAAATTAACATATCTACAAGCATCTCTTCAACTGACGAAGAAGATGACGACGTCCAGAAGGCTGTGGGAAGCTCTCTTCAACAACCAGTACGAGGGAAATGCCACGGCAATTTCCAATGGTAAGCGCGAATGACTCAGAACTACATAATCTCTCGTTTCTTTGTTTCATATTCAGTATTTCAGTAACTTCTTAGCTTGGGAATAACAGTAAAATCAGTAATTCATCCGACTTCGCTTTCACGTAATTCTCTAGTGGTAATATTAAAATCGCAACGCTCCAATTTAAATTTAAAATATATTATTATTATTATTAATTTTGCCATACTTGTGTTTTTTATATATAATAAATTCATTTCTTTTAACCATGCAATCTTTGCTTTCAGTAGGTAGCATTAGATATAGACCAAATTCCTTCTCCTGATACAATTGTTAGTTGAGTTAATGATGAAATCATACCACGATCTGAGTGTGAAGATTCTTGAAGGTGTTCTACCAGAGCTAGGTGTTGTTAAATATAAATTTAGATTTCAACATAGCGTTGAGGTCTTGGCGCCCATTAATACAACATATTTTAGTCAGAGTAAACAATACATTTGTGTTTCAAAGTGCAAGGCACGGCTAGTAGAAACGTTTCACTTGTACACCCCAACAGTGAGGGCCAGTAAACCCGTTTCATTTGTCGCTACCAACATGGGGTCGAAAACCTAATAACATTTGTGGAAGGAGAAGGGTATATATTTCTGTGCCTGTATTTTGGGGGTTTTTCATTTATTGGTGTGTATCAGCATGGGTAGTGTGGAGGAAGAGATGAAGTTGCGTAGTGGTCACCAGTTGGATAGTGAAGATACGAGCAGTATGGCTAGTCTTGGAAATGAAAGCAGTACAGGGATGTCGGAGGTAAATCCCGATACTGAGGGGGGTAATCAAAACAGTCAAGCAGGGTTAGAGAGTTTGCTTCTTCAGTTTATGCAACAAAATAAAATTAGCACAGATGCTCTAAACGCTAAACTTGAACAAAACAATGCTAAACTCAAACAAAATAATGCCAAACTTGAACAAAACAGTAGGGAAAATAGAGAGAGTACTGAAACTTTAAATGCTAAACTTGAACAAAATAATGCTAAACTTGAACAAAACAGTAGGGAAAATAGAGAGTACTGAAACTTTAAATGTTAAACTCGAACAAAATAATGCTAAACTTGAACAAAACAGTAGGGAAATTAGTGATAAATTTGTGCTGATTAGAGGTGAGATCAGAGGGATGATGGAAGAGAAGGCTAAAGAGATTATTGCAGATGTAGACAGAAAATTAGGAAAAGTACAGGAGGAGTTAGAAATTAGAATCAGTACACAGGCTGAAAATTTAAAAGAACTAGTGCAACTTGAAACACAGCAGGTCAAAAAGCAATTGGGGGGAGAAATTGACATAATTCAGGTAGCAACTAAAGAGGTTAAAGAACAGCTGGGGGGAAGAATTCATAAAGTACATGCAGAAATAATCACTGAAGTTAATGCTTTAAGGGAGAGGAATAAGGAAAGCATTAATGAGATTAATGAGAAACAAGCTAAGTTAAGTGGTAAAGTTGAAGCATCGGAAGGGAGCATTAGGTTAACTGTAACTAATATTGAAAGAAAAGCCGAGGAGAAAATTGCTGAATTAGAACAGAAGTTGAAAGTTAGAATTAGGCAGGAAAATAGTCAGAGTAGGCCAGTTTATGTGAATAGCACACACAGGGAAATAGAACTAGGCAAATTCAGTAATCGGCAGGGTTGTCCAATGGAGTTCATGAATACAATAGAAAATAAATTTGGGGAGAGGTTGGAAGATGGTAGTATTGAGTGGTGCCAGGTAGTTGAGATTTTAGAGCAAGCGTTTGTAGGGGAGACAAGAAACTGGTTTGCTGTCTATAGAGACAATTTCGAGAATATTTCAGATTTTAAAGTTAAATTTTGTGAGAAATTTTGGAATGAGGTAATTCAGTTTCAGCATCGTGAGGGAATTGTGTGTGGGAAATATAACCCGAGAGGAAACTACACTATGACCGAGTACTTTTTAGGAGAGGTATTGACGTGTAAATATCTGGATGGTTTGAAGGAGGAAAGTGATGTAGTCAGGCTATCACTAAGACATTTTCCATATAGGATCAAAGAAGCTGCCTGTATCCAAAATGTTAAATCTATTTCACAAGTGGAGAATTTATTAAGTACATTCGATGCTCTGGGAAGAGGTGGTTACGAGGAGAATTTCGGTAGGAACCAGGGTAACCATAATAACAGGCCTAATGAGAATAGGAATCAGGAAGTTCAAGGGAACAGTGGCGAAGGGGCCAGCGTCCAAAATAGGGAGAACCAAAATAATAATAATAATAATCAGCAAAACCAGTACAGAGGAAATGGGTATGGTACGAACTACCAAGGTAGGAATAATGATTTCAGGGGAAACAAGGCCGAAATAATGATTATTTGGGTAACCAAGGGAGGTATAATAACAATAATAATTATAACCAGAACAGGGGTCAAGGAGGGAATCAGCCCAATGGTAATAACGGACAGAGAGATACCGTTAACACAACCCAGAACAACCAGACCAGTGCAGTAGTACTACACCAAGCGGTAGCAATGCTTTAAACACGAACCAGGCTGCGATGTAAGATCAGTATCTCAGTCTGTAACATGCCCTGTCCATACACTTATACAGGAACCCTATGACCTAAATGTAAGAAATGAATTATTACGTGAACTAAATGATGAAGGTATTATTCAGGAGGTGGTTAGTAAGAGCCCCATAGTTAAATTTAACGTGTCCGAGGCGTACACAGATGTTTTAATTGATAGTGGTTGTATGAAGAGTTGCATAAGTAGTGCATTTTATGATAAAATGAAAGGAACTGGAGTAAATTTTGAGGAGATGCCAATTAAAAGCACTTTTGTTATCACAGCTGTTGGGAAGAGGTCTAAAGTAATTTCTAAGCAAGTTTTAGTAGACATTAAAATTAATAATCATGTAGAAAAGCAGATTTGTCTTGTAATTCCAAATTTAGTATTCAGTGTTATCTTGGGTTCAGAGTGGCTAAGTAGAGTGTCTGGTAACTTATGTTATGATGTAGGAAGTTTGAAATTTAAATGGGGTGGTTCTGAAGTAGAAAAAGCGTTCAATGACCATATTCAGAGAAGTAGTGTTGTAGGTGTGATTTGTACTTAAAATGAGATATGGCCAGCCGTAGAGCGGGGTTCTCCATGTTTTGTGGGCAGTGTGATTACGAATGGTAGTCTAGAGGACTCGTTACGTGATGCTGCATTTCAGGGAAATATAGAGGTGGAACAGTGTGTTCGGCTCTATGATGTATTATTGTGTAATAGGAGAGTTTTTGAGGATCGCATTGGTATGACCAATTGCTATACACATTCATTGAACGTTATTGATAGGTCAGTATTCACAGGACATAGATATCCTGTACCTTTCGCTTATCAGAGTGCAGTTGAGGCACAAATTAACCAGATGCTTGAAGATGGGATTATTGAGCACTCTAACAGTCCATATGTTAATTCTTTGATCACGGTACCCAAGGCCGACGGCACAGTTCGTATTTGTTTAGACGCTCGTTTGGTTAACAGTAGAATTAGTTCATATCAGCTGAAATCTATGTCAATAGAGGAATTAATGCAAACATTTGAGGGGAAGAAGTATTTCACTTGTGTAGATTTGAGTTCCAGTTTTTGGCAAGTGCCACTTATGTACGAGGATAGACCATTTACTGCTTTTAGTCATAAATATAACCTTTATCAATTTTGTAGAACACCTTATGGGTTAAAGAGTAGTTCAGCAGCTTTAATTAGGGCTTTAAACATCGCATTAGGGGATGACACAGGAGAGTTTGTAACCATTTACATTGATGATATGGTAATTAGTTCACGCAGTTTTGAGGAGCATCTACGTCATTTAGATATAGTTTTTCAGAAGTTAGATCAGGCAGGTTCACTTTGAAGCTGTCTAAGTCGTCATTCTGTCAGTCAGAAGTGACATTTTTAGGTCATAGAGTGTCGAGTAGAGGCGTAACACCAGAAGAGAGTAGGGTTAATAAGATACTTAACGCAGAGGTGCCACAGAATGTTAAACAGTTAAAAACATACCTGGGAATTTGAAACTTTTTCAGGAGGTTCGTTCTTAAATACTCAGGGTTGGTAGAACCATTCAGGGAATTGCTTAAAAGTGGGACTCGGTGGAGTTGAGAGTCCAAGCATGATCAGGCTTTTAGAGCGCTGAAGGAAGGTTTTGAGAAAACTGTAGTGCTGAAATATCCTTTGAAAGATAAGGAATATATGGTTATGACTGATGCTTCACATATAGGCATTGCTGGAGTATTATGTCAGAAAGATGATGAGGGTAATCTGTGCATTGTGTCTTTAGCCTCGCGAGGACTGACAGCAGCAGAGGAAAGATACACGATTACTGAGTTAGAGCTTTTAGGTATTGTTTTCAGTTTAGGGAAATTTAGAATGTATTTAGTAGAGGGGAAATTTGAGATCCATACAGATCACCATGCATCACTGTATATGAGGACTTGTAAACTCAGTTCTAACAGAGGTAGTAGGTGGATACTTGCTCTGCAAGAATACGAATTCACAGTAAAATATATTAAAGGTGTAACGTGTTTTTCGAGGGTATTTTACGCCACTGACATAAGTCAGTAGGAAGCCATTCTATATTTATTTACGCGGCAAATTTTTCAGCCAAGAGAAGTTTTCATGTTACTTATTATTATTATTAGGGTATTTTTCTGGAGCGTTTTTTATAAGATTATAAGTATACAGATAGGTTTTCGATGTTATAGAAAACTCTATCAAGCGAATTATTACGAACAACATTATCGCGGAAAATTATATGATTATGGAATTTTACGGAGTTTTGTCAGTTAGGGTATTGTGAGAGAGATGAGTCACTGGGAATTCGGCTACAGGCTTATTGTTGTCGAGAAGCGTGACGCAAGCGGGGTTGCTGCATCAAGAAAAGGCGAAATGGCCTGAACCGGTAATCGACATCATCGCCGCGCCGAGTGTAATGACCCTGAGGTGGGGAGTATCGCGTGGTGGCTCACCCAATCAGTGGAGAGCGGGCGAGAAGAAGACGGCACTGGAGAGGGGAGGTGACGAGTGCATATATGGTTTGCGCGCCGAGGAGGCAGGGCGATAATCTTTGTAAAACTTGACCGTTGTGGTTGCTCGTGTGGTTGGTTCCGGTGTGACCGGACCATAAATTAACATATCTACAAGCATCTCTTCAACTGACGAAGAAGATGACGACGTCCAGAAGGCTGTGGGAAGCTCTCTTCAACAACCAGTACGAGGGAAATGCCACGGCAATTTCCAATGGTAAGCGCGAATGACTCAGAACTACATAATCTCTCGTTTCTTTGTTTCATATTCAGTATTTCAGTAACTTCTTAGCTTGGGAATAATAGTAAAATCAGTAATTCATCCGACTTCGCTTTCACGTAATTCTCTAGTGGTAATATTAAAATCGCAACGCTCCAATTTAAATTTAAAATATATTATTATTATTATTAATTTTGCCATACTTGTTTTATATAATAAATTCATTTCTTTTAACCATGCAATCTTTGCTTTCAGTAGGTAGCATTAGATATAGACCAAATTCCTTCTCCTGATACAATTGTTAGTTGGGTTAATGATCAAATCATACCACGATCTGAGTGTAAAGATTCTTGAAGGTGTTCTACCAGAGCTAGGTGTTGTTAAATATAAATTTAGATTTCAACATATCGTTGAGGTCTTGGCGCCCATTAATACAACATATCTTAGTCAGAATAAATATTTCAAAGTGCAAGGCAGGGCTAGTAGAAGCTTTACACTTGTACGCTCAACGTGGAGCAAAGTAAAAACATTACATTTGTCACCCAACAGTGAGGCCTATAGAAACCGTTTCACTTGGCGCCCAACGTGGGGACGAAAACCTAATAACATTTGTGGAAGGAGAAGGGTATATATTTCTGTGCCTGTATTTTGGGGGTTTTTCATTTATCGGTGTGTATCAGCATGGGTAGTGTTGAGGAAGAGATGAAGTTGCGTAGTGGTCACCAGTTGGATAGTGAAGATACGAGCAGTATGGCTAGTCTTGGAAATGAAAGCAGTACAGGGATGTCGGAGGTAAATCCCGTTACTGAGGGGGGTAATCAAAACAGCCAAGCAGGGTTAGAGAAATTGCTTCTTCAGTTTATGCAACAAAATAAGTTTAGCACAGATGCTTTAAACGCTAAACTTGAACAAAATAATGCTAGACTTGAACAAAATAGTAGGGAAAATAAAGAGAGTAATAGGGAATTGAGCGATAGTTTAAATGCTAAACTCGAACAAAATAATGCTAAACTTGAACAGAACAGTAGAGAAATTAGTGATAAATTTGAACTGATTAGAGGTGAGATCATAGGGGTGATGGAAGATAAGGCTAAAGAGATTATTGCAGATGTAGACAGAAAATTAGGAAAAGTACAGGAGGAGTTAGAAATTAGAATCAGTACACAGGCTGAAAATTTAAAAGAACTAGTGCAACTTGAAACACAGCAGGTCAAAAAGCAATTGGGGGGAGAAATCGACAAAATTCAGGTAGCAACTAAAGATGTTAAAGAACAGCTGGGGGACGAATTGATAAAGTACATGCAGAAATAATCACTGAAGTTAATGCTGTAAGGTAGAGGAATAAGGAAAGCATTAATGAGATTAATGAGAAACAAGCTCAGTTAAGTGGTAAAGTTTAAGCATCGGAAGGGAGCATTAGGTTAACTGTAACTAATATTGAAAGAAAAGCTGAGGAGAAAATTACTGAATTAGAACAGAAGTTGAAAGCTATTATTAGGCAGGAAAATAGTCAGAGTAGGCCAGTTTATGTGAATAGCACACACAGGGAAATAGAACTAGGCAAATAGGAATCTCTGTTTCGCGGGCTTATAGGTCGTGTTCCAAGGACATTTTGTCGTCCTGACGTTTCGCTGAATACTGCGTTCAGCATGTTCACAGGTTACATAAAGCGAGGTAAAACAAGTAAACAGAAGATATATAAATAGTCAACAACCCACACATAGAGGCTACCATAGCAACGGCGTACCACATAACAGTAATGCATCAAGGACAGGGCTGCTCGTCTGTTGCATCTTCTCGTCTACGACGGTCAATAAGGGCAGGCTTGAGGGGATTAAGGACTGGAAGCCAAGCTCTGTTCACACGTTCTGCTTCCTCCTTAAGATTGAAGCTGTTTGTATGCTTCAGGATTTCAATGGCCTCCCTTTGTAGCCTGGCATGATAAGACACCGTGGTGGACAGAAGTTCGGTGTCTTCATATCTTATATCGTGACCTGCAAGTAGCGAGTGTGCTGCTACAGTGGATTTATCTGTTTGTCCCAGCCGGCTGTGTCGTTCGTGCTCCTTGAGGCGAGTGGCAATACTTCTTTTCGTTGTTCCAATATATACTTGGCCACAATCACACGGGATTTTATAAACCCCTGCCGCGGTATGAGGATGTCGCTTATCTTTAGCGGACCTAAACATGTCCTTAATTTTTCGTGTAGGCCTGTATATGGTCTTTATATCATGGGACTCGAGTAGCCTCCCTATTCTGTCCGTGACCTTTTTTATATATGGAAGAAAAGCTCTAGCCAGGGGCTGCTTGTCTCCAATTACCCTTGTAGTTGGACGTCTCGGATGGAGTGCTCGCTGGATATCTTTCTGGCTGTACCCATTCGCGCGTAAGGCCTCGTTGAGGTGTTCAATTTCTTGTTTTAGGCACTGCTTTTCACAAATTCTTTTAGCGCGGTCAGCCAGTGTTTTTATAACTCCGTATTTCTGTCGTGGGTGGTGGTTGGACGTCTTATGTAGATATCGGTCAGTATGGGTCGGCTTACGGTAAACTGTATGTCCCAAAGTTATATCAGCGGTCTTCGTTACCATAACGTCGAGAAACGCGATTTTCAGTTCATTTTCTAACTCCAAGGTAAACTGAATGTTCGAGTTCTGGCTGTTAAGATGTTGTAAAAACAGATTTAATTGATCTTTACCATGGCCCCATATTACAAAGGTATCGTCCACGTATCGTAGCCACACTTTAGGTTTCAAAGGTGCGGTCTCTAGTGCTATTTGTTCAATTTGTTCCATGAAGAAATTCGCGATCACCGGACTAAGGGGACTGCCCATGGCGACCCCATCAATTAGTTCATAGAAATCACCCTTCCACAGGAAATAGCTTTATAAAATCCCGTGTGATTGTGGCCAAGTATATATTGGAACAACGAAAAGAAGTATTGCCACTCGCCTCAAGGAGCACGAACGACACAGCCGGCTGGGACAAACAGATAAATCCACTGTAGCAGCACACTCGCTACTTGCAGGTCACGATATAAGATATGGAGACACCGAACTTCTGTCCACCACGGTGTCTTATCATGCCAGGCTACAAAGGGAGGCCATTGAAATCCTGAAGCATACTAACAGCTTCAATCTTAAGGAGAAAGCAGAACGTGTGAACAGAGCTTGGCTTCCAGTCCTTAATCCCCTCAAGCCTGCCCTTATTGACCGTCGTAGACGAGAAGTTGCAACAGACGAGCAGCCCTGTCCTTGATGCATTACTGTTATGTGGTACGCCGTTGCTATGGTAGCCTCTATGTGTGGGCTGTTGACTATTTATATATCTTCTGTTTACTTGTTTTACCTCGCTTTATGTAACCTGTGAACATGCTGAACGCAGTATTCAGCGAAACGTCAGGACGACAAAATGTCCTTGGAACACGACCTATAAGCCCACGAAACAGAGATTCCTATTTCAACGCCGGTCGTGAAAGTCTACAATTTTACTTAGAACTAGGCAAATTCAGTAATCGGCAGGGTTGTCCAATGGAGTTCATGAATACAATAGAAAATAAATTCGGGGAGAGGTTGGAAGATGGTAGTATTGAGTGGTGCCAGGTAGTTGAGATTTTAGAGCAAGCGTTTGTAGGGGAGACAAGAAACTGGTTTGCTGTCTACAGAGACAATTTCGATAATACTTCAGATTATAAAGTTAAATTTTGTGAGAAATTTTGGAATGAGGTAATTCAGTCTCAGCATCGTGAGGGAATTGTGTGTGGGAAATATAACCCGAGAGGAAACTACACTATGACCGAGTACTTTTTAGGACAGGTATTGACGTGTAAATATCTGGACGGTTTGAAGGAGGAAAGTGATGTAGTCAGGCTATTACTAAGACATTTTCCATATAGAATCAAAGAAGTTGCCTGTATCCAAAATGTTAAATCTATTTCACTAGTGGAAAATTTATTGAGTACATTCGATGCTCTGGGAAGAGGGGGTTACGAGGAGAATTTCGGTTGGAACCAGGGTAACCATAATAACAGGCCTAATGAGAATAGGAATCAGGAAGTTCAAGGGAACAGTGGCGAAGGGGCCAGCGTCCAAAATAGGGGGAACCAAAATAATAATAATAATAATCAGCAAAACCAGTACAGAGGAAATGGGTATGGTACGAACTACCAAGGTAGAAATAATGATTTCAGTCGAAATCAACGACGAAATAATGATTTTAGGGGTAACCAAGGGAGGTATAATAACAATAATAATTATAACCAGAACAGGGGTCAAGGAGGGAATCAGCCCAATGGTAATAACGGACAGAGAGATACCGTCAACACAACCCAGAACAACCAGACCAGTGCAGTAGTGAGTAGTACTACACCAAGTGGTAGCCATACTTTAAACACGAACCAGGCTGCGATGTAAGGTCAGAATCTCAGTCTGTAACATGCCCTGTCCATACACTTATACAGGAACCCTATGACCTAAATGTAAGAAATGAATTATTACGTGAACTAAATGATGAAGGTATTATTCAGGAGGTGGTTAGTAAGAGCCCCATAGTTGAATTTAACGTGTCCGAGGCGTACACAGATGTTTTAGTTGATAGTGGTTGTATGAAGAGTTGCATAAGTAGTGCATTTTATGATAAAATGAAAGGAACTGGAGTAAATTTTGAGGAGATGCCAATTAAAAGCACTTTTGTTATCACAGCTGTTGGGAAGAGGTCTAAAGTAATTTCTAAGCAAGTTTTAGTAGACATTAAAATTAATAATCATGTAGAAAAGCAGATTTGTCTTGTAATTCCAAATTTAGTATTCAGTGTTATCTTGGGTTCAGAGTGGCTAAGTAGAGTGTCTGGTAACTTATGTTATGATGTAGGGAGTTTGAAATTTAAATGGGGTGATTCTGAAGTAGAAGTAGCTTTCAATGACCATATTCAGAGAAGTAGTGTTGTAGGTGTGATTTGTACTTTAAATGAGATATCGCCAGCCGTAGAGCGGGGTTCTCCATGTTTTGTGGGCAGTGTGATTACGAACGGTAGTCTAGAGGACTCGTTACGTGATGCTGCATTTCAGGGAAATATAGAGGTGGAACAATGTGTTCGGCTCTATGATGTGTTATTGTGTAATAGGAGAGTGTTTGAGGATTGCATTGGTATGGCCAATTGCTATACACATTCATTGAACGTTATTGATAGGTCAGTATTCACAGGACATAGATACCCTGTACCTTTCGCTTATCAGAGTGCAGTTGAGGCACAAATTAACCAGATGCTTGAAGATGGGATTATTGAGCACTCTAACAGTCCATATGTTATTTCTTTGATCACGGTACCCAAGGCCGACAGCACAGTTCGTATTTGTTTAGACGCTCGTTTGGTTAACAGTAGAATTAGTTCAGATCGGCTGAAATCTATGTCAGTAGAGGAATTAATGCAAACATTTGAGGGGAAGAAGTATTTCACTTGTGTAGATTTGAGTTCCAGTTTTTGGCAAGTGCCACTTATGTACGAGGATAGACCATTTACTGCTTTTAGTCATAAATATAACCTTTATCAATTTTGTAGAACACCTTATGGGTTAAAGAGTAGTTCAGCAGCTTTAATTAGGGCTTTAAACATCGCATTAGGGGATGACACAGGAGAGTTTGTAACCATTTACATTGATGATATGGTAATTAGTTCACGCAGTTTTGAGGAGCATCTACGTCATTTAGATTTTTTTTTTCAGAAGTTAGATCAGGCAGGGTTCACTTTGAAGCTGTCTAAGTCGTCATTCTGTCAGTCAGAAGTGACATTTTTAGGTCATAGAGTGTCGAGTAGAGGTGTAACACCAGAAGGAAGTAAGGTTAATAAGATACTTAACGCAGAGGTGCCACAGAATGTTAAACAGTTAAAAACATACCTGGGAATTTGCAACTTTTTCAGGAGGTTCGTTCTTAAATACTCAGGGGTGGTAGGACCATTCAGGGAATTGCTTAAAAGGACTCGGTGGAGATGGGAGTCCAAGCTTGATCAGGCTTTTAGAGTGCTGAAGGAAGGTTTTGAGAAAGCTGTAGTGCTGAAATATCCGTTGAAAGAAAAGGAATATGTGGTTATGACTGATGCTTCTCATATAGGTATTGCTCGATTATTATGTCAGAAAGATGATGAGGATAAGATGTGCATTGTGTCTTTAGCCTCGCGAGGACTGACAGCAGCAGAGGAAAGATACACGATTACTGAGTTAGAGCTTTTAGGTATTGTTTTCAGTTTAGGGAAATTTAGAATGTATTTAGTAGGGGGGAAATATGAGATCCATACAGATCACCATGCATTACTGTATATGAGGACTTGTAAAGTCAGTTCTAACAGAGTTAGTAGGTGGATTCTTGCTCTGCAGGAATACGAATTCACAGTAAAATATATTAAAGGTAAAGATAATATTCTTGCAGACATGCTATCAAGGGACACTAATTTATGTAGGGATTATCCTGTGGTTAAAGCAGAGGACGGTATTTTATTATGTGCATGTGTGGACAGTAGCAACAGGGCATCGTACAGACACTGAGAAATATGCTAGTGGAGCAACGCGATGACGTTAAGTTAAGGGAGCCACTGGCTAGGTTGGAAATAAGCTAGAGAAAGTCATGTCCAAGTTCTTTTTATCTCTACGAGGGCCCATTTATAGTTTCCAAACGTATTGGCAAAACAGCATATGTGCTGGAGGATAGTAAGGGAAACAGATTATACGGGACGTATAATATACATAGTCTACGAAAGTATGTGTCATAAAGTAAGTGTGTTTAGCTGGCGAGCCAGCCTATCAAATGAGTATGTGAGGTGTTTGGTGCGTGGAAGATCTGGTCTTCCAGGCAGGCGTATCAGAAGTCACACAGGGTAGTATGTAAGTAATTGAGAGTTTTTAAGGTACAGGGAAATATGACGTGATTGTCGGATGCTCTTGAGCACTAAAATGTCTCGATACACTGTGGTGTTTGTGCACCACACCCAAAACAATTGAACTAAGAGTACTATATTGATGTGCAATTGCAACGATAGTGCATGTATATATTTATTGTGTTTAAGGGTAGTATAAAATCATATGTTCATTTTCATCCATTCTTGTAATTAGACGTCGACCCGAGATTTCAAACCGTAAATTTACAACCCCTCCCCCAATAAATATATTTCTTGAGCTCACTTGTGGAACTAACAACTGACAATAGATACCGCTTGAACCGTCATAAAACCGCTTATGAAGAGGCAGGAAGAATGGAAAGGGAGCCACGACCAGGAGTGACCCTCGGTAGCCAACAGGCTAATTCTAAAAGATGTCGGAACAATGGACCCTACAGCTTTTTAGAATAAATTGTTTTACGACGAGAAAACTGCAACATTGTGATTTTTTAAAGAAGATACCGCTACATGACACCCATATGGAAGTGTGTCACTGGGGGGAGAGACCTTCACCCCAATATAGCCACTTGGTGCTTGATAAAGGACTTACTTCGGCCAATAAGAAAGGAGCGTCACTTTCTGTAGACAATACTTTGATATTGCAATTGGCAGATCCCCTACTGCTGGTGGGAGATATAATTGCCATATATAAGCCGGGACAGAGCTGTATGGAGAGGAAGAATATTATTATGTTTTCACTTGAAAGCACTCCAAATTCTAAACTTGGACCTCACTTGTTGAGATTCAACTACCAAAGTTCATAAATTTCAACTAGTAAACTCAGTGGTGATCTAGCTAGGATATTTCCAGCATTGCGCTGAATATCGAAGACGAGTGAAACCATTCCATTCACTCAGCTAGGCAACAGTATCTGTGCAATTAGTGGGCAGACAGCTTGATCAGGTAGGATTGGTACTTGGGACCATGGAAGACCACGCGAGATGTCTACTTCAGGAACGAGATACCTCCGCCAACATCGCCCATGAAGATCTTCAACCCGGTGAGCTCATGCATATTTGTCAATTGCAAGTCGGACGTAAATACTACTAACTTCAATAATTTAAAGAAATAACTTCCCCTTTTTATTTTATCTGTTTGAAAGGTCGCAAGACGTCATTCATCTCATCCTGTTTGTTAATAAATTATTTTAACTTCTATGACTTTCAGTCAATATTTACCCAATGCTAGACTTCCCAGAGGTCAAGATAATAGAATAAGGTGTTTTACAGCTAGCCTTTGTTGCCCCTCCCCCGAAAGTAAAGAATCTCAATTTAATAAACATAAATTTATCTCACAACCGTCTGTTGGAGATTGGCGCCCTATTAACCGAGCTATTTACTGCACTCATTTTATATCACGAGCTATGAAACGTTACAACATGTCACCCAAGCATGGGCCAAGCTGTGCACTAGCCGCGAAACGTTACAACACCAAGGCCAGAATTTGGTAGCGCTGGTGAATTCCCATTTGTCTCCTAGAGATGGGTGAGCGCTTGAACAGGGTATTTTTGCTTAAGGCGTCCATGAGACAAAAGATGGGCCACCAGAAGGCGAGACAGTCCTTCATGAAACTCATACATAACAGCACACGTAATTTCTGTTTACGGCCTCGCCATGTAAGAGTTGTAAGTGTGTAATTTAAAGTAATTAGTACAAAGGTATCATTTGAGTGAGGAGAACTGGTCTGAGTTGTGAACTAGTATTTGTAGAATTTGGTCTACGGGAACTTACGGCACAGAAATATTTGGTGTTATATGTAATGCGCACTTACTGTTTTTTTTTCAGAAGTCAATATTAATTTTGTATTATATACAGAGAGATTAAGTATTATGGTCACGATGCGCTGCCACAATAGTGTGATCGTGTGCTCCGTGAGATCAGTGAGACTAAGTTTCACCAGATCGAAGCGACCTCCAGTGAAATTAGGAAGTTCTGTGGTGATATATATCAGAACCCCTTTAATGCGTGTGATGTGACATCCTATATACACAGTGCTCACACGTTATTTATGTATATCTTTCCCAACATAGAGATATTTGAGAGGCGGAAATATCCGTGGAACATTAATCTAAGTGAAAAATATTGGACTGATTGCACAGAGCAATCCAAAATGACAACGGACTTTGACGCAAAGTGCGTAAAGAAAATTATGAGTGTATATATATGTAATTTAGGGTGATTTAATTTATGTAATATGTATTTTGGATGGGGATTTTATTAACGTGTCTGGGATAATCGCATGATGGACCGTCGTCACGGTAAATCATCCGATGATCCGCGGCGAATATGTAACGTGTTTTTCGAGGGTATTTTACGCCACTGACATAAGTCAGTAGGAAGCCATTCTATATTTATTTACGCGGCAAATTGTTCAGCCAAGAGAAGTTTTCATGTAACTTATTATTATTATTAGGGTATTTTTCTGGAGTGTTTTTTATAAGATTATAAGTATACAGATAGGTTTTCGATGTAGAAAACTCTATCAAGCGAATTATTACGAACAACATTATCGCGGAAAATTATATGATTACGGAATTTTACGGAGTTTTGTCAGTTAGGGTATTGTGAGAGAGATGAGTCACTGGGAATTCGGCTACAGGCTTATTCTTGTCGAGAAGTGTGACGCAAGCGGGGTTACTGCACCAAGAAAAGGCGAAATGGCCTGGACCGGTAATCGACATCATCGCCGCGCCGAGTGTAATGACCCTGAGGTGGGGAGTATCGCGTGGTGGCTCAGCCAATCAGTGGAGAGCGGGCGAGAAGAAGACGGCACTGGAGAGGGGAGGTGACGAGTGCATATATGGTTTGCGCGCCGCGGAGGCAGGGCGATAATCTTTGTAAAACTTGACCGTTGTGGTTGCTCGTGTGGTTGGTTCCGGTGTGACCGGACCATAAATTAACATATCTACATGCATCTCTTCAACTGACGAAGAAGATGACGATGTCCAGAAGGCTGTGGGAAGCTCTCTTCAACATCCAGTACGAGGGAAATGCCACGGCAATTTCCAATGGTAAGCGCGAATGACTCAGAACTATATAATCTCTCGTTTCTTTGTTTCATATTCAGTATTTCAGTAACTTCTTAGCTTCGGAATAATAGTAAATCAGTAATTCATCCGACTCCGTTTTCACGTAATTCTCTAGTGGTAATATTAAAATCGCAACGCTCCAATTTAAATTTAAAATATATTATTATTATTATTAATTTTGCCATACTTGTTTTATATAATAAATTCATTTCTTTTAACCATGCAATCTTTGCTTTCAGTAGGTAGCATTAGATATAGACCAAATTCCTTCTCCTGATACAATTGTTAGTTGGGTTAATGATCAAATCATACCACGATCTGAGTGTAAAGATTCTTGAAGGTGTTCTACCAGAGCTAGGTGTTGTTAAATATAAATTTAGATTTCAACATAGCGTTGAGGTCTTGGCGCCCATTAATACAACATATCTTAGTCAGAGTGAATATTTCAAAGTGCAAGGCAGGGCTAGTAGAAGCGTTACACTTGTACGCTCAACGTGGAGCAAAGTAAAAACATTACATTTGTCACCCAACAGTGAGGCCTATAGAAACCGTTTCTAAGGTAAAGATAACATTCTTGCGGACATGCTATCAAGGGACACTAATTTATGTAGGGATTATCCTGTGGTTAAAGCAGAGGACGGTATTTTATTATGTGCATGTGTGGACAGTAGCAACAGGGCATCGTTACAGATACTGAGAAATATGCTAGTGGAGCAACGTGATGACGTTAAGTTAAGGGAGCCACTGGCTAGGTTGGAAATAAGTGAAGAAGAGTATGTGAAAGTAGGACGGTTCACGTACAAGATGCAGGATGGGTTTCTTGCACGGAAATGTAGGAATAATCGGTGGGCAATATGTGTTCCTGACACTTTGCGGGAGGACCTAATTTGGTTCATTCATAGGGAATTAGGACACTTTGGTGCTGCCAAGGTCTTCTATGAAATTGGCCGTGACTTCATTTGGAGTAAAATGGGAAGGGATGTTAGGAGGATTTTAGCTAAGTGTGACACCTGTCAAAGGAGCAAATATCCAGTTAAATATTTAGTGGGGGAGAGATCTGCAGTTCTCACCAGTAGTCCCGGTGAACTACTGTGTGTGGATTTATTTGGCCCGATCGTTAAAGGACAGTACGTCTACGAGTACATTTTTATAGTAATTGACGCTTTTAGTATGTATGTCAAGCTATATCCGCTAAGGAAAGCCACGGGACTAGCGTGTAGCCGTCTGATCATTAATAAGTATGTACCTGAGTATGGCTTTCCTCTCAGGATACTATCTGACAGTGGACTACAGTTTATTGCAAAGAAATGGAGAACCAGTATGCAGGAAGCTGGTATTTCACACGTTCATTCCTCTGTAAGGTACCCTCAGGGTAATTCTGCAGAGCGTCCATTAAGGGAAGTGGCTCGTCTTTTTCGGACTCTAGTGCATGACAAGCATATGGCATGGGTTGGACATCTTCCCAAAGTCGAGACTTGGCTGAATTCTGTCAAGCATGAGAGCACGAAATTGACGCCATACGAAGTTCACTTCGGAAAAAGACCACAAAATGAACTAGCGAGGGTGTTGGGTTTAAATGAGGGAAAGCAACAGGGGATGGATTACATTGTCCAGTTGGCGAAACAGAATTTATCTAAATCAGCACAAAAGAGAATTCGCCAACAAAAAAAACTAAATTTGACCTATTCGAGCCGGGGGACAGAGTCTTACTTAGAGTGCCGAAACAGTCAAATAAGCTAGAGAAAGTCATGTCCAAGTTCTTTTATCTCTACGAGGGCCCAATTATAGTTTCCAAACGTATTGGCAAAACAGCATATGTGCTGGAGGATAGTAAGGGAAACAGATTTTACGGGACGTATAATATACATAGTCTACGAAAGTATGTGTCATAAAGTAAGTGTGTTTAGCTGGCGAGCCAGCCTACCAAATGAGGAAGTGTGGTATTTGGTGCGTGGAAGATCTGGTCTTCCAGGCAGGAGTATCAGAAGTCACACAGGGGGGGGGGGGGTAGTATGTAGTAATTGAGAGTTTTTAAGGTACAGGGAAATATGACGGGATTGTCGGATGCTCTTGAGCACTAAAATGTCTCGATACACCAAGGCCAGAATTTGGTAGCGCTGGTGAATTCCCATTTGTATCCTAGAGATGGGTGAGCGCTTGAACAGGGTATTTTTGCTTAAGGCGTCCACGAGACAAATGATGGGCCACCAGAAGGCGAGACAGTCCTTCATGAAACTCATACATAACAGCACACGTGATTTCTGTTTACGGCCTCGCCATGTAAGAATTGTAAGTGTGAAATTAAAGTAATTAGTACAAAGGTATTATTTGAGTGAGGAGAACTGGTCTGAGTTGAGAACTAGTATTAAGTAGAATATGGTCTACGGGAACTTAAGAAGACACTGTTTTACTGCGCACTTACTGTTTTTTTTTTCAGAAGTCAATATTAATTGTGTCTAAAATACAGAGAGATTAAGTATTATGGTCACGATGCGCTGCCACAATAGTGTGATCGTGTGCTCCGTGAGATCAGTGAGACTAAGTTTCACCAGAACGAAGCGACCTCCAGTGAAATTAGGAAGTTCTGTGGTGATAAATATATATCAGAACACCTTTAATGCGTGTGATGTGACATCCTATATACACAGTGCTCACACATTATTTATGTATATCCTTCCCAACATAGAGATATTTGAGAGGCGGAAATATCCGTGGAACATTAATCTAAGTGAAAAACATTGGACTGGTTGCACAGGGCAATCCAAAATGACAACGGACTTTGACGCAATGTGCGTAAAGAAAATTATGAGTGAGACTCTAGAGCGTAATTTCAGGCTATGGAGCCTCAATTCAGGCTATGGAGCCTCAATTCTGACTATGGAGCCTCATTTCATACTATGGAACCTCATTTCAGACTACAGAGCCTCAATTCAGACTATGGAGCCTCATTTCAGACTATGGAGCCTCATTTAAGTCTATGGAGTCTCAATCCAGACTATAGAGCTTCATTCCAGGCTATGGAGCCTCATTTCAGTTTATGGAGCCTCAATTCAGACTATGGATGCTTGTTTCAAACTATGGAGCCTCATTTCAGACTAAGGAGCCTCATTTCAGACTATGAGCCTCATTTCAGGCTATGGAGCCTCAATTCAGACTATGGAGTCTCATTTCAGGCTATGGAGCATCATTTCATACTATGGACCCCATTTCCGACTATAGAGACCCGTTTCAGACTATGGAGCCCCACTTTAGGCTATGGAGCCCCATTTCAGACTATGGAGCCCCACTTCAGCCTATGGAGACTCACTTCAGATTATGGAGCCTCATTTCAGACTATAGAGCCTCATTTCAGACTATGGAGCCTCATTTCACACAATGGAGCCCCATTTTAGACTATGGAGCCTCAATTCAGACTATAGAGCCCCATTTCAGGCTATGGAGCCCCATTTCAGGCTATGGAGCACCATTTCAGACTTTCGAGCCTCATTTCAGACTACGGAGCCTCATTTCAGGCTATGGAGCCCAATTTCAGGCTATGGAGCCCCATTTCAGGCTATGGTGCGCCATTTCAGGCTATGGAGCCCCATTTCAGACTATGGAGCCCCATTTCAGGCCAGGAGCCCCATTTCCGACTATGGAGCCTCTTCTAAGGCTAGGGAGACCCATTTCAGACTATCGAGCACCATTTCAGACTATGCAGCCTCATTTCAGACCATGGAGCCTCATTTAAGTCTATGGAGCCTCAATCCAGACTATAGAGCTTCATTCCAGTCTATGGAGCCTCCTTTCAGACCATGGAACCCCATTTCAGACTATGGAGCCCCCTTTCACGCTATGGAGCCCCATTTCAGGCTATGGAGCTCCATTTCAGACTATGGAGCCCCATTTCAGACTATGGACTCTCATTTCACACTATGGAGCCCCCTTTCAGACTATGGAGCCTGATTTCAGACTACGGAGCCTCATTTCAGGCTATGGAGCCCCATTTAAGGCAATGGAGCTCCAGTTCAGACTATCGAGCCCCATTTCAGGCTATGGAGCCCCATTTCAGACTATGGAGCCTCATTTCAGGCTATGGTGCGCCATTTCAGGCTATGGAGCCCCCATTTCAGACTATGGAGCCCGATTTCAGGCTATGGAGTGCCATTTCAGACTTTGAGCCTCATTTCAGGCTATGGTGCGCCATTTCAGGATATGGAGCCCCATTTCAGACTATGGAGCCCCATTTCAGGCCTGGAGCCCCATATCAGACTATGGAGCCTCATCTAAGGCTATGGAGACCCATTTCAGACTATCGAGCACCATTTCAGACTATGGAGCCTCATTTCAGACTATGGAGCCTCATTTAAGTCTATGGAGCCTCAATCCAGACTATAGAGCTTCATTCCAGTCTATGGAGCCTCATTTCAGGCTATGGAGCCCCATTTCAGGCAATGGAGCCCCAGTTCAGACTATCGAGCCCCATTTCAGGCTATGGAGCCCCATTTCAGACTACGGAGCCTCATTTCAGGCTATGGTGCGCCATTTCAGGCTATGGAGCCCCATTTCAGACTATGCAGCCCCATTTCAGGCTATGGAGCCCCATTTCAGGCTATGGAGCTCCATTTCAGACTATGGAGCCCCATTTCAGACTATGGACTCTCATTTCACACTATGGAGCCCCCTTTCAGACTATGGAGCCTCATTTCAGACTACGGAGCCTCATTTCAGGCTATGGAGCCCCATTTAAGGCAATTGAGCTCCAGTTCAGACTATCGAGCCCCATTTCAGGCTATGGAGCCCCATTTCAGACTATGGAGCCTCATTTCAGGCTATGGAGCCCCCATTTCAGACTATGGAGCCCGATTTCAGGCTATGGAGTGCCATTTCAGACTTTGAGCCTCATTTCAGGCTATGGTTTGCCATTTCAGGATATGGAGCCCCATTTCAGACTATGGAGCCCCATTTCAGGCCTGGAGCCCCATATCAGACTATGGAGCCTCATCTAAGGCTATGGAGACCCATTTCAGACTATCGAGCACCATTTCAGACTATGGAGCCTCATTTCAGACTATGGAGCCTCATTTAAGTCTATGGAGCCTCAATCCAGACTATAGAGCTTCATTCCAGTCTATGGAGCCTCATTTCAGGCTATGGAGCCCCATTTCAGGCAATGGAGCCCCAGTTCAGACTATCGAGCCCCATTTCAGGCTATGGAGCCCCTTTTCAGACTACGGAGCCTCATTTCAGGCTATGGTGCGACATTTCAGGCTATGGAGCCCCATTTCAGACTATGCAGCCCCATTTCAGGCTATGGAGCCCCATTTCAGACTTTGGAGCCTCATTTATGGCTATGGAGCCGCATTTCAGACTATGGAGCCGCATTTCAGACTATTGTTTTAGATCCCTTATTTGGGGGTGGTAGGATCTAAAACGGAAGAGTTATTGTGTTGATTTAGAAGGAAATGTCTAAAAGGGGGTAGCTTCCCGTAGTCGGGCAAGCTGACCAGTGTAGAGTGTTGTTTTAGTGTTGGGGTGCTCCTATATATAATGTAGGAGTGTTTTAGGGGATAGCACTCAATGCAAGGGTCACTGTGCTGGTCGCCCAGCTGTCTGGTTAGATAATCGACTTGTACTCGTCAGCTATATGGCGCGGGCCGCTGCTGGCAAGCAGGCCGGTACGGGAATACGATGTTGCTTGCACTAGCAAGTATCTGGCTACTATAAGTCACGTCTAATAGTGACGGAGAGTTCAGGAAGGGAGTTAGGGCGTGAAGAAGCGTGTAAACAGTAATGTTGGTGTATGTACTGACCAAGTGTTTATTGGTCAGTAATAATGGATATGTGAGTCCCTTTTAAGGGATGTATTGATGTTACAATGTAAAAGTACAATCTGTGGGTAAAGGTTACAAATAGAGGAGATCTGAACACTTGCTGACTCACTCACCTGATGATACCAGCGTAGCCTCCGGCCGTCACGTTGAAAGACTGATAATCGAGAGATCCCCTGACTTCCTTAGGACCCCTTTTTATATTCTTCGGCGCTATGCTGTCAGCATTGTGATGGCATAGCTGCCCTAGTTAATAATGTGTCGCTGTGTGTAATAATTGTGCAAGGATTGAACCAGCTTTCTAGAGTGGCAAGCTGTCCTTGCGGTGTTGATGGATGTTGGTCTGGCTTTACAAGGGTTGCCAGTTAGGTGATTTAGATAGATGATGGGGGGATGGTCTCCAAGGGGTGCATACCCCTGGGGTACTGTACAAGCCTCTTTCCCTATTTAGTTCGCGTCCCCGCGAACGGGAACGGAACTTGGGGTTGGGATGTTGATGTTATGGATGTAGTCGATGTGGTTGTTTTTGAAGTCCCCTCGTATCTTCTGTAGATGTCGTCCTCGTCGTCGTGATGTCGTATTGATGTGTGTGCGTGAGATCAGTTCTTGTTCAGAGGGGAGGGTTATGGGATATACATATATACATAACATTGCCATTGACATAAAAATATTGTAACAGAAATTGACATTTGCATCTTTGAAGTGTGATGGAGAGAAAAAAAATACATGGTACTGATGGTACATTGTTGTGCAGGGAGGAAAAAAACCCATGGCCGAACGGATGATTGTGTCGTCCGCCCTATCTTGGGGAAAAAGTGCTCCCTGCAATAAGAAAGGTAGAAGAAAATAGAAAAAATGGGTGTTCCAGGGTATAATTTAAGGGAAATATTCAAAGTATTTATTGGTTTGGGATAAAACGGAACACCCTGACAAATGGGGAAGTTAGAAGAGTAGAAAGGAAAAAACAAAACCGTGTATTCAGTGTTGCCATTATGGCAGTGTTGAATGGCGTGACATATTGTAAGTTTACGTGCATAGGCGTACACTTGAGCATTAATATATATTTGTGTACGCTTTGGGTTTACATTTAATTTACAAGCATGATATAATATAAAATAATAATCTTATTACTAGACTGGTTTGCTCATGAGCCTGGTACCTCGTCTCATTCTCTAGGCCTTCTGTAGCGCTCTCCTCTGTCGCTTCATTCTCCCTTCATTTTGCTATTCGCTGAGCTGTAGGTACCTCTTACCTATGGCTGTAGGTTAGTGGTCATGCCGTTAACCTTACCTGTCGCAAATTTTCCCCGTGGGTGGAAAAATTCACATTGGCAGCGAGGGTAGGTGCTCACAATCTCTGCACCGCCCCTGGCTACCGTATATTGCTTATTATTGAAGCGTATTCATACGTGTGTTTGCGTCAGCGTCGCTCGGTGCCCCACGTCACCTTACGTCGCTGATCGCGGCGCCGTCACCTTATTGGCGCGACTGAAAAATGATGAGGAGTAGTGTGTTTGTGTGGCAGAGATAAGGGTATGTGTAATTGGGTGTGGGAAATATATTTACAATAGACATGCTCATGCTCCTTGCTATATGTAAAAAAATGTATTAATGGCAACTCTTTTTCTGTTGTGTATATCCATGGACGCGTTGCTCCCTGGGTTTCCTGTGTTTGGGAAAACGGATTAGTTGTTAGCAATACATGACAATACATTACAATATATTATATATGACATTTTCGTGGCAGCGCTTAATTTATAGAATTAAGTGTGGCGCCACTGAAGTCTAATTTACTCCTAGATTAGCCTATGTTAACCTATCTTAGCCTAGTGTTGTCCTATCTTAATCTATTGTATGATAATGTGCTATCTTTATGTGTAGTTGGTCTTACCCCGGTAGCGGAATTGTGGTTACCGGGTGCCGATATATTCCACTTTGATTAAACCTATTTTACTATATTATAATATTATCCTATATTATAGTGTATTGTCGGACTTATCCTGATGACGGGTTTGTTGGTCATCAGGTGCCGAACGGCGTTATCTTAATACTATCTTACTTCTGGTAATAAAATAAATGGCTACTACTATTAAACCGAATGGATGGCCTTATTCTATTGCCGAAATGTGCTGTGCCCTACTTGGCGACAGCGGTCAGTAAATTTGCTTAATTCTAGGTTGCGTGTCAAATGCAACCGTCTTACAGCTAAATTTGGACCAGAACGATCGCCTGAGGCAATTTACTTCCTCAGGACACCACCCGCACGAGTCCTAGAAACACCGGTTGTCTCTAGGGTCGCTGGATTCCGTTCCCTTAATTCTAGATGTCGACGTTTATCAACTAGTATTAACCTAGTCGCAGGCGGCTTACGGTGCCACTAAGCAAACCGTTTCGCCTGCCGTACCATCCTGCTCGTTGCCATTGTTGTCGATATGTTGTCATAGTTGGGCCGCCCACGTAACCCTTATGAGGTGCTCGCAATGCCCCTCTCTTAATGCCCATTGGTTGCCCGATGCGTCGCCATTTATGTGGGCATTGGACATTGTCGTCCAATGGCATAATATTATCTTCGCCTTCGTCGGCAATCGTAGTCTGCTTTTCGCAGTAATATTCGCCTGTATCGGCCGCAGTAGTATGCTTTTCGCATTAATATTTCATTTCGCCTTTATAGGCCGCAGTAGTATGCTTTTCGCATTAATATTTCATTTCGCCTTTATAGGCCGCAGTAATATTTCACTCCAACGCACAGGAGCCTTGCTTCCCGCTATGGAAGCCGTACCTACTTAAATTTAACTAGAAGTCTAGTCATAATGGGGTCGTCTCGAGGGTTGTCTCCTGAGTTCGGCGCGGAGTGAGCTATTTCTCCCACCATCCTCAGAAAGTCTTCCCTGCAGGTCTTGGCTTCGATGACCGTGGCACAGAGTGGGTGTAGCATCCCTTCCTCCCAGGGGCAGTTTACGCGCACCTAGGATTCCAGAGCTTGCCCGGCCAGGCCGCGAGTGCCTTAAACTTACGTGGTTCGTCTGTTGGGTCTGGTCGTGGAGTTAAGTAAGGTCACTGAGCTGTTGATCCAACTGGGGTAAGGGTCCACATCACCTTCCCCAGCTCTGCTCCAGTGTGGTGCCTTTGGCCTTTGGCTTACGCCGCTATCACCAATCAGAGTGTATCAGATTCCTTTTTATGGAGAGAAAAAAAAATATAGGCGTAACCTGTGTAAATAATGTATTTTTATGTAAAAATGTAAAATTTTCCAAGTGTTGTGGGGTTATAGATCTTCTAAGTACATAGACTACTTCTGGTCTACCATTGCTACGTCAGCTTTCCAGCGATAATGCTCTTTGTACCTTAATGGAGGTGTTAGTAGGGTCTATGATGTCAGGTACCCTGTTATTAGGATCTGGGGGTAGTTATTTGTAGAGTGGGCTGAAAGCATGGTAGGAAGAGGTTATGCATCTTTGGGCTCAAATAAATGGTGGCCTTGAGCCGGTAATGCTACTAGGATTGCTCCTACAATGAGTGGATTGGGGCAGGTAATTCCCGGGATTGCAAAAATATGAAAATTCCATGCAGGTTTGATAGTAATCCCTGGTAAATGGATGGGATACTCATGCAGGTATCTGGATATGAGGCATCTGCACTCATGTAAGGATAGGTGTAGGTTGAGGCATAATAATAATATATTCCTGTCATGCGGGAGTATTTGGTTAACAAAGAATGGTTAATATATATAATTGTGGCCTCATCTCTCATTTGGAGATGCGCATTATGCTTATTTAATGTTTGCCGACCCACCCCTAATACTCAGGTGGTAGCATCGTGATCCAAGGCGTAGCAGGCCTTCTCTTTAGACGCATGAAGTCTATCAACCCCTTGTGTATACTCTGTAATGTAGTGTAGCTGTTTGGGTCGTGTCCATGTGTCTGCGTTGTTTATGTTGGACGTGAGAAGGTTATTGGAAGGGAGTAAGGTGGTACGCTGGTAGCCTGTTCTCCTGTCATCCTCCCTTGGTCCATGTTGGCTTTCTATCCGCGCCTTGGGATAGTAAAGCTTCACGACCTAATCTGGTCTGCCATTTGTAGTGTGAATGTGGCCAGTGGTCGTAGTGCGACTGGCCATGTCCTAATCGCCTGGAATGATTTATTTTAGGAATAGAATCGCGAAAAGAAGTTATTGGGGGGGGAGGTCTTGTTTCCTCAGAGCCCCTGTCTGTGTTCGCTTCTAATTAGTGAGCGCGTGTGTGTGTGCCTAAGTTCCGCTACACCACGCGGACGGTTGGTCTGTTACAGGCTAAGTCGTAATATGTATCGCGTGTATGGGCGGGAGGTGCCCGTGGCCTGTCAACGTCTTGTCCATTGCTACATGTTTTTGCAGTGTTAAAAAAATGTATGTTATTATGATTGTTTTGCGTTTGTAATTTCATGGTCATTGCCGATACACAATAGTGTATTGTCACCAGCGGTATTGCAGTATGACGAGATCTGCAAGTCAGTATTTTCGTCATGTTGTGTTTACATTTGTCTGTGTACGTGATTTTTCGCCAGTATGTGAGTGTTGTCACCGTTCTAGATTCCAGACGGTCCAATGCGTCAATTTGTACTATTTGCTAATACTATTGTGTGGTCACTATTCCGTAAGACCTTTGTCTTACGAAATTTCTATACTTGTTTCTGGGAAGTCTATTTTCCCTGTCAGGTGTCACTGAAATTCTATGCCTGGCCTTTGGCCGAAGGGAATGTAGTATTATCTGGTTGTGTGGTTGTATGGGCTAATTTCAGTGTGATTGGAAGCCTGGATAGCTGTTTTCCTGGTGTCCGATTTTCGCTGGGATTTGAACCCGTGATCTCGTGTCATTCTCTGTGTACTATGTCTGCGTTGTTCATGTTTTGTGCGCACCTTGTATGTATTTTGATTGTGTTTCCCGTACCAAAAATACCGTTGTTTAGTTAGTTTTTGGTACGAGCGTGTGGTGTGGTCATGGGTTCGGACCCGGTTGCCTGTAAAGACTTGGTGTGACCCTCTCTGTGCCGCATATATTATGGCACATGTACTGTGTATTTGCAATGCGCAAACGAAAGTACTCAATACTGTGAGGAGTTTGCGTATTTTTGAACTCTCCTCGTAGTGTAACTTTGGAAGTTATAGGGTCCTTGGATCGGACGTGAATGATGCGTTTGTTCCTGTCCACTTGGAGCAGGCTTAGTTCGTCTGTGTGCGTGAAGGTCAGCCAGCCATGCGTGCCTTATCGCTGACAGTGTAGAATTACAATGTCGTGAGCTCTCATTTGTTTTATGTTCTGTCCAAGGCTTCATAACTTAACATAACGAAAATGGTTGTTTGGGTAGATTATGTAACAAAATGGGTCTTGGTCACATTGTGGTCGTTACGTTTCATATCCGGAAGTCATTTGTATAGCATGGTAACGTTATTGGGCCATATAAAGTTATTCTGATATTGGTTATCGTAGAAACGAAATAGTATTGTCTGACAGAAATAACGTTATATGAATAAGTCTCTCGAAAAATATCCCCTAATACCGTTATTCGGACTAATAACGTTCTTCGGATATCGGTTATCGTAGAAACGAAA
Organism: Meconema thalassinum; assembly: GCA_946902985.2. Taxonomy (NCBI): domain Eukaryota; kingdom Metazoa; phylum Arthropoda; class Insecta; order Orthoptera; family Tettigoniidae; genus Meconema; species Meconema thalassinum. Next base: position 1,959,227,295 of record OX336388.2, read on the forward strand.
TACTAGTGCCCACCTGAAATAACGTTATCGGAATACATTACTCGAAAAAAATCTCCTAATATCGTTATTTGGACTGATAACGTTATTCGAATATCAGTTAACTAAGGAACGAAATGGTAGTGCCCGCCTGAAATAACGTTACCGGAATACATATCTCGAAAAACATTCCTCCAATACCGTTATTAGGATTAATAACGTTATTCGGATATTGGTTATCTCAGGAACGAAATGGTAGTGCTCACTAGAAATAACGTTATTTGAATAGATCTCTCCAAAAAAATCCCCCAATACCGTTATTCGGACTAATAACGTTATTCGGATATCGGTTATCGCGGGAACGAAATGGTAGTGCTCACTATAAATAACGTTATTTGAATACATCTCTCGAACATTATTCCCCCAATACCGTTATTCGGACTAATAACGTTATTCGGATACCGGTTATCGCAGGAACGAAATGGTAGTGCTCACTAGAAATAACGTTATTTGAATATATCTATCGAAAAATATTCCCTCAATACCGTTATTCGGACTAATAACGTTATTCCCATATCGTTTATATATTACAAACGGCATCATCGATTGAGAATGGCACCATTTTGATACATTTTGCGTTGGAGAACTCCATAGAGTAGAAAGAGTGGAAGTGTCACTTTGCGACCTACGTCGTGTTAGGTTCTGAGTTTAGCCGCGAGGTTAATAAATACTCAGAAGTGCTTACCGTGATAGGGTATTGTATTTTTAGCCTACTTTTCACATTTTTCAAAAATGAAGAAAAAGTAGACCAATGAGACCGATCTGGGCAAATGTCTGTCTGTCTGTCTGTCTGTGCATGTGTCCCCCCCCCCCTTATCAACTCCTAAACGGCTGAAGCAATCAAAACCAAATTTGGTATGAGTAAAGATCTATATCTGAATATCTCAAGGCCATGAAAATGAAGTCAGTGCTACCAACTGCTGAAAAACCGCAATTGAAATTTGAGCTCCATGTTGGATATCTTGAAGGTATGCATGGGAGCTATTCCAAAATTGGCACATAATTACACTGACCGGCAATTAAAGTGGAACAGTAATTTAAAAAGTATAAAATTAGCCATGAAAAAGATGTAATCACATTTTAAATGCTTTTCACGCATTAGGACACACATCTGAAACATCCGTGAATAGAAATTGACATTTCTTAGGGTGGTTTATTACCACCAATTACCCCCAATCTTCGATGAGCCTAACAAGCTGTCATGGACGCTAAGGGTGGAAACACTCGTTTTTAGTGACCAGTGTTCCGGTACAGTGCAGTGCAAAAATTAACACTGCTTTGTTTGGCATAAAAAAAAACAGCCCAAAGGAACATTAGTAAAAAATAGAAAACTGTTAGATTTGTGAAATGTAACGAAATTTGTGAGTTAAAGCGTGTTGTAAAACATGTTTCAGTATTTTCTGTAGCCAACCATCGAACATTTACATGAATAATGCAAATATTGGAAAACCGATACATTTTAGTGGAATAAATTAAGAAATTACATAAAAAATTGAAGTGTTCCACTTTTTTTTGCCGGTCAGTGTATATAGGCAATAATATTTCAGTTTAATTTCCAGGAGGCCATACATGACAGTGTTGGCAAAATGATTCTAAGCATGCTGATAGGTCAAATTTTTAAATTAATGGAACTTCTACACTATCAATTGGATTTCAACCAAATTTCGTATGTAGTCTACTATGTGTATATAACCAGATATCACTATGCGTATTCTTAAGAGCAACCAGCTGCTGACAACTGTTGATAATTGCTGTCTCTACTTTTTTACCCTTATATTAATATATCAGAATGCATGCAAACCAACAACTCTAAACTTTGCACACGTATAGTACCTGACATTCTAGATTAATTTGGAGTAACTAATATTATGCCAATGCCGCTAACATGATTCTAAGCCTGATGAAAATCCACAGCCTGCTTCCAGTCTCCGACCGGGTCAGGAATGGAATGAATGAAGCCCCCATCTAGCGACGAGGATATGAACTGTGCCGGCTGCCGAGGCCTGACGCACTCCTCTGGGGCAATTATTAAATGCATGACAGATGAAATGAAATGATAGTGGAGAGTGTTGCTGGAATGAAATGTTGACAGGGAAAACCGGAGTACCCGGAGAAAAACCTGTCTGCCTCCGTTTTGTCCAGCACAGATCTCACATGGAGTGACCGAGATTTGAACCACGGACCCAGCGGTGAGAGGCCGGCGTGCTGCCGCCTAAGCCACTGATGATAAGTTTAATTCTAAAATGCATGTAACTTCTATACATACAAATGGATTTCGTCCAAAATTGGCACAACAATAGATCATAATATGTCAGATTATTTCTGACCAAGACATGCATGACATTGTTGCCAACATGATTTTACGCGCACTGATAGATCCAATATCTAACTGCATGTAACGTCCACGTTATCCATTAAACTTCAATCAAATTTTGTATTCTGTACCTTAAGAGATGGAACTAAGAATATATTAAGTCACCAGGGCTTCCAACTGTAGTGCAGGTATATTTCGAATTAATTAGAAATTTTGATATTACCAACTTAATTTCGTCATTAACTTAGATAGTTCCATATAGATTAAACATTGGCTTGAATCTTTAAGTTTAAGAAAAATAGGCTCCTTAGTTTGTTACGGAACTGCTTGTTGAACTTGCGAAAGTGTCGAATGTCCGGAAAACACTCTTAAATGCGCTTTTGAAGAAAGGAACAACAGACCGACACCACTTGAAATACATAGGCCTAGGTGGATAGCAAACGACCTGAAGCTTAATAGAGATCAAGTACTAGCGAATCAACTAGACAACGGGGAAAATTCAGTGTACATTAAATTAGTGTACACCTTACTTTATGAAAACATATTATCTCGACATGAAGGTGTGAAATCCTTCCGGCTAGCTAGCGGTAACACCACAAAGATAACTATCACTGCTTCAGACTCTTAACAAAACGTGTGCGTGTCTGTTTAATCTCCTCCCGAAGTCAACAATGAAAGGCTCTCCCCCGTGCTTCCTACTCATGGAGTTCTCAAGGACATACGGAACGAGTGCTGTAATGAAGTATACGAATTTTCTGCTGTAATGGCATACGTATTGTAACAATTGAACTTAAATACCCCATTCCATCATATTTGACGGTCAATGATTGTAAAGTTCTGTTAACATATGAAGGACAAGCTAAGTATTGCTTTTATTGTAAAGAAACCTCCCACTTACAAATAGGCCGTCCGAACAGAAGGAATCGCCCGGTATTTATGTCAGACAACAAACCTACAGCACGGTGCTGGGCGAGTCAGATGGGAGTAGTAAGCTAAGCAACACTACCGACATGGAAACTGCAGTACCTTCCCCTGAATATCCAGCCATATCAGAGGCCTTTCATAACAGGCCCCATTCTACAAACACATATAGCATTGCGGAAGTAACTCAACCATCAGATAACGTAGCTGAAACATCCCTGACTACTTTACATAGCAATGAAGAGGAAACTGTGACGTCACGATCGGACAGCACGGGGAAGGGTCACACTAGCAGGCAACACAGAAGTCTGTGCAGCAGCAAGATACTTTTTTTTTTTTTTTTTTTTTTTTTTTTTTTTTTTTAGCGTATGGCTTTTAGTGCCGGGAGTGTCCGAGGACATGTTCGGCTCGCCAGTTTTGTAGCTGCTTCGAGACGGACACCCAATGGGTGAGCTACAAGTACCGTTGGGGAGGGAAGGAGGGAAGTTGGATTGTAAGGACGAGGAGTTGGAAGGTAGCGGCTGTGGCCTATAGTTAGGGACCAACCCCGGCATTTGCCTGGAAGAAAGATGGGAAACCACAGAAGACCATCTTCAAGGTTGCCGGCGGGGGGATTCGAACCTCCTCGCCTCCCGGATGTGAGCGACTGCCATCAGTCATGCCGTAACCACCACGGCTAACTCAACCGGTAGCCAGATACTATTAAGACTACTGTCGGGGAAATAAGTATAGATACTCGAGTTTAGAGGTCAATAAAACCTTTACCCTTAGTCTTACATAAGAACAACCTACACCAAAATTGTCCTTGTTTTATTTGTCGTTTAACGATATAGAGTAAATATTTGCATTGTAGCTCGTTAAAATTTTATAGCAGATTGAACAAAAAAAGTACCGGTTTATCTTACCAAGTTCACGGAGCGGTCACTTAGAAGGATCATTACGTTAAAAGTATTAATCGGATCGTAATGAAACTCTAATACGTCTTAAAGGAACTTATTGTTAATGCGTATATGAAGTTTTAATCTGATCGGACGTTTCTTTAAGTAGTTGTGAATTTTGTAAAACATCTTTTTCTCGGGCCTGGGTGGTCATAGCAGTATGAAATATGGCTTGTTATGAGGCTCATAGCAATGCAAGGCTTAACGTAAAACTACATTTTATCTACTTTTGATAATTGCTTTTATATCGATTGATATTTAATCGGGTGGTTATGTGAGAAGAATGTATCGTAGCAAGCGACGGGAACGATGCGCTCGGTCGAGGAAACTCGTGCGACGTTCCCCAATACGCGCGCGTTCCAAGCCGTAAGGTCTGTGAATTTCTGTTGTTGTATTGGAATTTGTGTTAGGCCGGTATTACACTGCTAAGGAAATGTGTCAAATAAATGTTATCAAATATTTTATAAAACTGAACTTTTATCAAAGTTATACAAAGCAATTATCACACCATTACACTACATCAAATATTTTATCATAATTCAGCAAAATGGAAGAAGGACAGTTCCGTGTTCACTTAACTATATTATGGTAGTTGAAATTCTGTGGTGGCAATACTGGTATATAAAAGAAACGGAAAGATAAAGCGAATGTCTTTGGGTTAAGCCATGGGTCGCTCACGTGACAAGGAAGATATTTTTTATACGAGTAAAATCTTGGTGAAGGAGCTGCAGTATGTGGACTTGAAAAATGACATTAATTAAAATAAATTAAAAACCATACGTGAAATTGACGAATTATAATACAAAAATTATTATATATATTCGCCTCCGTGGTGTAGTGGTCAGAGTGCTTAGCTGCCACCCAGGAGGTCCGTGGTTCGATTTCCGGCTCTGCCACGAAATTTCAAAATTGGTATGAGGATTGGAACGGGGTCAACTCAGCCTCGGGTGCTCCAAATGAGTAGAGGGGGGTTCGATTCCCACCTCAGCCATCCTTGAAGTGGTTTTCGTGGTTTCCCACTTCGTCTCCAGGCAAATGCCGGGATGATACCTAACGTAAGGCCACGGCCGCCTCATTCCCTCTTCCTTGCCTATCCCTCCCAATCTTCCCATCCCTCATAAGATCCCTGTTCGCTTTGCAGGTGAGGCAACCTGGGCGAAGTGCTGGTTACACACCCCAGTTGTATACCCGATCCCGAAGTTTCAAAATGGAGGCGGTAAATGTGGGATCCATCGCTTAGTCCGAGGGAATAGCCAACCCTGGAGGGTAATACGATTAAGAAAAAAAAATACACTATCATTCACGTCTATTTAACTTAACTATTTAATTCTTCTTTATATCCTGAAATATGCGTCCCTTATGTACAGCGCTAATAGCCTCTGCTAATTTTACCTACAAGTTAGAGAAACGTGTCTTATATTTCATTTTCGCAAGAAGTTAAACATTTCCCAACACCTTTTTTAATGAGGGCTTTGGACCTCCATTGGCAGGTTTAAAAATGGTGTGTCAGCTGAAAAGCTATTATTATAAGATTAATTGTTTGAAGTAATTTACACTTTGAGATTATAAGATTATAAAACTGCTCCCTTATTAACTGTCTGAAAAATCACTGCCCGATGAATCAGATGAACTGTCATTTAAGTTTATAACAAGTGGCTCAACAACGGGGACGTCTTCTGTTAGCCAATCCTTTCCCAGTAATGTTTCTCTATTTTTTTGGTGTGTTCGATGCATTTTTTCCATAGCTCCGGTGTTACAGACCTCAAGACTTCTTTACAGAGATCTCGCATCACCTCCATTGATCTTCCTCTCTCCGCCTGGTTACTCATATTCACTTTAGCTATTTTATTTTTCACGTAGGACCAAACCAGCTCTATGGGGTTGAGCTCACAATGAGCAACTGGCAACCAGACGAGTTCGACGTCAGGACGAACATTTTTGATTATCTGTTCCAGCTTCATTTTAGGTGCCCTGAAGTGAGGTTTGGCGTGAACAATTAGCTCTGCTTTCGTCATACTTTCATACTTTTGGATTCTGGGAGGAAGAGGAATATCATTCATTGCAGCGGCACATCCCTTCACCGTGGCTCTCGACCTTCCAATACACTTGGATACTATTTGCTAAACCCTCTTATCATTATTACTTTCTCTCTCGCATCTAAAAAAACATATTGCACTTATAATCATGGCAAATTCTTCCTCCGTTAACTGCGGATTAGCTGGCGTCTTGATCGATGTGCAAACAATAGATAATACAGACAGTGATAGTTGCTGCTTGTTGCTAATGACTCAACGAAGAACAGAGGTCAGAGTTTGGTGTGCGTAGGAACGAGCGCGCAGCAACTGGCAACATTGCCAGGCTGCTGCGGTACTATCGCTGCCCTCAATGGTCCGATTAAATATCGATCCATATAAAATCGATAATCACAAGTAGATAAAATGTAGTTTTATGTTAAGCCTTGCATTGCTATGAGCCTCAGAACAAGCCATATTTCATACTGCTATGACCACCCAGGCCCGAGAAAAAGTTGTTTTACAAAATTCACAACAACTATTTTAAGAAACGTCACATCAGATTAAAACTTCATATACGCGTTAACAATAAGTTCCTTTAAGACGTATTAAAGTTTCGTTACGATCAGATCAATACTTTTAACGTAATGATCTTTCTAAGTGAGCGCTCCGTAAACTTGGTAAGAAAAACCGGTACTTTTTTTGTTCAATCTGCTATAAAATTTTAACGAGATACAATGCAAAGATTTACTCTATATCGTTAAACGACAAATAAAACAAGGAAATTTTTGGTGTAGGTTGTTCTTATGTAAGACTAAGGGTAAAGGTTTTATTGGCCTCTAAACTCGAGTATCTATACTTATTTCCCCGACAGTAAATGTCCAGATTTTTAGTTTGTAATTCTGACACCACGTAGCAACACCAAAGTGAGGCAATTTCTCTTGAATGGAGGTCACTTCGACAGTGAAGCCAGGAGCTCAGATTGCAGAAGTCACGAACGGGATGATAGGAGAGTGTGCGTCCCTTACTGCAAAGGACTACGCAGTGATCATCGCTGGAGCAAACGACGTCTATAGAAATGAGAGTAAAAAGGTAATCAAAGATTTAAAGGGTACATTGCCATCCATGCAAAAAACAAATGTCATTATTGTAAACATTCCGCAGAGACACGATTTAATTCCCAAGTCATGTGTAAATGTAGAAATAGAGGCTACAAATGGAAAAATTCATAAAATTTGTAAGAGTTTTCCAAATGTCCAAATTGTAGATGTAAGTAAATTAGACAGGAAGTTCCACACTCGGCATGGCCTACACTTAAATAGATTAGGAAAAGAGTATCTTAGTGATGAAATCTGCAAAATTGTAAATTCAAATGGTAAGAATAATTCAACAGTAATATCATTAGAGTGGAAGCAGGGAAACTGGTAGAAGAAGCCAAACGTGAGGTTTGGCATTCACATCTTTTGAAGTCAAATTTAACGGAGTGCAACAATGGTATTTCGGATTTGTCTAGCAACAATAATAATAACAATTATGATAATAATAATGTAAATAAATCACCAACACAAGCTTGCAAAAGTAACAAATTTAAAATTTACCACCAGAATGTCCAGTCTCTTTATAATAAAATTGATTACATAAATCTAATGCTTAAAAATGAACTTAAAGACATCTCAGCACTATGTATTTCAGAACATTGGCTGAAAGAGGAACAACTCGAATTAATTCAATTCCCAGGGTTTATACAAGCTAGTAAATACTCTAGATCTAATATTAGCCATGGTGGTACTTGCATCTTCTTAAGAAATAATTTAGATCATGAACAGATAACAGCTTATGATTATCTAATTATGGAACAGGATTTTGAATTCTCTGCCGTAAAAATTCAGCAGTTTAAGTTAATAATTGTATGCGTATACCGTTCTCCGTCAGGAAAGTTTCCTCTATTTATAGATAAACTAGAATTGTTACTCAATAACATGAGGAAAGTAAATTTCGATATAATAATTTGTGGGGATGTAAATGTGGATTTCTTAAAACTTGATAGAAATTGTGAATTATTAAACCAGTTACTAATTTCCTATGGACTGAAACCTACAGTAAATACACCAACAAGAATAACAAAATTTAGTAAAACCACTCCTGATCAAATTTTTATAAATACAGATAAATATCACCATTCAATAGAAGTCTATTGTCCGGGTTTTAGTGACCACCATGGACAAATACTGAGTTTTGAAGTATCCGAAGTAATCAATAATAATGATAATGGAGTAAAATCAAAGTGCAGGTCATTCACTGAATCAAATGTTACATATTTCAATGACTTATTAAATAAGGAAACATGGTCAGAAATTTATGAACTAGAAAATGTAAATGATAAATTTAATGCATTTAACAGTACCCTAAAACACTATTTTGAAATAGCATTCCCCTTTAAACGAAGAACTGTTCAAAATAACAAAACTAGCAATTGGATAACAACAGGGATTATAAATTCATGTCAAAGAAAGAAATTTCTACACAAATTATATAAACAATACCACACAACACCTGAATTCAATTTATACTACAAAAAATACACTAGCATATTAAATAAGGTAATAAGGCTAGCAAAGAAAATGCATAATGATAATTTTATTTCCCAATCATCTAATAAAAACAGGGCTATGTGGTCCGTAATAAAGAAAGAAACTGGAAAATCTGCTAAAATACAAAGGAACATTACACTGACCAGAAATAATAAAGTGATTAATAATCCAGAGGAAATAGCAAACACTTTTAATGACTATTTTCTGGAAATTCCGCAAAAATTATTAAATAAATCACAGGTAAATACACTAAATTCTAATAATAAAATAAATATATGCAGTGATTCTTTATTTATAAATCATGTCACAAGTGAAGAGGTAAGAATAGTTATAAAAGAGCTAAAAAATAAATTCTGTGCTGGCATTGATGGAATCCCTGATGCAATTTTAAAGAAATGTGCAGAAAATATAATAAATCCACTTACGCACTTAATAAACAGTTCAATTCTCTCAGGAACTTACCCGGATATTTTGAAGTTATCAAAAGTAATTCCAGTGCACAAAAACGGTTCAAAAGATGAATTAGATAACTATCGTCCTATTACCTTACCAACTGGTATTGCAAAAATTGTGGAAAAAATTATGTATAAGAGACTGATAAGTTTCATAGAAAAAAATAAAATATTATCAAACTCACAACATGGATTTAGAACGGAAAAATCTACACAGACAGCAATTTACGAATGTAGTAATAGTATACTGAAATTAATTGACAATAAGGAACATGTAACTGGCCTATTCTTGGATTTATCGAAAGCATTTGATGTAGTTGACCATAAAATCCTCCTTACCAAACTAAATCAATACGGTGTTAGAGGTCTAGCTAATAAATGGATAGAGTCTTACTTAACAAGGCGTAAACAAATAGTAAGCTAGAGACACAAGGATGATGGAACCAAATTACTTAATGAAACATTGTCCAATGAGGGAATTATTGAATTTGGAGTACCCCAGGGATCGGTTTTGGGCCCACTACTCTTTCTTCTATATATCAATGATATAACACAGAACGTTCATTCACATAAGGAAATTTTGTTTGCGGACGATACAACACTCGTAATAAAAGGTGAAACTAAACAGGTCATACAGCAGTCTGCTGACTCCGTTACAGGAGAGTTAACCAAATGGTCACAAGATAATCGCCTCATAATAAACTATAAAAAGACAGTATGTCTAAATTTCCACACTATACAGAATAGGAATCCTGCGATGCCCAATATAACATTAAATGGTCATCAAATAGAAAATAAATCAGAAATAAAGTTTTTAGGACTATGGATACAACAAGACTTGAAATGGAATAAACATATACAATATCTGAATACTAAACTGAACTCGATGTGCTTTGCGTTACGTATTTTGAAAACCTGCACTAGCATGCACACATTAAGAAATACTTATTTTGCTTATTTCCATTCATACTTAAGATATGGGATCATATTTTGGGGTATGTCGCCAGATGTACTAAGCACGTTTAGGATACAAAAGAGAGCGATTAGAATTATGGCAAATGTAAACTCTAGAGAATCATGTAGACCTCTGTTTAAAGATTTAAATATTCTCCCACTGCCCTGCATATATATCTTTGAAAGTATTATGTTTTTTAAAAAGAATTTAATGAATAAAGATGTTTTTCTTAAAACAAACAATGATGTTCATAGGCATAACACAAGACAAAATCAAAACATTCATATTTCACACACACACACAAGCATATATCAAAAAGGAACTTTTCACACTGGAGTTAAATTATACAATAAACTGCCCCAGTATATAAAACTGGCCCCAAAAATAAAAACCTTTGATAGAATGTTGAAAGCTTATCTGCAGTGCCATTGTTTTTACTCAGTAGTTGAATATTTTAGTGTATAGGAGTGATGGAATCTATAACTATATTTTACTTTTTTAATTTAATTTTAATACCTAGCTGTATGTTGTTGTATTTATAGAATTAATTTTTCATATTATGATAATAGAGTGAGGTGTAAATAGTTGTGCAATAAGATTGTATCTATTAAGATTTGCTATTATAATAAGTTATAAATAGTTATAATCTTAGTAATATATACCTGTTAGTTCTTTTATTTTATGCATGTAAATTCTGACGTGTCCTATATCAAAAATGTATTGAATGCATGTATTTGATCAAATGGAATTAATAAAAATCTATCTATCTATCTATCTATCTAATGGAAGCTCGTATTTGCGATGTCAAAACCACTATGTATATTAGAGTGCAATAGAATTGATATCAATTCAATGCATTTTCCAAAATGTGAAAAACAAAGACGTTACTAGCAGTTTTTTATATTTCTGCTTAAAAATGAAAAAAACTGGTAATACGGAAACGGAGATTTATTTCCTGATTCCAATGCATTTTTCATAAATACAATCGGGTGAATGGAATCGTCGGCATTAGTTTGGGAATTGTTTAGAAAAGGGTGGTAGGAGTAGCGGCGCGGCTATACAAGATCTCTAGCGCAAGGAAAATGATGAACACGCCGAGTTGACGAATATTGTAGTTCGGCGAGTTACATGTACAAGTGCCTAGGCGTGGAACAATATCTGAGCAATAAAATTATAGTAATGTCACGCTTATGTAACGTTGACACAATGTGCTTATACAGATACTTTCTTACTTCCTCAAACATTCTTGTTCTTGTTCTTGTTGATAATAATACATTGTAGGGGCTTGGGACATCTTGGTCATCAGTCCCATGTAGGTGACTATGTGTGTTACTGTATTAGAGCCAGGGATGGGGCAGGTGCCCTGAGTCTTCAAGTAAGGTACTATCTCGGCATTTACCTGGAGGGAGTGTGGAAAACCCTGCGAAACACAAGACACAACTGAACTTCAGGTGCAACCACAATGGTAGGATGATTGACAGGTGAACTAGTCAATGAGAGATGTTGGACTGATGACAGTTTCCTAGGAAAAAAATCATAAAATAAGAAGGCATTTCTGAATGGCAATAAACATCTGCTGTAAGAAACATTGTTTCAGTTCCTTACCTTTTATTTCGTTCAATACGCCAATACACAAGCTCTGCTGGGACTTTCCTTCGTTTTCTGTGAGCGTACAAAGGAAGTGGATATTTATGCAGGACGCTTGCGCCTAGAGAACATGCGCTTGACTGTCGTCAGTATCTATGGAGACCAATTTTCCATTTTCACAATGGCTACGTCTTACTTTTCCACACAACGCATTGTTTCCGTTTGAATACGAACTCTCTTCTCTGAAAAAAGTTGTCACTGAATAGTTCGTGGTCATGTACTCTTACAATTATATATTAGAAGTTCAAAAAAAGACTAAACCCGTGGCGCGAAAGCCGTTGAAGGGCCTAGTTCTACCAAGCAACCACTGTTCAGCCATGTAGCTTGCAGATTGTGGGGTGACGTTTAGTCATCCAACTTGTACAAATAAATTTAAAGTGAAATCAAAACTGCTCAGTACTTTTCACATTCTCTAATGCAAGCGTAATTTCAAATATAAACTAGGGAAAAAATCTTATGTAGGCCTATGTGTAGAGGTTTTTCTTAGGGCCTGGCTTCCTTTTCTTGGTACAGTACTTACTGTCGACCAAAATATTATGTGCACTCGAGTTTGAAGGTTGTTTGTGAAGTAACCAATAAACCTATATAAAATCCACTAACATAATCGTTTTCGTCGTTCTATTTTACGTTAGTTCATGTAGGTTTGGAATTTTTTATTTAGCCTATATTTTAATTTTTTATCGCAGTTGAAACACAAAAGGTGACCGTTTTTAAGCGTGTTTCAACCATGCGTCACATTTAATAATTATTATCTCACAAACCCGTCATCAGATCGAATCATAATTTTAGCACAATATACAGTGGAATGTTGTATAACAGGTTTATTAATTTCAACATTTTGTGTGTTCAAGAACGAATTTTATTATCATTTTTGTAAGGTAACTATTTCTAGGCTCGGGGTCGTTATAAAATCTAGTTCTTGGTTGCGTTGTAATCCTTATACATCAAAAAGTTATGTTGTATGACTGTGAAATACGTAAATTAATTCACTTATTTTATATCGGTTTGTATTTATACGGGGAACTAAGACATGGTTCACCAGCTAGACGCTCCGGGATATTCTGTACAGCATTGCTGATATGGAGCCCATTACTTCCGAGCGAAGCGTGCCTAGACGCGAGATGGAGCCCATCTGGGCTACGCTGTACAGCTTTTACAGGAGCGGCCAACTGGTGAACCATGTCTTAATTTCCCATACAAATACAAACCGATATAAAAGAAAGTGTAGATGGACTCTGTAATGAACATTTGAAGATTTCGCTACACTTCGTGGAAAATCGTATGGGCAGAGTTAGTGAATAAGTGCTTAGAGATTGGAACCATCCCCAGTACTTGGCGTAAGTCCATAATCAAACTGCTATACAAGGGTAAAGGCGATGTCAGTAAACCTGAATCATATAGGGGTGTGGCATTGGAATCGGTTGCATGCAAATTGCTTACCAAGCTTCTGACTAGGAGAATAGATGCATGTGTAGACCACCTGCTTCCAGAAGAACAATTTGGATTTCGGAAGGGCAGATCTACTCTATTGGCTGCAGAATGTCTCTTAAAGGACTTACAGGACACGCTTGAAGCTCACGGGAAGAAATATGTAATTTTTATCGACTACACCAAAGCCTTCGACACAGTCAATAGAAGGAAACCTGTCATAAAATTAGAAAACTTACTAGGACGTTCTGACAAGACAAGACTGATATCGAACATTCTGGCGGACAATCAAGTTCAGATCCATGATGGTATCGCACACTCGGATTGGATTGACCAGACAATCGGAGTACTGCAAGGAGACCCGCTAAGTCCGTTACTCTTCAATATCATGACCCACGATGTTGTCTTCAAATTAAAGGAGGTAACACAGAAAGTAAATATATATATTTATGCAGATGACATGGCCCTGGCCTCCGATAATATAGAGGAACTACAGAAGGGAATATATCTTGTTGAGAAATGGGCGGAGGAGAATGAACTAAGGATGAATGCTCGGAAGACTGAATTAATGATATTCAGAAATGGAGGAAGGCTGAGGAATGATGACTACATTGTTTGCGGGGAACACATACTAACACCGAAAAAACAATTTAAGTACCTTGGAATTACTATGCAAGTCACAGGGACTTCCTTTATGGTTCATATAAAGGAGAGACTTGCAGCAGCACGTAGAAATATAAGCGACATTAGACATTTACAAAGAATGTCAGTGAATTCAGCTATGGAACTTTTCAGAGTCAAAGTACTCCCATCACTCACGTACGGGCTAGAGGTCATATGGACTTATCTATCAATCAGACAATTAAAAGACATTGAAAGTTTGAAATCAAGGTATTTGAAAAGGGTATTGGGGGTATCAAAATTCGCTCTTTCACGATATGTGTATGCTTTAGCCAGAGAAACATTTCTGGTAGAAGACCTTCGACTGCTAATGCACCTACCATCCACACACGCATGCGTAGACCTGTTAAGCGAACTTTGCAGGAAGAGAGACTCCATCCCAGAAAGATTCTTCGTAACAGATGCAATGTTATATAAAGAATGGATGCGACCAGAGTATGAGCTGAGGCACCTAGTGACCAGATTTGCGATCCATGGCTTCCACCATCGCATCTGCACTAGGAAGTCCTTCCATCAGCCCAGCCAGGAGTGTGTTTGCCGATTATGCAACAATCAGTGCGATATACAGTATATCACGCCATGGAATGCAGTAGAAGACTAGTATCACTCATTCAGTTTTGTTTAGACGAGGACTGATTATGTTGTCTTGATCAAAGTGTAGTGCAGTGGAATGGGTGAACGGACTCGATGAACACAAGTCTCTGGTGTTACCTAGGTATACGATTGATTCATTATTGTTCACAATGTTATAATGTTGTTCCTATCTATGGCCATTGGCCGCAATAAATATTTTATTAATAAGTGAATTAATTTACGTATTTCACAATCATACAGCATACCTTTTTGATGTATTAGGATTACAACGCGACCAAGAACTACATTTTCAAACCAACCCGAGCCGAGAAAATGTTACCTTACCAAAATGATAACAACTTTGTTTCTTGGCCATACAAAATTTTAAAATTAATGAACCTGTTATACAACATTCCAATGTATATTGTGTTAAAATTTGGATTCGATCTGTTGACGGGTTTGTGAGATAATAATTCTTAAATGTGACGCATGGTTGAAACACGCTTAAAAACGGGCACTTTTTGTGTTCCAACTGCGATAAGAAATATTAAAATATATTTAAAAAAATCCAAACTAACATGAACTAACGTAAAACAGAACGACGAAAATGATGATGTTATTGGATTTTATGTAGGTCTATTGGTTACTTCACAAACAACCTTCAAACTCGAGTACACATAATATTTTGGTCAATGGTAGTCGCAATTCCCCCTGGGATTTAGTGGTATGCCCTTGAATCAGGGCTGGCATGCGAAACGAAATGTATGGCTGTGGGGGCGAATATATTTGAATTTCGACGTGAGCGCGATACTCGGGAGCGAAATGACAATGATTGTCGGCGGGAAATTAAATCAAAGCGAAATTTAATTAGAAGCGAAATGATATAGCGAAATCAACGCGAAAGTTAATAGCAACGCGATATTACATTGTACAATTGAATAAAATTTCACTCACGGCGCGAAAATAAAATCGTTACAATCTTTTAATTTCGCTCCCGGCGCGAAATACAATTCATTACAGACTTTTAATTTCACTCGCGACGCAAAATAAAATTCGATACAGACTTTTAATTTCGCTTCCGGTGCGAAATAAAATTCGTTGCAGTCTTTTAATTTCACTCCCGGCACGAAATACAATTCATTACAGACTTTTAATTTTACTCGCGGCGCAAAATAAAATTCAATACAGACTTTTAATTTCGCTTCCGGTGCGAAATGAAATTCGTTACAGACTTTTAATTTCGCTCCCGGCGCGAAATAAAACTCGGTTACAGACTTTTAATTTCGCTCCCTGCGCGAAATAAAATTCGTTACAGACTTTTAATTTCGCACCCGGCGTGAAATAAAATTCCCAAATGGTATTTAGTTTCGCCCTCCGATGTGAATTTAAAATGAATGGAACATTTCATTTCGTTGTTGAAATTAAAATGTATTCGTTTCGAGAGTGAAATTATGTTCGGAGCGATGTTCAAAGTCCTGACGTTGGCAGCAGTAGCAGTCTTATTACCGTTCACCGCCTGCCCAATCTGCAGGGCTGCAACTGCAACGTGAGTCATACAATGGTCATCACTCCAGTAGAGGAGAAAGTCAGTGCTATGGCATCAACATCACCATCGTCGTTGACTGCACCTCGGACTCGTGGCTGGCCCTCCCTGACGTTCATAACGCAATGGGGCAACAAGTACCTTTACTTGTTCTATAGCGAACAAGAAGACGAATGTGCTGTGCGGACAGACATTCAAGATAAGTGAAGAACTCCAATTACAATACAAATTGTCAGTTGTAACTCTTCAGTCAGTCAACACTATTTGCCCAATAACTGGGAGGGGTACAATGTATATACAGTAATATGTAAATAACATTATATGTATTAGTTTATGGTCACGATTATAATGCAGCAATTTTAGTGATCTTAAATCTAATTCATGTATATTTTTTTTTTTCAGGAGTGTTACTTACATCGTATATACGTTGTACCCACCCAGTTATCGGGTAAATTAATGTTGACTGACTGAAGATTTACAAATAACAGAACATCGTCTGTGGTAGTACCGCAGCGTATATGGAGTTCTGTTTCGGAGGCGGGTTACTCGAACAACAGGGTTGAGGGGTCATTCCTCTCATTTCTACATTCTTTATTCTTACACTTCCGGAAATTTCGGGGGGTGGGGGGGGGGGGGGGGGGGCTTGGCATTCCTTACTACTTCCTTCTTACCCTCAGCTCATTTATACTGACCATGGCACGAAAGTCAAACCCCTGTGCCACGTACAGGATTTAGTTTCGCACTGCAATTAGTTTTGCTTCGCCTTTCACTATGTTATTGTGCTTAGAATTACATTGTGCTTCCATTTTAATTTTCGCGCTTACAATCAATATCATTTCGCCCCCGAATATCACGCTCATGGCGAAATTAAAGTGTTAACGCGTCCACAACCATTTTGTTTCGCATGCCAGACCAGATTTAATTTCAGACATGAAATGATATATTCCATGCATTTTAAAATCACGCCGGGGGCGAAACTAAATGCTGTTTGGGAATTTTGTGTCATTAAAATAAACCGTGGCACTACATCCCATGAAAAGCCTAGGCCTACCAAGCGACCGCTGCCCAGGCATCTGCAGATATTGGTCAGCGCATCGGGTTCCCTCGGCCGTTAATCTTGGTTTTCGCGACTTTCAGACAGCTACTCTCGAGGCTGAGTGCACCCCGTTCCAACCCACACGTCCGTTTCTAAAATCACTAACGGAGCCGGGAATCGAACCCGGGGCCTCCAGGTGAGAAGCAGGCACGCTATCCCCAACACCATGGGGCTAGCAATTTTTGTCATACCAGGAGCAAAATTAACAGTCGTTAAAAATATTATTTCGCGCCTTGAGCAAAATTAAGAGACTGAAGCGGTTTTCATTTCGTGCCAGGAGCGAAATTAAAAGCCTTGTATCGAATTTTATTTCAGGCCAGGAGCAAAATTAAAAGTCTGTAATGAATTTTATTTCGAGCCGGGAGCGAAATTGGAAGTCTGTAACGAATTTTATTTCGTCCCCGGAGTGAAATTGAAAGTCTGTATTTTTTTTTATTTCGCGCCGGAAGCGAATTTAAAAGACTAACGGTTTTTACTTCACGCCAAGGGCGAAATGAAAAGTCTTTAATGATTTTTATTTCTCGTCAGGAGCAATGTTAAAAGTCTGTTAAGAATTCTGTTTGTAGCCGGGAGCGAAATTAAAAGTCTGTAACGGATTTTATTTCACGCTGGGAGCGAAGTTTAAAGTCTGGTACGAATTTTATTTCGCACCGGGAGCGAAATTAAAAGTCAGTAATGCATTTTATTTCGCGCCGGAAGCGAAATTAAAAGACTAATGAATTGATTTCGCCTCTGCAGCGAAATTAAAATTCTGTTACCAATTTTATTTTGCGCCAGGAGTGAAATTTTATTCCATTGAACAATTTAATTTCGCGACGCTAATTTAAATTGATGATACATTTCGTTTTGCATGCCAGTCCTGCCTTGAATCGGTTTTGGTGGTGGCTCCATTTTTCACCTAAAATGTAAAACTAACTGCACTTGATGTCCTTAATGCTCTCCATCACTCGTACCTGTATGTACATCGTTCATGTATATGATCTACCAGAGATACTGTCCAAAAATAAATTGCCGAAAATAGAACACCTAACGAACACTAAAAATAATGGTGTTTCAGGTAAACTAAAATAAGTAAAAAGTAATTAAAGGGATCGATGAACTAAAAACAGGAAAAACAACATGGAAAATTAGAAGTCGTAAGTACAAACTGGTAAAATTTCAAAGGATCACTCAGAAATATCCAGAACTGAACAATAATTCAGAATTAGCCATCACAGTCACAGTCAATCGCAACATCGGACTAGATGCTCAGGAATCCCATACCGTCAGGTAAGGGGTAAGGTCATCACTCTCTCACTTTACTTTCGCTCCCCTTTCCTGCTGCTGCGGTGGCCTTGGTCGAGCTTGTGGCGCGCCGTGGCCGCCTGCTTTAAGCGTGTGTACAATCCTGTATGAAATATTACCTTATAAAAGATGCTGGAAGTGTCGTCCTTCCTGGGTTATACAGGCATTGTATCAGTTAACCACATTTTGGCTCACGCGAATGAGTTCTGCCACTGTAATGTTTCTGATTTTGTATTTTATGTTCTTTAATGAGCACTGAGTCAGTAGGCCTAGTGTAAAACTTATTTACAATTACGTGAATCTGTGCTAGTGAAGGTGACACTTCATCAGGAAATTGCTGAACTTACCCACCGGGCCGACTCGTACTTAAAATAAGTTTTACATGCAAAAATACGATGTTGCAATGATAACTGTCTGAACATGTTACCATCTGAGGTTCAGACTGGCGACTGACAACACCTGCACGCTTATGCAAGGTCAAGTTTGTACTATGTGCGCGCTTCCAATACTACAGCAGGGGGCCGTGGCGCGCCAGAAACTCGGCCAAGCCCGCTGCAGTAGCGAATAACAAAACCGCCGCTCGTCGTTCTTACTTAATATGAAAGACCCTATATGTAGACAATTGAGTTATGTACTATTAGATGACTATTATTGCGTAGGTTCATTATTCAAACGTTGACTTCTACCGCATGATTGGGACACAAGAAATACAAAAATAATTAAAATTTTTTGCACAGCTGCCATCTTGAGTGTATGTAAACAATTTAACAAAATTAGATATCAGTTCATTACACTGTATATAAACAATTGCTGTACCAAATTTCACTGCGTTCGGATGGTTAAATCGCCAGAAAAGTCTAATTAAATTTTCAAATTCACTTGGCCGCCATGTTCGTTTTGTAGTTAACAGGTTTATGAAAGTCACTTAAGTGACTTTTATCACCGTACAAAATTTCAGGGTGATATCGGTGACAGTTTCGGAGATATAGAATGCCAGAGATATTTCGCACAGCCACCATGTTGAATTGGTGAAACATAATAAGCTTTGAAGGGCACGATCGGGGTCGGCCAAAATAGTAGGCCTACTATGACCTTACCGAATTTCATTGAAATCGCTCCAGCCGCTTAGATTTTATTAGGTGGGATGTGGAGGAAGAGGGGGGAGGGGTGGGGATGCACACCAAGGCCCGGCGTAGGTGCGTGACGTCATGTCATGTCATGTCAGTAGGTAATCTGTGTCCTTGACTCTCCCCGCCTGCCGCTAGCTACGTGTGCGAGTGAGCTTTGTATAGTATGTCGTGGTACCCTGCAAGCCAGGCTAGTGCTTTTAGGGCCATATGACCCAGGCGCACACTGTCTACGCTGGAACTCTCAGTTCAGGGGCGCGTGGCCGGTCTGTCGCGGCTGGATTTCTCGAAGTCGTTCTTCTCTTCTCTTCTTCTTCTTCTTCTTCTTCTTATTATTATTATTATTATTAGACTATTATTATTGGTAATAAAATGTTATTGGATACCAATAGACTACGTCTCATACTGTTCCCGAGTACATTGTAGATCAATTCTCTATTATTGAATGGATTCATATGATAGCAAAATTATGCCATTTACACTTAAGTTAGGCATACCCAAACACGATAAGTTATTAAAAAATGTTGATGTTGTTTCTTTCCCTTATTCGAAACGTACCACAAGCTTTCAATTCTCTTTGAAGCCTATCGTTAGCTCTAAACGACCTGTCTTGTTATGCCGATGGTTACTTCACATCTGATGGTGGGGTCCAGCATAAATCTTGTATCCTTCTTACGGCCAATAACAATTATTATTCTATTGTACTTTTGCTTTTAACACGAGGAAGACACGAAAACATGGATCGCGTAACATTTCTGAAATGTTACAGATGCATCTTAAATCTATGTCGGTGATTCCCTTCTTAATTTTGGTGTTTGAACGGAGCTAGGTTATCAGACACTCTAGAGTGGTTGCAGCATACAGTCTCACACAAGAGCAACCTTTGACTCCACCTATTTGTGCTTGACTACTCCCTTTCATGTGTACTTCTGGATAAGTTGTTCATAAAATATGGTGATTAGACACTTTCGCAATCAACCAGCAAGTTCATTTCGTTTTTTCCATACATCCGCTTCAGGCTCAATTCTCAAGTATTCCTTTGGTTCTTAACTAGTAAATCACCGTCTTCATCGTTACCACCATCTTCATCATAATCACCGTAATGAAAACCTCATTCGTTGTACAAACACAAATTACGCACCAAGTCACATTGCCTTCAAGCAATCCTTGCACTCTCTGTATATATGTGGCACGGTGTCCCTACATGATGATTACTATACTTTGGATGTTCATTCACTGAAAATTGCGAAATTAGCTTCGAGGTTTTCCTATGCCCAGAACATAGAATGCTCTGAAAATCAAATGTTCTTAAATACGATGTGTGGATTACATATAAATATGCAATTGGATTAACTCACGACAGCTACTTGTAGCATTGGCCTTTGAGAATATTTTACGGAAGCTATTGTAACAACTCTACGAGGTGAGTTTCTCTCCGTGTTCCCATATGAATGATCGAATTGCAGAATAAGAATGTAGAAAAAAAAAGGAAAACTTGTGCTCACTGACCTGGTGCAAGTCCTCAAAATGAACACCCCTTTGATGACTTAGGTATCATCGATACCATTTCAGTACCTCAAACCGAAATTAAATTTCTTGGCAGGCCAGGGAATCAAACCCTGACTTTGTTAGCCGCTACACCACAAGGTGATCTCTTTCATTGTCAGCGCAATCTATTGCACGATGCCATGTAATTTCAGCACGAACTATAATAGTACACCTTTCTTCGTATCTTTGGCATTACAGTGCCCCTGGTAAGTTAGAGAGATGGTTCGCATACCATAACCAAAGAGCCGAATAGTTCCAAAAACCAACAAACAACCGAAAGAAATACCGACAAGCTGGTAGAAAGACAGACAACAGATTTTGTAATTTTCAGAGCAAAATTGTTTTACGATGAAGAGCACTCTTGGTCTCCATACTGTTGAAATAATGAAAATTGTCCTAAAACTTCAAAAGTTAGAAGGATTTCATGTCAACTTGCTTATTTTGCCGTATACCTTATGTGTAGGTAAATTCCATGAGTTATTGTTTCAGGCGATGTTGAAAATACGAATAAAAGACATAAATTACTTCAGATTGCGACGGAATATTGTTCAGTTTAAAAACCTGATAATTTTACTAACGCACGTTTCTCGAATTCACATATCCCTGAACAGCACCAATCTAATCAGTTGGTGAATTCAGAATCTTGTTATTGAAATACTGTAGACCATAGCTTTATAGTCCTAATGTAGTTTTTTTGTTCTACCCGTAATTATTTAGGTTGCTATGAGGAAGGGGATATGGTGAGACAGTTTCCTTGTGGGAATGATATTACGGATAGATGCCCTTCATGACATCAATCTAATGAGAGGATTTAATGACAAATGAAATTAATGAGGCAAGGTATGAAATGGTTGTGTGTGGTATTTGGAGTTCGGTGTAGTCTGACCATGCACGTTAGCGTGTGTAGCCACGTCGGCTGGTTTGTGACAGTATGTCAACAAATTTAAAAAATATATTTTAACACTCCTGATTCCATACCGGCCCCTGTTACTGTCACATGCATGATTACCAATATGCTTGATTCTATTTTTAGGATTATTATATCTCGCTGCACCTGCTACATCACCCAAAAAGTAGGGGCAGATGACCTCGTAGTTCCGCTCCATAAAACAACAATAACTAACCCAACAAGTAATTCCGCGAAGAATTATACAGCCTATTTTCATATATCCTACTTATGTTAATTGCCTCTATCAACTTACAAAAGTTCAGTTTGATTGCTGTAATAGATTCGCAGATATTGAGAACCGGCTAAATATTGCGCATGTTCGCCATGTTGGATTTTTTATCTGTAGGTCTTAGAGTTATGTACTGTTACGTGAAGTGTATTGTGTACGTGTAGTATTCAAACTTCAATCGCATGATTAGGACACAAGAAGTAAAAACGAGATTTTAAAATTTCGCACAGCTGCCATCTTGTGGTTATGGAAACAAATGAAAAAATTAGATGCCAGTGGATCAACATTTGTAGAAGGATTTACTGTACCAAGTGTCACTGCACTCGGATGGTCAAATTGCGAGAAACGACCATGTGAATATGTATACTTCGCGTCGCCGCCATGTTGGATTTGTGATCACCAGGTTATTGAAAGTCCTATAGGTGAACGTATGCTCTCAGCCCCAATGAAGATTAAAAAATTTAGTTTGATTGCTGTAATAGATTCGTAGATATTGAGATCCATCTAAATATTTCGGATGGTCGCCATGTTGGATTGTTATATGACAGGCCGTAGAGTCACGTACCATTAAAGGAAAATTATTTCAAGGGTTCATTACTCAAACTCTCACTTCGATCGCATGATTACGACACAAGAAATAAAAACTTAATTTTAAAATTCGCACATTCGCCATCTTGAGGTTATGTAAACAATTGAACTAATATAGATACCAGTGCATTACAATGTGTATAAACATTTCCTGTACCAAGTTTCATTGCGTTTAGATAATTAAATCGCGAGAAAGGTCTATTTGAAATTTTCAAATTCGCTTGGCTGCCATATTCGTTTTTTAGTTAACCGTTGTTTTAAGTCTTATAGATGAAATTCCAGTAGTGCCCTTTATCTCCGTACAAAATTTCAGGGTGATATCGCTAATAGTTTCAGAGATATAGAATGCCGGTGAAATATTTCGCACAGCCGCCTTCTTGAGGTTATGTAAACAATTGAATGAAGTTAGATGTCTGTACATTACAATGTGTATAAAAATATACTGTACCAAGTTGCATTGCGTTTGGTTGGTTAAATCGTGAGAAACGTCTATTTAAAGGTCGCAACTTTGCTTGGCCGCCATGTTGGTTCTGTAGTTATCAGGTTTTCAAAAATCACATTGGTGAACTTCTAATAGTTCCCTTTATCACCGTGAAATATTCCAGGGTGATATCGGTAATAGTTTCGTAGATATCGAATGCTGGTAAAATATTTCGCACAGCCGCCATGTTGGATTGGTGGGATGTAACAAAATTTGAAGGGAACGGTCGGGGTGGTGTGGAATAGTGCTATGAACTTACCGAGTTTCATTGCAATCGTTCCAGCGGTTTAGAAGTTATTAGGGGGACACACCATATCACACACACGCGCACACACAGATAGACACACTGACAAAAGGTGATCTCATAAGCTTATTTTTTCATAAATGAAAATAGGCTAATACGTATGCAACTTCTTGTATCCTTGTTGCAGATCTGGTTCATGTACGTCCAAATATCATGTTTTATACGTCTTCGGTGTCTTTCTTTAAGGTGTGACTTTCCCACTATGGTATGTTTGTGCTCCCCAGGCACAAAAGACGTTATGAGCACGGCAGACCACAAGCATAAGACAAAATGTTGGCTCCAGTGCGCCTAGTGTCCAGGCTCTGCGTTCAGTACTAAACGTACTGCAGCACCCCGTCAAATGGACAGTGCTTGTGCGACTAAGCGCTGCAGTGCTAGTGTGATGTCGTGCTGCACTGCTCAGAAATAGGCAGAATAGGGCTGCGCTTCACCTGCTAGCACTGCTTCACCTTGCCCATTGCACGGCCCTGGTGCACACACACGGACAAAAGGTGATCTCATAAGCCTATTTTTTCATAAATGGAAATAGGCTTAATACGAGATTTTAAAATTTCGCACAGGCGCCATCTTGTGGTTATGAAAACTATTCAGTTTGATTGCTGTCATTGATTAGTTGACATTGAGAATCGTCTAAATATTTCTAAATATGTGTAGACCATTGAGCTATGTACTATTAGATGACGATTATTGCGTACGGTAGGTTCATTTTTCAAACGTTGGCTACGATCGCATGATTAGGACACAAGAAATTAAAACGTAATTTTTAAATTTCACACAGGCACCATCTTGCGATTATGTAAACAATTGAGTTGAATAAGATATCAGTGCATTACAAGGTGTATAACATTTGCTATACCATTTGACGGCGCTCGAATGGTTTAATCGCGAAAAAAAAGATCTATTTTAATGTATCAACTTCGCTTGGCCCCCATGTTCGTTTGTTACTTAACAGGAATTTTGAGAGTCCCATCTAGTAGTTCATTTTATCACCGTACAAAATGTCAGGGTGATATCTGTAATAGTTTCGGAGATATGGAATGCCAGTGAAATATTTCGCACAGTCGCCATGTTGGATTGGTGAGCTGTAATAAAATTTGAAGATCACGGTCGGGGTCGAACAAAATAGTACTATGACTTTACCGAGTTTCATTGAAATCGCTCCAGCCGTTTATATTTTATTAGGGGACACACACACATACGCACACACACGGACTAAATGTGATGTCATAAGCCTATTTTTTCATAAATTAAAATAATAAAGAAAGCATTTCATTCGGTGGACGCGAATTTCGTGTTGACCGAATGAATAGCTTTCTTCATTAGAAATAACCATCACTGAAAAATGGCTTCTATCACTACTAAATGAAAATAGGATACCAAGTAAACGAAAAGCAAGAACGGGAGGTTTCATTTAGGAAAGAAATACTCTTATTGGTCACAAAGGAGTGAAAGTTTGGTGTGTAGGTTACACTTTGCCTTATATGGCAACACTGCGAGAAGGTGAGTTCGATTCCCATCTTAGCTATCTTAGAGTGTTTTTCTGGGGTTTCCCACTTCCACTCCAGGAAAATGCGTGGATAGTTCCTAAGTCAAGGCCATTGCCAACTCCAAAAATAACAAAGTTTATCAGACTTCAACTACATGGGACTGATGAACAATAGGCTATGTTCCAAACCCCTATATGAAGCAACAAGAAATATTTCGAATCAATGGGATCCATCGTATTGATTTTAGGAAACATGTTTCTAACGTAGGCTACAATATGACCGCGATCGAAACGAGCCAGGTGCCTTGCCCTGTCTGATGGGGCACGCGCTCAGATTGAAATCATTATGTTGATTATTATTGATATTTCAAGAAGTAATTATACTATGTTTGAATAAATAATTGGCCTGGAATTACATTTGGCCCAGCATCGTCAGTTCACGGTCACCTTCCATGCTTGTCCGGGAAGCGGGCAAATAGACACTTCCATAACGTTATTGACGAGATTCTTTTCTGAAATAACGGAATCAATTTCTCCGCTTAGAATAATGTTACTAATAGCGCATAGCTGGTAACAATCGCATGGATACCGTTATTAGACTTATAACGTTGTTGGTGGGTTCGCATTTCAAAATAACTGAATTAATTTTTCTGCCCTGAATAACGTTATTGATAGCGTATGGCTGGTAAAATTCGCTCGTATACCGTTACTATACTTATAACGTTATTGGTGGGTTTGCATTTCTAAATAACGTAATTAATTTCTCCGCTTAGAATAATGTTACTGATAGCGCATAGCTGGTAAAAATCGCCTGTATACCGTTACTAGACTTATAACGTTATTGGTGGGTTCGCATTTCTAAATCACGGAATTATTTTTCTGCCATGAATAACGTTATTGACAGCGCAAAGCTCGTAAATATCGCTTTTATACCGTTACAAAGCTTATAACGTTATTGGTGGGTTCACATTTCTAAATAACGGAATTAATTTTTCTGCCCTGAATAACGTTATTGATAGCGTATAACAGGTTAAAATCTCTCGTATACCGTTACTGGGCTTATAACGTTATTAGTAGGTTTGCATTTTGAAATAACTGAATCGATCACTCTGCCTGAATAACGTTATTGATGGCGCGCAGCGGGTGAAAATCGCGGTCATACCGTTACTAGACTTATAACGTTAATAACGGGAGCGCATCTTAAAATAACGGAATCTTTTCCTCTGCTGGTTATAACGTTAATAGCACAAACCAGGGAAAATTATAACCCCTTATTTCGTTGCCGCACTAAAAACGTTATTCATATACCATTTGTTTTGGGTACGGAAGCAGTAACGTAACAAAAATTAATTCGTTATTTCTGACAATTCTGTTACGTTATGAAGCCTTGGTCAGTAGGTAATCTGTGTCCTTGACTCTCCCCGCCTGCCGCTAGCTACGTGTGCGAGTGAGCTTTGTATAGTATGTCGTGGTACCCTGCAAGCCAGGCTAGTGCTTTTAGGGCCATATGACCCAGGCGCACACTGTCTACGCTGGAACTCTCAGTTCAGGGGCGCGTGGCCGGTCTGTCGCGGCTGGATTTCTCGAAGTCGTTCTTCTCTTCTCTTCTTCTTCTTCTTCTTCTTCTTCTTCTTATTATTATTATTATTAGACTATTATTATTGGTAATAAAATGTTATTGGATACCAATAGACTACGTCTCATACTGTTCCCGAGTACATTGTAGATCAATTCTCTATTATTGAATGGATTCATATGATAGCAAAATTATGCCATTTACACTTAAGTTAGGCATACCCAAACACGATAAGTTATTAAAAAATGTTGATGTTGTTTCTTTCCCTTATTCGAAACGTACCACAAGCTTTCAATTCTCTTTGAAGCCTATCGTTAGCTCTAAACGACCTGTCTTGTTATGCCGATGGTTACTTCACATCTGATGGTGGGGTCCAGCATAAATCTTGTATCCTTCTTACGGCCAATAACAATTATTATTCTATTGTACTTTTGCTTTTAACACGAGGAAGACACGAAAACATGGATCGCGTAACATTTCTGAAATGTTACAGATGCATCTTAAATCTATGTCGGTGATTCCCTTCTTAATTTTGGTGTTTGAACGGAGCTAGGTTATCAGACACTCTAGAGTGGTTGCAGCATACAGTCTCACACAAGAGCAACCTTTGACCACCTATTTGTGCTTGACTACTCCCTTTCATGTGTACTTCTGGATAAGTTGTTCATAAAATATGGTGATTAGACACTTTCGCAATCAACCAGCAAGTTCATTTCGTTTTTTCCATACATCCGCTTCAGGCTCAATTCTCAAGTATTCCTTTGGTTCTTAACTAGTAAATCACCGTCTTCATCGTTACCACCATCTTCATCATAATCACCGTAATGAAAACCTCATTCGTTGTACAAACACAAATTACGCACCAAGTCACATTGCCTTCAAGCAATCCTTGCACTCTCTGTATATATGTGGCACGGTGTCCCTACATGATGATTACTATACTTTGGATGTTCATTCACTGAAAATTGCGAAATTAGCTTCGAGGTTTTCCTATGCCCAGAACATAGAATGCTCTGAAAATCAAATGTTCTTAAATACGATGTGTGGATTACATATAAATATGCAATTGGATTAACTCACGACAGCTACTTGTAGCATTGGCCTTTGAGAATATTTTACGGAAGCTATTGTAACAACTCTACGAGGTGAGTTTCTCTCCGTGTTCCCATATGAATGATCGAATTGCAGAATAAGAATGTAGAAAAAAAAAGGAAAACTTGTGCTCACTGACCTGGTGCAAGTCCTCAAAATGAACACCCCTTTGATGACTTAGGTATCATCGATACCATTTCAGTACCTCAAACCGAAATTAAATTTCTTGGCAGGCCAGGGAATCAAACCCTGACTTTGTTAGCCGCTACACCACAAGGTGATCTCTTTCATTGTCAGCGCAATCTATTGCACGATGCCATGTAATTTCAGCACGAACTATAATAGTACACCTTTCTTCGTATCTTTGGCATTACAGTGCCCCTGGTAAGTTAGAGAGATGGTTCGCATACCATAACCAAAGAGCCGAATAGTTCCAAAAACCAACAAACAACCGAAAGAAATACCGACAAGCTGGTAGAAAGACAGACAACAGATTTTGTAATTTTCAGAGCAAAATTGTTTTACGATGAAGAGCACTCTTGGTCTCCATACTGTTGAAATAATGAAAATTGTCCTAAAACTTCAAAAGTTAGAAGGATTTCATGTCAACTTGCTTATTTTGCCGTATACCTTATGTGTAGGTAAATTCCATGAGTTATTGTTTCAGGCGATGTTGAAAATACGAATAAAAGACATAAATTACTTCAGATTGCGACGGAATATTGTTCAGTTTAAAAACCTGATAATTTTACTAACGCACGTTTCTCGAATTCACATATCCCTGAACAGCACCAATCTAATCAGTTGGTGAATTCAGAATCTTGTTATTGAAATACTGTAGACCATAGCTTTATAGTCCTAATGTAGTTTTTTTGTTCTACCCGTAATTATTTAGGTTGCTATGAGGAAGGGGATATGGTGAGACAGTTTCCTTGTGGGAATGATATTACGGATAGATGCCCTTCATGACATCAATCTAATGAGAGGATTTAATGACAAATGAAATTAATGAGGCAAGGTATGAAATGGTTGTGTGTGGTATTTGGAGTTCGGTGTAGTCTGACCATGCACGTTAGCGTGTGTAGCCACGTCGGCTGGTTTGTGACAGTATGTCAACAAATTTAAAAAATATATTTTAACACTCCTGATTCCATACCGGCCCCTGTTACTGTCACATGCATGATTACCAATATGCTTGATTCTATTTTTAGGATTATTATATCTCGCTGCACCTGCTACATCACCCAAAAAGTAGGGGCAGATGACCTCGTAGTTCCGCTCCATAAAATAACAATAACTAACCCAACAAGTAATTCCGCGAAGAATTATACAGCCTATTTTCATATATCCTACTTATGTTAATTGCCTCTATCAACTTACAAAAGTTCAGTTTGATTGCTGTAATAGATTCGCAGATATTGAGAACCGGCTAAATATTGCGCATGTTCGCCATGTTGGATTTTTTATCTGTAGGTCTTAGAGTTATGTACTGTTACGTGAAGTGTATTGTGTACGTGTAGTATTCAAACTTCAATCGCATGATTAGGACACAAGAAGTAAAAACGAGATTTTAAAATTTCGCACAGCTGCCATCTTGTGGTTATGGAAACAAATGAAAAAATTAGATGCCAGTGGATCAACATTTGTAGAAGGATTTACTGTACCAAGTGTCACTGCACTCGGATGGTCAAATTGCGAGAAACGACCATGTGAATATGTATACTTCGCGTCGCCGCCATGTTGGATTTGTGATCACCAGGTTATTGAAAGTCCTATAGGTGAACGTATGCTCTCAGCCCCAATGAAGATTAAAAAATTTAGTTTGATTGCTGTAATAGATTCGTAGATATTGAGATCCATCTAAATATTTCGGATGGTCGCCATGTTGGATTGTTATATGACAGGCCGTAGAGTCACGTACCATTAAAGGAAAATTATTTCAAGGGTTCATTACTCAAACTCTCACTTCGATCGCATGATTACGACACAAGAAATAAAAACTTAATTTTAAAATTCGCACATTCGCCATCTTGAGGTTATGTAAACAATTGAACTAATATAGATACCAGTGCATTACAATGTGTATAAACATTTCCTGTACCAAGTTTCATTGCGTTTAGATAATTAAATCGCGAGAAAGGTCTATTTGAAATTTTCAAATTCGCTTGGCTGCCATATTCGTTTTTTAGTTAACCGTTTTTTTAAGTCTTATAGATGAAATTCCAGTAGTGCCCTTTATCTCCGTACAAAATTTCAGGGTGATATCGCTAATAGTTTCAGAGATATAGAATGCCGGTGAAATATTTCGCACAGCCGCCTTCTTGAGGTTATGTAAACAATTGAATGAAGTTAGATGCCTGTACATTACAATGTGTATAAAAATATACTGTACCAAGTTGCATTGCGTTTGGTTGGTTAAATCGTGAGAAACGTCTATTTAAAGGTCGCAACTTTGCTTGGCCGCCATGTTGGTTCTGTAGTTATCAGGTTTTCAAAAATCACATTGGTGAACTTCTAATAGTTCTCTTTATCACCGTGAAATATTCCAGGGTGATATCGGTAATAGTTTCGTAGATATCGAATGCTGGTAAAATATTTCGCACAGCCGCCATGTTGGATTGGTGGGATGTAACAAAATTTGAAGGGAACGGTCGGGGTGGTGTGGAATAGTGCTATGAACTTACCGAGTTTCATTGCAATCGTTCCAGCGGTTTAGAAGTTATTAGGGGGACACACACCATATCACACACACGCGCACACACAGACAGACACACTGACAAAAGGTGATCTCATAAGCTTATTTTTTCATAAATGAAAATAGGCTAATACGTATGCAACTTCTTGTATCCTTGTTGCAGATCTGGTTCATGTACGTCCAAATATCATGTTTTATACGTCTTCGGTGTCTTTCTTTAAGGTGTGACTTTCCCACTATGGTATGTTTGTGCTCCCCAGGCACAAAAGACGTTATGAGCACGGCAGACCACAAGCATAAGACAAAATGTTGGCTCCAGTGCGCCTAGTGTCCAGGCTCTGCGTTCAGTACTAAACGTACTGCAGCACCCCGTCAAATGGACAGTGCTTGTGCGACTAAGCGCTGCAGTGCTAGTGTGATGTCGTGCTGCACTGCTCAGAAATAGGCAGAATAGGGCTGCGCTTCACCTGCTAGCACTGCTTCACCTTGCCCATTGCACGGCCCTGGTGCACACACACGGACAAAAGGTGATCTCATAAGCCTATTTTTTCATAAATGGAAATAGGCTTAATACGAGATTTTAAAATTTCGCACAGGCGCCATCTTGTGGTTATGAAAACTATTCAGTTTGATTGCTGTCATTGATTAGTTGACATTGAGAATCGTCTAAATATTTCTAAATATGTGTAGACCATTGAGCTATGTACTATTAGATGACGATTATTGCGTACGGTAGGTTCATTTTTCAAACGTTGGCTACGATCGCATGATTAGGACACAAGAAATTAAAACGTAATTTTTAAATTTCACACAGGCACCATCTTGCGATTATGTAAACAATTGAGTTGAATAAGATATCAGTGCATTACAAGGTGTATAACATTTGCTATACCATTTGACGGCGCTCGAATGGTTTAATCGCGAAAAAAAAGATCTATTTTAATGTATCAACTTCGCTTGGCCCCCATGTTCGTTTGTTACTTAACAGGAATTTTGAGAGTCCCATCTAGTAGTTCATTTTATCACCGTACAAAATGTCAGGGTGATATCTGTAATAGTTTCGGAGATATGGAATGCCAGTGAAATATTTCGCACAGTCGCCATGTTGGATTGGTGAGCTGTAATAAAATTTGAAGATCACGGTCGGGGTCGAACAAAATAGTACTATGACTTTACCGAGTTTCATTGAAATCGCTCCAGCCGTTTATATTTTATTAGGGGACACACACACATACGCACACACACGGACTAAATGTGATGTCATAAGCCTATTTTTTCATAAATTAAAATAATAAAGAAAGCATTTCATTCGGTGGACGCGAATTTCGTGTTGACCGAATGAATAGCTTTCTTCATTAGAAATAACCATCACTGAAAAATGGCTTCTATCACTACTAAATGAAAATAGGATACCAAGTAAACGAAAAGCAAGAACGGGAGGTTTCATTTAGGAAAGAAATACTCTTATTGGTCACAAAGGAGTGAAAGTTTGGTGTGTAGGTTACACTTTGCCTTATATGGCAACACTGCGAGAAGGTGAGTTCGATTCCCATCTTAGCTATCTTAGAGTGTTTTTCTGGGGTTTCCCACTTCCACTCCAGGAAAATGCGTGGATAGTTCCTAAGTCAAGGCCATTGCCAACTCCAAAAATAACAAAGTTTATCAGACTTCAACTACATGGGACTGATGAACAATAGGCTATGTTCCAAACCCCTATATGAAGCAACAAGAAATATTTCGAATCAATGGGATCCATCGTATTGATTTTAGGAAACATGTTTCTAACGTAGGCTACAATATGACCGCGATCGAAACGAGCCAGGTGCCTTGCCCTGTCTGATGGGGCACGCGCTCAGATTGAAATCATTATGTTGATTATTATTGATATTTCAAGAAGTAATTATACTATGTTTGAATAAATAATTGGCCTGGAATTACATTTGGCCCAGCATCGTCAGTTCACGGTCACCTTCCATGCTTGTCCGGGAAGCGGGCAAATAGACACTTCCATAACGTTATTGACGAGATTCTTTTCTGAAATAACGGAATCAATTTCTCCGCTTAGAATAATGTTACTAATAGCGCATAGCTGGTAACAATCGCATGGATACCGTTATTAGACTTATAACGTTGTTGGTGGGTTCGCATTTCAAAATAACTGAATTAATTTTTCTGCCCTGAATAACGTTATTGATAGCGTATGGCTGGTAAAATTCGCTCGTATACCGTTACTATACTTATAACGTTATTGGTGGGTTTGCATTTCTAAATAACGTAATTAATTTCTCCGCTTAGAATAATGTTACTGATAGCGCATAGCTGGTAAAAATCGCCTGTATACCGTTACTAGACTTATAACGTTATTGGTGGGTTCGCATTTCTAAATCACGGAATTATTTTTCTGCCATGAATAACGTTATTGACAGCGCAAAGCTCGTAAATATCGCTTGTATACCGTTACAAAGCTTATAACGTTATTGGTGGGTTCACATTTCTAAATAACGGAATTAATTTTTCTGCCCTGAATAACGTTATTGATAGCGTATAACAGGTTAAAATCTCTCGTATACCGTTACTGGGCTTATAACGTTATTAGTAGGTTTGCATTTTGAAATAACTGAATCGATCACTCTGCCTGAATAACGTTATTGATGGCGCGCAGCGGGTGAAAATCGCGGTCATACCGTTACTAGACTTATAACGTTAATAACGGGAGCGCATCTTAAAATAACGGAATCTTTTCCTCTGCTGGTTATAACGTTAATAGCACAAACCAGGGAAAATTATAACCCCTTATTTCGTTGCCGCACTAAAAACGTTATTCATATACCATTTGTTTTGGGTACGGAAGCAGTAACGTAACAAAAATTAATTCGTTATTTCTGACAATTCTGTTACGTTATGAAGCCTTGGTTCTGTCCATGCTCTTGTCTCCGGCACGCGTATGTGGGAACTTGATTGCTGTCTCTTGTAATTGCGGGCAGGCTCTTCGTAATGCAAAAGAACCTTCTATTAACTACCTTTGTGTTCCCAAGTGTTGTGTTGACTTGTAACGTGGGTCAAGTATATTCCTATCCATTGTTCAAAATGTCGTTATACACGAGTGTCTCCGGGCCGCTAGTCGCGTGTTTGGTGACTATGTGCCGGAGGTGATTTTGTTGTTTTTCATTTATGGCCATCTTTTAGTGGAACGGTCCCAATCTATTTTAGCTTCCTATTTTTCTATTCTAGAACGGGATAGCTACCCGACCTTATGTTCTTGGTATTCAGAAGGTTGCGGGTTTTGAGACCGTCTTTTACCCAGAGTAATTGTTTCTGGCACTATTCAGGTTGTGTCTCCGGGACAGTTCTGGTGAGTGTTAGGATCGTATCCCGGTTCGGTCAGTGAGGTCTGAAGGCTATTTCTTGGCCTTCTTTCCACGTCTGCCAGCGGGATCATTTCCTTTTTCTTTTAGTAGTGTTTTACTGTCATGTGGCAATGTAAATTGATTGTGTGATTTCCAAAAATGTGCAGGGTTTCCCAAAGTCTGGGATTTTCATCCTACGCCGTGTTAGCGTTTTAGCTTGCGTGTTGTTGTGGAAGTGAGAAAAAAGTCATATTACAGGCAGTGTAACGTGTCATGTATGCCTATGTATGCATATATGTATAGTTCAACTTGGCCAATTTTTCCTTCATCGGGCCTAATGACTGAGGCAGAGAAAGAGAAAAAAAAATGAGCTATGCCCCGCTCCGTATTAAGAGAGCACTTTGAAAGGGTATAAAAAATATACTGTATCTCGCCTGCGTCCTGCCTTATGGTGATTAAAGCGGGTTGCCCGACGGCGATAGTCTGTCAAAATTGTGTCGTAAACACTATGAAAAAAATGCTTTAAAATGGTAAGTAGGTCCTGATCGTACTATCCACCTAGTAGGTGACGTTAGCACTATAGTAATCTAGTTACGTCTCAGGGAAATCTACCACTTTTGGAAAATAGTTTGAGATTCTTAATTCTTGTTCCAATGAGGGCTCTCGCCCGCCACAAGAGAATCTAACAAACTGTTGGACCGGAACATAGAACACCTAGTCATTTCTACCTGGAAAGACCCGCTTAAGCTCTGTGCTGTGTTTTATTGCTTAAGCTGTGTTCGGAATATCTCTTTCCGGCCTTAAGCCGCGTAGCTCACCTGATGGGCTTCTACTTGGCTTTGGATATTAGCACTTTATGTTATCCAAGTTATAATATGGACCCTATGTTCAGTAACCATTGATGGCCTGAGAAAAAAAATGCTAGGTGCCCAAAATAAAAATCAAGAAGGATTTAGAATTATACACTTTTGGTTTAGCCATGTTGCACTGCATATACGTGGAAGGAAAAAAAATGTGCCGTTTACGTTAGTGAGTCTGTATGTATGTCCCTACTATAGGTTCAAGTGATATTAGATTGTTTCTGTGTCCCTGGCGGAAGTCGTTACTCCGGTCCGAGCGTCCTTGCTCGGAAAGGTGAAGGGTTCTGCCCTGTTATGAGATTATAGGCCCCTGAAATCCACTGAGGCGCTTCTTTGCCATTTTTCGGGGGATTTTGTAGCAAAGTAAGCCTGGGCCTACTTCCACCGTAGCGCGTGTCTGTAGGTTTGAATGTGCCTGTTTGCGAGGGCCTAAAGGCGCTCTGCGCTACCCTAGTAGAGTTTACGTGGGTGTGTGTGTTTTTGCCTGTTTGGTTTTGTGGGGTAGGTAATAACACCTTCCCTGTACCCCGTGTACCGTGTGTGAGTGCGTGGTCACAATGTGCAGGCGTGTATCGTGCATCCTGAGGGACTGAATGCAACACCCTCTTATGCATTCGCACCTGGGGTACTAATGCCGGTATTCGCCTTCGTTCTGGCAAACTTGCCCTTTGAACTGGCGGTATAGGTCGCTTAATGGCTTGTGTCTGCCCTAGCAATGTGGTGGCGTGTAGCCTGACCGCTTTCTGGCCCGTGGCCACGGCAGACTCTGCCATTGTGTTAGCCTATCTGTGTGGGTGTATGTAGGCTTTATGTGTAGTGGGACGGGTTCTATGTCGTCTGCCCATGACGTGGTTACCTCCTGTTGTCTCTGTGTCATGTCATGTGTTTCTGAGAGTCCTGGCTTCAACTCCCTCTCGTTCGTTTGTTCCGAGGGGATTGTTCCAGGCTCTGCCCCACGTTTTGGCAAAATTGCCTTCCGAACCGGAGCTAAGGGATGTGTATTGGTGTAAGCTCGTCCCCACAGTGTATTGGAGTCTAACCTGGCCGTCTTCTGGACTGTGGCCATGGTGACAATACATGGCGAGAGGGACATCCTCGCAAATTGTCGAGTCAGCGTATCCACGCTTATGTCCTCTCTCGGCTGGGCTGGTGGCCCTGCCATGTACTCGAAAATGGCTTAGTGAGCCCGGAGCTCCTTATGTTCGCCCCAAATTTGGGCGCACTGCCTGTTGAGGCTCATGGCCTGTTGGCAAATTGTTGTATCAGTGTGCTTGTACTCTGTATAGTTTTGTGGCCGCTAGTTGGAGAAACGCTTGCTCGCGAATTAACTCCCTGTACTGGGTGTGTAAAATCGTGTAGTGCACCCTCAACCTGTCGAGGGTTGCATTATGTATTACGGGACCATGTATGGTGACTAATTGGTCGTGTATTCCGTGCCTTTGGATATGGATCCTATTGAGGTGTTCATGTATGTGATTCAAGAGCGTATGTGCGCATCTTAATTGCGCTGTCCTACCCTCTGACGGGGTGTATGGCTGTTTGCCCTGCATTGCCCCGATTTTTGTTTGGAGTGCCCGTATGTGTGTTTGCCGGCTTTATATGTGCCTCTGGCATCTGAGCAATAATGCTAATAATATTGGCATACCCCTACTGCCTCTATGGCTTACAATCTCTGTTGTTTCTGTATGAGGTGCCATGCTAAATGAAATGTATGCGTCTTCTAGGAAAAAAAACCTGTGCGTGTTTGTCAGTGTATTCTTATTCTCTCTGATTCCTTCTGGGGCTGGGGGGTTGGTTTGGGAGAAAAAAAAAATTCCCTGTGTAAGTAGTACGGAGCAAAAATGCTGCTCTCGTCTAGGAAAAAAAAATCACAATTTTGCTTGGCTTTTTGCGGTACGGAAGGGGTCGTTTTTACTACGAGGGCTCGTTGGTTGAGTCCTGTTCTACTGTGCGTAGTACCCCGCCTCCACCATCTGTTTTAGATCCCTTATTTGGGGGTGGTAGGATCTAAAACGGAAGAGTTATTGTGTTGATTTAGAAGGAAATGTCTAAAAGGGGGTAGCTTCCCGTAGTCGGGCAAGCTGACCAGTGTAGAGTGTTGTTTTAGTGTTGGGGTGCTCCTATATATAATGTAGGAGTGTTTTAGGGGATAGCACTCAATGCAAGGGTCACTGTGCTGGTCGCCCAGCTGTCTGGTTAGATAATCGACTTGTACTCGTCAGCTATATGGCGCGGGCCGCTGCTGGCAAGCAGGCCGGTACGGGAATACGATGTTGCTTGCACTAGCAAGTATCTGGCTACTATAAGTCACGTCTAATAGTGACGGAGAGTTCAGGAAGGGAGTTAGGGCGTGAAGAAGTGTGTAAACAGTAATGCAGGTGTATGTACTGACCAAGTGTTTATTGGTCAGTAATAATGGATATGTGAGTCCCTTTTAAGGGATATATGTATGTATGTATGTATGTATGTATGTATTCTTTATTGTCAGACAGATAGACTCCACTAGTGACAATATAATAATTAACAATAAAATTTACAATTATAAACAAAACAAAAACAGCAAACACGTACAAAAATAGCAATACACTAATCTATTATAAATCAGCAACCACAACCATACAGACACGCACTCTAACATCCTATATCAAGCATTCATTCATGCAATCCCTTTGTACAAGAAACATTACAATAATTATTACAGAAAAAAAAACTATAACAGTAAACAGAAACAGGCAAAACATAAAATAAAAGATAAGAAGACAAAGTTCAGAAACTAGGGAAAGTAATACAAGAGCGACATTCAAGGATCTAGATAACAGCAAACAAAAAATACATTACTTCATTCACTCGTACATTCAATCAAAAAATCAATCAACCATTCATTCGACCTCATGTTCATTCAATCAACGCAAATAGAAAGTGATGTTACAATGTAAAAGTACAATCTGTGGGTAAAGGTTACAAATAGAGGAGATCTGAACACTTGCTGACTCACTCACCTGATGATACCAGCGTAGCCTCCGGCCGTCAGGTTGAAAGACTGATAATCGAGAGATCCCCTGACCTCCTTAGGACCCCTTTTTATATTCTTCGGCGCTATGCTGTCAGCATTGTGATGGCATAGCTGCCCTAGTTAATAAGGTGTCGCTGTGTGTAATAATTGTGCAAGGATTGAACCAGCTTTCTAGAGTGGCAAGCTGTCCTTGCGGTGTTGATGGATGTTGGTCTGGCTT
Source organism: Meconema thalassinum (assembly GCA_946902985.2). Classification (NCBI taxonomy): domain Eukaryota; kingdom Metazoa; phylum Arthropoda; class Insecta; order Orthoptera; family Tettigoniidae; genus Meconema; species Meconema thalassinum. The sequence goes on from OX336388.2 coordinate 1,959,265,281, forward strand.
TACAAGGGTTGCCAGTTAGGAGATTTAGATAGATGATGGGGGGATGGTCTCCAAGGGGTGCATACCCCTGGGGTACTGTACACTATGGAGCCTCCATTCAGACTCTAGAGCCTCATTTCAGACTATGGAGCCTCATTTCTAGCTATGGAGCCCCATTGCTGACTATGGAGCCTCAATCCAGACTATGGAGCCTCATTTCAGTCTATGTAGCGTCATTTCAGTCTATGGAGCCTCATTTCGGACTATGGAGCCTCATTTCAGACTAAGGTGCCTCATTTCAAGCTATGGAGCCCCATTTTAGTCTATGGAGCCTCAATTCAAACTATGGAGGCTCATTTCAGGCTATGGAGCCTGAATTCGGGCTATGGAGCCCCATTTCAGACTATGGAGCCCCAATTCAGACTATGGAGCCCCATATCAGACTATGGAGCCTCATTTCATGCAATGGAGGCCCATTTCAGGCTATGGAGCCTCAATTCAGACTATGGAGCCCCATTTTAGTCAATGGACCCTCATTTCAGGCTATGGTGCCTGTTCCTTTCTCTCCCGGAACGATTCGTGTTACCATGCGGTAGCCAGGAGATGCTCGCTGGTTATGGTGTTCGGTTTAGCAGAATTCAAAAATATTACGTTACACACACACAATGATATTTAAACTATATATTTACACATATTAAACAACAAAATACACTGACTGTAGCCGTGATGGCCACGATTTAGTTCGTTCCCTTTCAAGCTGCGCCATGCTTGATCTGATGTCAGTCGGCCATGTGCTGCGTGCTACGAGCAGACTGGTGTCGCGCCGGGTCACATGATCACGCGGCCGGCCGACACCCAGCGACAGAGCGCCAAGGAAGTGCTGCCAAGAGCAACGCAGCGGAGCACTGAGTAACTACCAACATACCGCCACACCTAAATGTATCACATTTAACAACTGTCAGAAAATGATTGATTTACATGAATCAACAGTAGTAAATTAAAGTTCTTTCACCACCAGTCCGTATGGATCGCCGAATACAAAACACACACAAACCCCAACCAAAACAACATAGGAACAAAAATACACAACCTATAGTAATGACAATGAAATGAACATGTTAAATCATACAATAAGAAGTTTCAACACTATACACAAACAAGAAAGTACACTGGTCAAAAATGAACTCTTGCGACACAAGAATAAAGTAATTAACTGAATCACAAGATGACACTGAAAGTAATTGCACATATCAGTCTTGAAGTGGCAATGGACATAGTTTATGTACAGAACGCTTCAAAATTCCACTGCTGGTACGAATGGTGACTGCACGCACTCGTCCATCCTTCCCAGGATATGTTTCCTCGACCGTTGCAAGCCTCCAAGAAAGAGGAGGAGTGTTGTCGTCCTTAACCAACACGACAGTTCCAGGCTGAAGGTTAGGCTGACTCGTCAACCATTTCTGCCGCTGTTGCAAGCTATTAAGATAGTCATTAGACCATTGTCTCCAAAACTTCTGCTGCAGTGCTTGAATGTAGCGCCATCTGGAAGTATAACAGTGCACACCATCTCTAAGGTCAGGTTCAGGGAAGGATAACAGGGGAGCACCTATTAGAAAGTGGCCAGGAGTTAAGTATGATGGTTCATCAGGGTCACCCGATAGACTAACGAGCGGACGTGAGTTCAGGCATGCTTCTATTTGGCAAAGTAGAGTGTACATCTCGTCATACGTCAAGCTGGCATTGCCAGCTGTTCTTCTTAAATGGTGTTTCATGGATTTAACTCCAGCTTCCCACAAACCACCGAAGTGTGGCGAATCAGGAGGAATGAAATGCCAAGTGAATCCTTCTTGGGCTGCGTTGTTCAGCATTTCTATCTTCCACTGCTCGGACTGGTGCACTCTCAACAATTCATTTCTAGCCCCTACAAAGTTAGTAGCATTATCACTGTATAGATTTGCACACCTTCCCCTCCTGGCTGCAAATCTCCGTAAGGCGGCGATGAAAGCCTGTGTAGTCAAGTCACGAACCAATTCCAAGTGTATCGCCTTGGTGCAAAGGCAAACGAACAACGCTACATAGCATTTTACCTTGACCTTGCTCCTGGTAGCACCCTGTTTAATGTACAGCGGGCCAGCGTAGTCAACTCCCGTGTTCAAGAATGGCCGTGATGGAGTCACTCGAGGCGATGGTAGCTGTCCCATGAGTTGAGTGGCTGTAGTGGCTCGTAGTCTAAAACACTTCAAACACTTGTGAATGACAGTCCGTATCACTTTCTTTATGCCTACTATCCAATATCTGGACCTAAGTGAAGCCGTTACATGATTAGCACCAGCATGCAGCAGACGAACATGCTCATCAGCCATAATCAACTGGGTTACATTGTGACGCTGAGGTAATATGATCTGGTGCCTTTCTGCAAATGGTTTCAACGAGTTTTGTAGGCGACCACCTACTCGTAATAAGTCGTTCCCGTCTAAGAAGGGGTTCAGATTTCTTATTGCACTTTGCTGTGAAACTGATGAGTTTGACTTCAACTCGCCTATTTCCCGTGCGAATGTCACACGTTGAGCAAGCTTGATACACGTCTGAAGGCCAGTCTCAAGCTCTTCTGCAGATAGTGGTCCCGTTTTTCTTACGTTGTGTCTTCTGGAATTGAACATAAATCTGTTGCAATAAGCCATTACTCTCTGTAGGCGACGGAGGGATGAGAACCTCGTCGTGATTTCGTCAGCTGGAGTAGCACTAACTAGACATTGTACCGTATCCCTTCTTTCTGGAAGTTCACCTGCAGAGTCCTTCGAGTCCCTAGTGGGCCAGCTACTTAAATCTTGTAGTAACCATGCTGGACCATGCCACCACTGTTGATTACACCGCAGGCTGAGTGGTCCTTCTCCCCTTGAAAGAATATCGGAAGGGTTATCTTCTGACATCACATGACCCCACTTGGCTCTTCCAGTCAATTGCTGTATCTCGGAGACACGGTTGGCGACGAACGTTTTCCATTTTGTTGGTTCAGCTGCAAGCCACGATAGTACAATTGTCGAGTCAGTCCACAAGAACATGTGGTCAATTTTCAGGTTTAAGGTGTTGGTAGTCTTATCAACCAGACGTGCCAACAAAAGAGCTCCACACAGTTCTAACCTAGGTAAGGACTGTTGTTTCAGAGGAGCCACTCTGGATTTTGAACATACCAACTTTACTGAAACTTCCCCGAGTTGGTTGGTGCTTCGAATGTAAACACACGCTCCATAGGCCCGTTCAGAAGCGTCTGAGAAACCATGAACTTGTATGAGGATCACCCTTCCCGCAGAGAGAATCAACCTGTCGACATGAATGTTATTTAGAGCTGGAAGATCAGTGAAGATTTCGATCCAGCCCTCAAGTAACGGAGATGGTAGTGGTTCATCCCATCCTAATTTTTCTTGCCATAATTGTTGCATGAAAATTTTACACCTCACAATTACTGGTCCTATCAGCCCAAGGGGATCAAATATAGAAGCTATAATTGAAAGTACCTTCCGTTTTGTGGGCCTTCCACTGTTCTCCTTGATGTGGACCTCAAACTGGAACTTGTCAAGAAAGGGATGCCATAGTAATCCTAGCGTTCTGATGTTGTCTTCCTTATCAAATCGTAGTGGTAACTGTGATTCTCGGAGTTCTTTAGGTATAGTCTCAAGTACAGCCGCGTGATTCGACGTCCACTTGCGGAGCGGGAACCCTCCTCGTTGCAGCAACTCTTGTAGTTCTCCTCGTAGCTGTATAGCATTTTCCACAGTGTCGCTACCACACAATACATCGTCCATGTAAAAATCCCGTTTCAATACGCAAGATGCTGTAGGAAACGCATGTGCTTCTTCTTCAGCCAGCTGGGTTAGACATCTTGTGGCTAGGAAGGACGCTGAAGAAGTACCGTATGTTACAGTCTTTAGTTGGTATGTGCGTAGAAGCTCAGATGGATGTTTTCGCCACAGTATGCGCTGTAAGTTAACATCTTCGTCGTCTACTCTGATCTGACGGTACATTTTTGTAACGTCTGCCGTCATCGCAATCTGATGAGTACGAAACCTTGTCACAATTGATAGCAGATCTTGTTGAACGGTAGGTCCCACCGCCAGAGTGTCATTAAGTGAAACGCCGTTGTCAGTTTTGCAGGAAGCATCGAATACAACTCGTGTTTTAGTAGTGGTACTCTCAGCCTTCAATACTGCATGATGAGGGAAGTAGCAGCATGCTTCTTCGTCCTTGCTTATATCTGGAACCAACTTCATATGACCCAGGTTCTCATACTCCTCCATGAATCTCACGTAATCTGCACGCAGATCAGGTCTCTTCTCGAATCTCTGTTCCAGTAGTCTGAATCGTTTCTCCGCTATTTTGTAAGATTTTCCAAGTTGTGGACTTTCTTCCCTTGTAGGTAATCTTACACTGAAACGTCCGCTGTCGTCCCGCTTGGTGTGAGTTGTGAAATGCTCCTCGCAATACTGCTCTTCCTTGGTTAAGTTGGTTCTTCTAGTTGTCACTTCTTCTATCGACCAGAATTTTTCCATCTTCCTGTCGAGATCATCGTCCTGTCTAAGGAAAAATGATGAAGTGGGTGGTGCTTCCGCCTTCTTACTGGTCCGATCCTGGGATTTTATAGGACCTGACAGTATCCATCCCAGGGCGGTATTCTTCAAAATGGGTAATTCATCGCAATTTTTCCGCCACCCTTCTCGCAACAGCTGCATGAAAATCTCTGCACCGATGAGCATATCTACTGATCCTGGCTCGTTGAAGTGAGGATCCGCTAATGTGATATCTTTAGGTAGGTTCCACGATTTGCAATCAACATAGTTTGCCGGAATATTGCCTGTTATGTGAGGGAGTATAGAACATGTGATAACAGTTTCAAAATTGGACACGTTAGAACTGATACGAACATCAACACTTTGAGATGCAGTGACCGCAGTGTTATTTATACCACTAATTGGAATACAGCTTCTGTGTCGTTGCAACTTAAGCTTACTTGCAAGTGACTCAGTTATAAAATGGGACTGTGATCCATTGTCGAGTAGCGCTCGGCACTGGTGAACTCTACCATTGTTGTCTGCCACTCCTATTACTGCAGTAGACAGCATTATTTGTGACTGTGGCTTGAATTTAAGTGTGCAGTAACTTGCCTTACTATGCCCTCCTTCGTCTTCTCGAATACCTCTACCAGCTAGGGCATCCCTGTCTGTAGTCGTTTGACTGTTTGTGGGACTGTCGAAATGAATTAGGGTATGATGTCTGCCTTGGCATCTCTTACACCTATCAGATTTGCATATGCTGACATTATGATGTCTAAAACAGTTAAAGCACAGACCCTTCCTTTTGACAAAATCATACCGTTGTCTTACGCTAGCCTTCAGAAAACCCTCACACCGATGTACCGGGTGATCTGCATCACAAAAATCACACTTCCCCCTTGTAGATACGTATGAGCTAATTCGACCTGGATTGTCATTGTTCCTCACATGTTGATTCTTGGGTGGATTTGCTGTGTTCCCCCTTTGTTCCCGTGCTGCCATCATTAGCTCCAACACTTGTGCCCTCTCTTCCAAAAACGTGGATACCTCAGTGAGTCTTGGAAAATTATCGCTGGGAGCCTTCATTTCATACTCTTTACGGGTAGCGGGATCTAACTTATCTAACATCAGCTGCTGAAGTAAGACTTCATGAAGCGGCACTGAAAGGTTGAGATTTTGAATAGCATTCAAATTGCTTACTAAGTGGTTGTTCAGTTTCCTAAGATCAGATGCTGTGTCTTTGTGACAATTAGGTAACGACAACAGAGCCTTGATGTGTTGTGTTGCTATCAATTTTCTGTTGTTGTACCTCTTGCACACGATTTCCCAAGCTACTGGAAAGTTAGGGTTAGAAATAGGAATATTTTGAATCAGTTGGTGAGGTTCACCCTTAAGTGCGGACAGTAGATAGTGGAAACGTTGGATGTTTGATAGTTTTAAATTATCAACAATTAATGCCTGAAAAGTGTCCTGGAAATGTGTCCACGTCTCATATTGTCCATGAAATGTAGGGAGGTTAATGACGGGCAATCGTACCTCCAAGGAAGCCTGCTGTGAATTACCGCACGAATGCTGAGATAATTGATCGTTATTCTGCTCTGAAGTTATGCTCCGATCTATAAGTGTGGTCATTTTGGCTTCTAAATCAAAATAGTTTTCTTCGAATTGTTCCCTATCCTGTTCATGGGTTTCACTATTTTCGTCGTCATTAATTTCAAGCTTACATTGGACATGCTTATATTCTTCCCAGAGTGAAGGCAATTGCTTCAGCCTGCTACGTAATGTATTAATATCGGAGCCTGCCACAAACTTGTCTGTATATTTACTGATACGTGTCAGCGATCCTTTAATCACCGCTCGTTGTTTCACCAACAGGTTTTTCTCACTAGCCTCCATGATAAGTTAGGAAAAGGAATGAAATAAAAGGATTGAATGATCTC